>VZSG01000631.1:0-87364 GCA_013398315.1 Nothoprocta pentlandii | reverse complement strand
TTTTTTTTTTTTTTTTTTTGTATTTTTAAACTTCTGTTTTTTGCTAGTGATAAAAAGCAAAATTACTTTTCACCTAACATTTATCAAAATTTATATTATTTTCATTAGAATGTCATTTTTTATTTTTAGATTGTCAGATTTATTCATATTTTATCACATTTAAATCCTTTAAGCTTACTGCCTCAATTATTTTTAATCTTCTTGGTATGTCTTGTAAAATCATCTCCAAAGATGAACTATTCTTAGGAGAATCCATGACAGACTGGTTCAAGAGACAATTATTTGCTCCATCCATCATTTACGTCTGACTCACTATAGGTGTCTCAGGGGGAATTGACTGATGCACTGAAGATTAAAGTCACAAGCTCCACAATTTTGCTGTCTCTACATGTTGTCTCTAAATCATATCTAAGTATTTAATTCCCCTGTTGCTCTTGACTTAAAGGTACATGGCACAGTAACGTCTTATTCTTATACATGTCTCAATAATGTTATTTTCTCATTGTCTTTTATGTTATAAACAATGATTTTTTTGCTTACTGAGGTTTCTGTATGCCTCCTAACGTAATAAGCTGAAGGCAGCCTTATCTTCTGTACCAGTATCTTATTTTTAATCTAATAATGCTGTTGTTCATATGTAGAAACAGATGGTCTGGCCTTTCTTATCTGAAAGTTAACATTTGTTTAGGCTTGTTTTAAGCAAAGTTTTGTTACTTTATTTATGCAAACAGAGGAAGTTTTTGAATTTTATTTTTAGAGTTGAAGAAGGGATGAAGGAAGGAAGGGATGTGTTCTAAAGGAGGAACACATCAACTTGTCATGACTTCTCCATTATTCCTTTTCCTGCCTTTTCTCTCCTTCAGTCCCACCAAAAAGGTATCCTTTCCAGAAGTACCTTTCCATTCTCATGCATGCTCTATTCCCTTCTCCAGAATAGCTGATTCCGAAAGAGGCAGAAAAAACAAACTTTTGCTCTTGAATGTGTTACAGATGATGCTGACCATGCTTCTTTTTTTCAGCTGCAAATGTATTATTGCAAGCTATCAAATGAACCTGATTGCAAGAAGATGAAAACATCTTGAGAAGAAGGAGGGCTCAAGAGATTATGACACGAGAGCTGGATTACTAATGGTCCAGACATTAGTGTCATCGCTTCAAGCTGCTTTTCTTGTAAAGCAAAGGAGTCCCATGCAGAAGCAAGTACTGGTCTGCTCCATGGATATGGCCCAGCTGTGCAGCTGTAAATAAATTCTATCTATCTCTCTGCTGCCCAGCCACAAGCACAAAACACCAGCTGAGAGGACGGAATGTGAGTGAGTAGGACTGCTGTTAATATGAGCATCTAGTGGCAGGCCTGCAATTTTCCTTGGGACTAAGATCTTCAGAGAGCTAAGTCCTTGTATTAAACAGCTAAAAGCTTCAATTTCGACTCAGGTTTGACAGTCATGCATTTCTTTGGTTCTCAGCAGCAGACTTTAAAAAGCTAGTACCGTGTACCTAATTTTCAAAGATATTAAATTGTGGTAAAATATTTAAAACATTTGCACTTACTATAATTTTACTATGACTTATACTGAATGTAAAAGACAGTAGACTTATCTAGTACTGATGAATTCAAGTGTTCAGAAACTTCAATTTAAAGAGAAAGTCTTTAACACAAATTGTTTCTTATCATGACTTCATATTTTTTAAACATTTTAAGTTTAAGCTGTCATTCTTTTTCTATAAGAACAACCTCCCTCCCTATTTTTCTACTAGTAAATAATAATGTGATTGTTCACATTGTTATTTGGCAGTAGCAAGCTTTAAGACTAACATCAAATACTGTCTCGAGAGAGTTGGAAAAGCTTTTTAAGGACCTTTTTAAGGCATAATTATCTTTTGTCTTCAGTGTCTGCTGGATGTTACTAAAATAATTTGGCATGTATTTGTACATTTACAAAGAATGGACAATAGACAGATAGTAGTCTTTATTCTCTGTTGAAGCAGATAGACAGATCTCCACTTTAACTAAGCAAAGCAAAATAAACTGTTATATTTAAGATAAAGAGGGTGGAAGCTGGTATTGTCAGCCTGATTTAATTTACATCACATTCCTGGGGAGATCTGGACAGTGACTGTCTTAGTAATGCTGCTGTCTTTCCTAAGGAAAATGGTATAAACAAAAATAATCAATATATTTAATCACATATATATATTGTGTATATATATAATGTATATATATGTATATTATAAACATATATATGTGATAGATTAAACAGCAGTCAATATAATATTTTAATCAAAGTTATACCTTACAAAGCTGTTGGAGTTCTTTAAAGAAACTCATAAACATTTAGAGAATAATCTGATTATGCACTTTACCTGGTCTCCCAGAAGCCAGGGGATAAGAAGGAATACCCTTCATAAATAATAAACCAGTAAAAGACAGGAAACTGAGGGTGAAAATAAATAGTCAGTTTTCATGTTGATCAGCAGTGAAGTTATGACTGAAAGTATGTGTAATAGAAGTCTGTAAAATCATGAGAGATTACAGAATGTAAATAGGAAAATAATCACTTTCTCTTTCAGTACAGAAATAGATAACACCATCTGAAAGCAGCTGATGGCAGGCTCAAAATAGATAGAAGGAATAGCTTTTTTTTTAAATGAGCATGGGGTTAAACTTTAGAACTGCTTGCCAGAGAATTTGTAGATACTAAAATTTACATGACTTTAGAGGTTCAAAGAGAAGCCCATTGTGGGTTTCTATCTGTGTAAAAGTGATTTAAGGAAAAAGAGGAGTTAATAAAAAAGCAAGCATATTCTAAGAGTGCTGATAGGATAATGCACTCTGTATCTCTGCTATATTTCCCTCAAGCTTTTTGACTAAAAACAAGATAAATGAGTGACTCTTATTTACATCACTATTCTTTATTTGTCCAGCATTTATGATGCTCAGAAACAAGTTTAATATAATTTGAATAAACAATATTATTTCATACACATACCATCTAAATATCCCACACTTTTTTAACGTCTGTGGGTGTTCATCCATACATTGTTAAGTGTGTAAGCTCTTGTGGCACTGAATCTTAGGTGTTTCTTTGGTTGGTGCTTAGGGAAAATAATATTTTATAAGATTGCTGGACGGTACTTCAGCTCTCTTACACTGCATTATGTTCAATTTCTGCAGTGCAGTAGTACAAAAATTTTTTTTATATATAAAGATATCTGTTAGAAATTTGCTTGTTCGTAAAACTTGGATATTTTATTTGTTTTTCTGTTTTGTTTGTTCATCTAGATTTACCTTTATGTCAGTGTTGATCACTATCACAGCATATAAGATAAAATATTGATATGATCCTGTTGAGTAATTACTATGCTCTTGATGTAGGCACATGCAAAAGTACTTTTATTCAAGATAAACTTTACATATCAAAATACATGTCAGTTAAGTTAGGATTTTAGCTTTGTAATAAACACAACAGAAGTTCCTGTAGTCCTAGGGTATTAACTGCTCAGAAGACAGGGTTTTGAAAAAAAAAATAGTTATTGAATATACAGTGTGCATTCATTGTATAGATTACTTCCCATAACAAATCAAAGTTTAGAGTTTTACATAATTGAGATATATCTGCAGTTACGGATCAGCACCCTGTCAGTGTATTTAGATGAGGCTGATATACTTTAGGATAACTTCAAACAAGTTTGGGACTATTCACCTTGCCATTGTTCTTTTCAATTTATAGACAAAACTACTTATTAAAAAAAATAGTTGGAGAAGGGAAAGAAATAGGAAAGCTTTTTGCTGTTGATTCAGGCATATCTTTGCTGTACCGTTTGGTGTTACTAGCCCTTTTGACGGACTTTGGACAGCCAGTTGACCTTTTTCTTCTAATACCTTCTATCATGCACATATTTTAAAATGAGGCCTTTTTGCTTGCTTTAGGTATACTTATTCTTATGAACAGAGTTTATTATCCTTCTCACTGTAATGTCAAATTGAAAGGCAAACATTCAGTGTGTTATTGCCATCTCCTTTCAATATATCAAAGGCTTAAACTGTGAACTCTGTATATGCTTAGGTCTCCTAAGCATAAGAAATTAAGTTAGATATTGCTGTTCCTTCTCAAGCGAATACCAACCAGAAGGCAGACAATAAGGTCAGGTAAGATAAGTATAGTTGATCTTTTTTTTTTGTGGTTTTGTCTAGTCTCTGTGAGGTCACTGAAAGAAAGAAAGGGAGCTGTCCAGTTGCTTTTATATACCCCATGGAAGAAGGAACAGATTGTGGATCATGAACAAAACAAGAACAGTTTTGTCTAGAAATAAAATTAAATTCATAACATACAGTTAATGAGACCATTATTGTGTTCTCCATAGTCCTGAACACTTAGAGGCTATTGTGCTACATGCTAAGAGATTTGTATCATTATGTTCTGTAAATGATGGAAATTAGCATAAATCGCCTAAAATATATCATTTAAAATGCATCGTGGAGTGATGCTGAGGATATTGTCTTTCCACTTTGCAAAGCATTAGTATATAATTACTTTTCATCCCTTGTGCTAATATTCCATATATGTAAATGTTAAACGCAGCCAACAAAAAGTACAAAATGGAGACGTTTATTTGCTTTATGTTATATTCATCCTGGTAATGAGTGATAAATTGCCTTTGGGCAACAAACACATTTACAGTAAAAAAGGCACAAAATATATGAATAGAAAACACAATTCATATAATTCCATGTGCTTGCTAAACTGAAAGTAGGGGCTTTGATGGTAAGATGTTTTTCTAACAAGTAATATTGTTAATAAAAAGGAATCTCACCTCGAAATTTTCTCTTGGGCTTTGGTGGTATGACAGAGAACCATAAGAGGGCACTCAACTCTTTATATGCATCTGCGTGTTATTGAAAGATTTTCTTGGAAAAGCCTTGAAAAAATCCTTGGAAAAAAAGATTGTCATCCATATACAGTATGCCAAGGGGTCCACCTTCCTGCTCACATTAGCTAAATGAATGAAGAAGCAAGTTTAGATAATTTATAAATATATGTAGAATTTTTTTAATGGTTAAAAAAAAAGATAAAAGACGAAGTGCATGAACTGAAAAAAAATGATTCTGCAGTTATTGTTGCTTCATATAATTTTGACCACATATGGGCTGGAGTTAGATAAAGCAGAAAACTTTTTTTTTTCATGTAGGTTTTAAAATCTGAATGCTGAAATTTTCGATTAAATTTCTTGCAACTTCCTGCCAAGATCCAATTCAAAATATTTGAGCTTCACCTGTAAGAAGACAGTGGGTTTTACCTTATCTGTTATTACTAAGAGATTATTATTAGAGATCTATGATAAATAGTTCCTTGAAAAGTAATCTCAGTGCTGTCATGTGTTTTCATTTGACTAGAATTAGTCACAGTTGTAAGAGCAAAAAATATCCTAGAAGTCATTAGGAAAAGAATAGAGAAGAAAACTAAGAACTATGCAATGCTGTTGCATAGATCTGTGGTTAACCTGCATTTTGGGTATTGTGCACAGTTCCATATCTGGTTCCCTCACCTCATTCATGTTATATTAGAAATACAAAAGGTTCAGAGTAGGGTAACGAGGTTGACTCAAAGTATATGTATAAATAAGAATTGAATAAAATCATTCAGTCTATTTGAGAGGAGTCTAAGCATTTCCTGATAGAGGGGGTGGAAAGTCATGAGTGATGTGGACAGTATGGAGCAATTATTTGACCATATTTACAGTGAAAGCATTAAAGAGGCATCAAACAAACTAGAAGAAAGAAAATTCAAATGGCTGTAATCATGATACATTAAATATTATACCAAGAAGATAGGCCATATAATTATTATTACTGTAGTAAAATATGATTATTGTTATATATTTTAAAGTATGAATTTATTTAGGTCACAATAGGCCACTTATAATAGTTCGATACTTCAGGTAGAGAGTGAGGAGAGGTTCTCTGAGACCAGATCTGTTCCCTTTTGGTAGAATTGGGGAAATATTTCAAATAGTAAGGATAAGATTAAACAGTGGATCATTTTATGCAGTTTTAAGTGATTTGGCAGGTATTGCTATTACTTATCAGCTTTTTTGCAGCTGAAACGAAAGAGGCTTCCAAATGGAAAAGGTTCTATATTACTTTCCAAGCCAGATAAGCCAGACTGCTCAGGACTGAATGAGGATTTGCAGAATGGTGATTCACCAGGTATGCTTTGGGGAAGGTTGAAGGAGAAAAAAAAGTGGTTTTTTTTTTTTTTTTCTTATAATGCCAACAAGAACAAACAAAGAAAGAGCAAGAAGCCAAGAGTATAGTTATGAAAACAAATTGAAAAGCTGCTGTGAGTACATGGGACTCCATACTGACTTGTAAAGAGGCTTCTAACTGTGAGCAAACGAGTGTCCTTGCTGACTGATACCTGTTGTGTGCAGGGAAAGAGGCCTTGCTACATCCTTTGTGATGAAGAAGATTGCCTTAAATCCATTTCTCATTCCTTATTTTCTAATTCTTGCCTGCCTCTGCATTTGTAGTTGGCTGCTAGGTCAAAATGGAGAATAATTTGATACAACTCTTTTGCAAAATAAACTCTCTCTATGTATAGCTTTATCTGATTCTTCTTTGTGAATTTCTGTTTTTTAGGGCTCAGAAAGATTTTTTTTCCCCAATCTTGAAAACCAGTATAAAAAACTTGCAATATTTTCCTCCAGGTTTTTTGCTAAGCTGTGACTTTAAAGCTGTAAAAATGGCTACTGAATGCCAAAGGGATTTGCAAGAGGTCAAATCTACAATTCCTCCTTCTTCTGCTTTATAGTTCTCACAGTATGGTTTTACATAACAAGCTCTTAATATTCTATGAGACAGGGATATAAAACTTCTCAATACATTCCCACACAGCCAAGATCAAAATTAAGGGCCTATTTCCATAAAGTCTTCTTATCTTTCTGTCTGTTAATATTTATGCAAGTTCAGGGCCTTCTGTATGTTTTTAGAGGTATTTGGTCCCCACAGAGGAAAGCTGTAAAAGATATCTTTAGCAGCAGATTTTTCTAGTTATTGCCTACTATGGTCCTAGTTTTGAGAAAAAGTTGACTACTACATATAGGCCCAGAGGAGATTAAAATTATACCATGCATATTACTCGCTCTCCTGTAATTTGAAGATCACTGACACACTCATCACTCACTGTTTTTTTGGGGAAAAAAGCCAAAATGTTAGATTACAAAATTTTTTTCCATGTGTAAAAGAAGCACTTAAAAGTGTGTTTGTTTTATCTTCAGTGCACATCTTTATTTTTATAGTCACTGATTACCTTCACAAATATCTCTCAGTTTAGCTGAGTTCTGTTTGAAATACCTTGTCATGACTTCAAACTAAAGAATTTATTAAAGAACCTCAAAAGCCAAATGCCAATATGAGCCAAATCAATCCAATCTCTTAAAAAAAATGCTCAAACATCAATGCTTAGGAAAATGAAAAAAGAAGGTCCTAGTCAAAAAACTGTTTTTGCTACATTGACATAATAAGACAGAATTGATAAAATCCTTCATTAATAGCAAATTTGAAAGTTCAGTTGGTTGATGAAAAATCCGTTTCCATTCATATAACAGATAAACAGGAAAAAAAAAAACCACTAAAATCAGTTCAGTGATAATCAGCATGTCAGCCTTAATTGTTTTCTTTCTTTCAAGAATAATACAGAGATTTTCAAAAGACCTGAAAAAATCTTTCACTTCGTTTATTTTATAGAGATTTGTTTCATCATAACATGTGCTTTGTTTACATCAGACATAGCTGAAATATAGAAACCCAAAAGCTTGGGCAGATTTTCAAGAAATGACTGTATCAGGAAATCTGAGATGAAAGCATCTGGGGGAATCCATAATAGAGAGAGACAGTATGAGGTAAAGCAGAGTGCCAGAATCTCCATTGTGTTTCTGTGTGTGTCTTTGTGCATTTATACATGGTAGCGTTTGCAACAACTGAGGTGCAATCTCACTTTGATTTAAAAAAAAAAAAAAAAAAAGAAACAAAGAAAGAGTAAAGGGAAAATGAATAAGAAAAATCTCAGAGATCTGTACATCTTCATAGGACCATGAATTTTGGCATACATTAATCAGATTTATTAACATCTGCTTGAAAAAAAAAAGCAGTATGTAGCATTTGATTTAGCAGTGAAAGGTCCAACATAGGTACTTTGGGTGATACATTGATGTGGTTTCCTGTGGGCCTTGTCAGCGCCTTCAAGAGCATCCCTGGTGAAAGTTCCAAATTCTAGCCGATGACTGGTGTCAGACACTTTGGAAGACAGCCAGCATTATTCCTGGCTGTTGATATCACTTCATTTTCCAGAATACAAAACTCTTGAATTCATTTACTTTCAGTGGAGAAAAAAAAAAAAAAAAGGCTATGAAAGAGAATATGGAGGGGAAGCACATATGATTTTAAGAAACAAGGTGATGATGTGATGGCCCAACAGGAATACTGTAGCTAATGACTTAGCTTCTTCTCTCTTTCTTCTGCTTAAGACGGTCAGTCTGCTGTAGCACTTCACCAGCAGAAACTCTCCATGAAATTCTCCTCTATATGGAGCAAAGCAGTCAGCTTCCCTCCTGCCCACCCACTAAGCCAATTTGGCACAAGGACATTTCAGAGAGAGCAATGTTAAGCTCAGCAGTCATTTAGGCAGGTCTGGGAGAGGAGCAGATTTTATAGCAAGGCTAAGCTGATACACAACTGGAGACCAAGAGCAGTTTCCTTATATACTATTACCAATCTGGTTCTTGGTAACCAAATAGAGTTTGAAGCCAGGAAAGAAATTTGTCCTACCTCTTTCATAAGAAGTGGATGTGAGATGACCTAAGTGCATTTGGACAATCACGTCTATATACTTAGGTGTTTTTATGATATCAGTGGATCTTACATGTTTCTAACAGTCTGTATCCAGATTCACATATGGAATGCTCTTTTAATTAAAATATTTTTTCAGAAATTCTGTTCTGTAACAAACCTATTCTGTTGTTTCTTATTTTATTTAGCCATATCCTTTTACATAGACAGATTTAGCAAAAAAAATTTGAAAAAAAATGAACTTCAACATATAAAGAAAAAGACCACCAAACCACAGATCAAGTTTCTATCAAGAATGTTTATTAATTTATTTTCTGCAATCAAAAGCTGTTTTATTATTTAAACTGTGATATAAATTATATTTCTGCATGTTCCTTTGCTCTATTTTCCCCTTCCACTGTTTTCATTTCATAAGCAATGTGATAAACAACGACGCTGTTGCTTAGCAACTTTAAATATTTCCTTTTTAAACTGAATGCCCATGACTTGGAAGCCAATATAAATTCAGTGCATTCTATGTGATAAATTATTGGAAAATAAATTGCTTCCTCTTTCTCAGCCTTATTTCTCAGAAATATATTTTGTAGTTAATTGTATCTACTATTTGTCAAGGTATTTGTCTAAACAGTATTCATGTGGATAGATCTTCTTAAAATGGCAATTTATCTAATTCATCTGATTTATTTTCTATATGGAAAAATTCATTTTTTCAATATGTAAGATGAATGATCAATTTTAAGCAATATATCTTTTCTGTAATCCTTATTCAAATTCTTCAGTTCAAGTGTTCTTCATATGCTTCCAGCTAATATCTTTTTTAATGAATACCCTGTCAATTTGTCTGTACTATACAGTTATACTTTGAAATATTTGTTAATTGTCTGTCTGAAATTATAGACCAACACCAAGTTATTTATCAATGCAGTGACACTGAATTCAGAGAAATTTGTGTTTTTCTGGTCAAAGAAGCAGTCCCAATATTTTTTTTGCTTGCTAGCAAAGTCATCTTATTGCTAGTGACTATTACACTAATACAAGTAGAAATATCCAATTACTGTTTTAAATATCTGAGTAGAATCTTCTTGTGTATATTCTGAAATTGTTTCTTACAACAAAAGCTCATACTTAGATTAATGTATTTGTGAATTTCTAGGAAACAGAAACCACAGACTTGGTTTATTTGTATCTTTTCTGTCAGTTAAAACTTACTGGCTGTGTCTGGTGCTCACTTTTAAATCTCTCCTGGAAACCAGGTTGTGTAATAAGAGTCTAAAACACAGACCAGCAGAAGGAGATTCCTGCTCTTCACTTCTAAGTCACATTCACAGTTGTTTTGTTTGTTTGTTTGTTTCTTTTAATTTAGAAAAATATCCTTTTATTATGGATAGAGTTTTAATAAAAATGTACTTTCATTATTTTACTTTTATACAGATCTATTTCTTCTAAAAATATGTTTTGAAAATCCAATCCTCTTTAAGGGAGAAGGGTGCTTCTTCAGTGGATTTAGAAGTACATGAATTATGGTAGAACTGAGACTTTCAGTGGACAGATGAAGCTAATCAACAATGGATGCATCGTTACAAAAAGAATTTATGATTTCCAGCATTGGAAAATTCCTGTTTGGAGGTGAAGGAAACAGTAAAATGCTTATTTATGGCTGACTGTTAAACTCAATTAAATCTTCTATGTTTGTTCTTCTCTGATTATCATCGGAAAGAAAAAAGGACAATGGTTTAATATTATGTTATGTCAAAAGGTACATTGATTTCTAACTAGAGGAAGACATAAGAAGAAAATGTTTCACAGGTCTTTTTCTTCATTAGAAATTGCAGACATGAAACAACAAAGGATTGGAAGAGTGGGGAAAAATTTCCTCTTTTAGTCATAAACTCCCTCTAAAAACTTGGTAACAATTACTGCCCGTCAGTTGTACAATTCTGTGTGCAGTCATCCACACCTCAGTGATGTTAAAATCTATTATAGTGATCAAAATATTGGAAACTAGCATACTCTATTTAGAAAACAGAATATTGAATTGTACAGAGTTGAGATGTAGTATCTACCATGCCTAGTAACGTTACACACAACATCAAAATGATTAGTTCAAGTCAGAAGGCGAATAATTTTTAATTTTTAAAGGTTAATAAAAGCATTTGTTATTTGTTTAGTTTCAGCTTATACAGTTCAGGTCTCAAGTAATACATAAAAATTTTCAAAACACAAGCTGTGTTTTCTGAACTGTTTAATAGTTAGCTAGCTTTAATCAAATATCAGTAATATAATAAAATACTATTGTCAACAGTCATTGTTTCAAGTGTTAATGACAAAGTATGCAAATATTCTGAACCCAAGGCTAGACTCTTTTTTGATCCAGATCCACCACTCCATGGCAGTCACCACTTAGCTCGCTACAGGCCCTCATCAACCAAATCGCTTCACACTGTTAGTAAACATGTCTTAGCTGGCTGCTGATTGCGTCTCTCAGGTCGGTACAACTTGCTTGGCACCGGGGTTTTCCCATGGAACATCTGCCAACAGCAGTTCTACATATGCACATCGCACATCTCTGCTCTTGAAACTGCTTTGTCTTAGCCTCTCCCTGGATGGAAAAGCAACACAGCAAGTTCCTGGCAGGGCTATTATAATACCATCATTCTTGAGAGATGTGGAACAGGAGATAAACTTTGTGTGAACAAAAAGCTAATGTATAAGAGGTCAGTCAGTCCATACAGCCTTGCACTGCTGGAAACAGGTGAAAGATGTCTCTACATGTTAATATAGAAATATCTGGATTTAGGGACTTCTACTGGGGAAATAACAGACCCTTTTCCAAAAGTCAAGTGTGGAGTTGGAGCTGTGATGATCTGAAACTTACTAACTCCAATGAACGCCTGGAAGGCACTATGTATTTGCATGCCAAGCCATGCATCTGAGACCCTATTCCTGCCATTTTCATCAGGCCCTGGACCAAAATTGTCCAATGCCTGATGAAAGCTGAAAGACAGATCTGTCGACTGCAGGGCTTTACAAACACTACGGCACAACAGGTGGTTGCTATGCTATGACATCATGATGATAAGGGGTTTCAATCTTGCATTAAATATGTATTCATGGGATGTGAGGTGTTAGGAGCATGGGCTGCCACTATGTACTGGATCACCCTGCCAGAGAGGCACATGATGTCCCTGCAACAGTGTGTTTCAGAAAGGCAGCCAGGTAGACATGCCATGGGTGGGGAGGGATGCCCCAGGTTGCCTTAAGCATTTTTTAAAAACCCTTTTTTATTTTCTCCAAGGGAGTCTAGAGAAGTAGCCCTTCTTAAGTGGGTTTTCTTCTTTTTCTGTTCTTTTAACATTAGAACTGGTTAAAACACTTGGAGAAGCGTTTTCAAACCAAAGTTCAAGGAAGGCAAAAGAGATTGTACTTGTAAGATACATCCTCTGCCTCTCTTCCTGTAAGCTTTCAATCTCTCTGGTAAAGTTCTTGAGTTGTTTTCTCCTCCTCCTTACGTAATATCATTAATGTCTCTATGAAGAACATTATACTCAGATCTCAAAAGACTGAGGTGCAACTGTTTTGCTTTCATTCTAGGTTTGATTTTTTTCAGGCAATATTCCAGTCTATGGAGTTTACAGTGTTACAGAGGATAAACTAAGTTATAAAATGAAATATTTCTTATCCAATGTACTATCTTTCAGCATTTCCCTTTTCACTGGGTCTTGCAGAAGCATGACAGATAATTCTTCTTTTCCATTCATCAGTATTAGCTAGTCTTTAGATGAATCAGAAACCTGATGCTCAAAAGGAAAAATATATTTCATACGTTTTATAAAAAAGTAGCCTCTCTGAGTTTAGCTTCTTCTTATTACAGTTAAAGGAAATATGTTTACTCTGAACAAAAGGGAAAATAATGGTGAGGTCTTTATCAGAAAATGAAGCATTTACTGGGAATTATATGACATTCCGTATAAAAGATTCTTCTGTGAAGCTCTTGTATCTTTTCCCAAGAGGCTGAAATCATCTTATTTTGCTTCCAGGAGTTACCACACAGAATTATTTTCTTCTCTAAGAGAACAATTCACACCAATCTGAAATTATATAAGGTTGAATTTTAGATAGCATTAATGATAAAAACAGAAAAATTCTCCCTGCAGGCTAGCAAAGCATACATGGCTGTGTTGTTTCAAAATATTTGTGTGGAAAGGGACGAGGAGAAGTAAAACAAAATTAATGCAAATCCCAAACTAATGATATAATATAATGGCAAGGATGCCATTCATCTACAGAAAATGGTTTAATATTTCATTATTATTTTCTTCATTAACAAGTTGCCTGCTCTCTCTAGTTACAGCAAGTGACATTATCCTAAAGTATTAGGTCAGATAATTAAATCCATGAATGATGCCAGCTAATAACAATTCAAAATTTAGGTCTATCATTTATTATGCTAGGTAAAAGAGAGAAAGAACAACTGAATTTCCAGGATGATGGCATATGACCAAGCAGTTCTGTGTTTCCCATATTTTCTGAGATCTGAAGGTCCCATTTTAATATCAAATGTAAAATCAGCCATGAAAGTTGATATCCTGCTATACCTACTGGCTCCTTGTTGATGGTCTGAATAGGATAGATCTTGGCTACAGACCCTAGTCATCTTATACTAATCAGCTTTCTGAATCCCTTGACTTCTTTAGAATATCTGAAGAGATAAGGACAGAGTTCATGAGTTAGGAAGAAATGCTCCCGAAGGCAAGATCTATTAATTTCTACATGCATAAGGAAATTAAATATGCCCTTCTGCTTTCCAAAAAGGCAATATTAGTCTTCTTTGCAGTAAATACACACATTAGGACTGATCTTTAAAACTTGTTTTTTTCTCTTTATTCTTTCCATGGAAGTAGTTACATAGTACAATTATTCCCAAGAATATATTTCTGGAAATTACCACAAAATACAATAATTTCTAGGAATGCATTAATTCCCATGAAATATATTTTATTTTATTTTATTTTATTTTATTTTATTTTATTTTATTTTATTTTATGCCCAGGGTTATGTTCCTAAACTTTTTTTTTTTTGAATGTTTTGGCTAAAAGACATCTCAGTAACTTCAGAGCAAACATTGGGTACATTTCATGAACATTATTTGCGGCATAGAAATGTAACAGAATTTCATTTCTCAAAATAAATTACATATCATCATCAGAATTGCTGCAAGAACTGCTGTAAGCTGGCTGGAATCTTAATATACATGTAAGATGTTTGGCTACTTGGTATTTCCTGCATATTTGTTACTATTTTTTACTACTTGAACTCTTTACTTAGGTGTCTGTGAGAATTGTTCAACTCACTATTTTTAGCAGTAATCAGTTTAATTTCCTTAAAACTGACTTTGCCTAATAATGAAAGAACAATCAAATGGTGGTTGCTGCAACCTGCAGCTTATCCAAATTGAGATTCATCATTTGATTTTTTTTTGAACTTTTTTTTTGCTCTTTCAGTCAGGTTCTAGGCTACACTGTATTATCACTTGCAGGTCTCAATAGCGTTCAAAAGCAATTAAATATATTTTCATTCAATATAATTTAATTCCTACTGTGGAGACATAGGTCACATAGCCTTTCTTCTGTTTCCTGACTGGATGAAAATAACTTTTTTTTCTGTGAAAATGCCATCTTTATGCATACAATTCCTTTTTCTTCCTTCCTTTTAAAATTTGCTGTTCTAGCTCATTCACTCAATCATTTTTAGAGAAAAGATAGACATAGCTATAGACATAGCAAAGCTAATTCTACTTTTCATTTAAATTAATATAAATATATATTGTAAAGTTAGGAAAACATTGGAAGGGACCTTCAGTGGCCATCTAGTCCATTCTCCCATTGACTGTTTTTATTTAAATATGTAGGGAAAGAATCTTTAGTGACAACTTATATTAAGAAAAATTAATAAAGGAGGAATACAGAATACAGAAAAGGGTGCTACATTTAGTACCTTTCACATTAGGGGGAAGGCTCTATTAATTAAGAGGAAGGTTATTCTGGTGCATATTGTACAAAAAAAGTCACCATATGATCTCTACCCCTAAGGCTTTTATAAACAGAATAGTATATCCACAAAAGAAAAAATGATACATAAGAATGCAATGGATCTGTAAGAATCATCAGGACCAATCTTTTCACACAAGCAAACTAAAGAATAACATGGATTTAATATAAAACTATAACAAAGCAGTATATGAAGAGTACATGATTTTGAAAACAATAGTAGGAAAATTGGTATGTTTATAAAGAACTATTCGAAGAGACAAGAATATAATAATAAAAACATGACTTTTTTTTTTTTTAATCTGCTATCTAGAGATTGAATACTGGCTTGATGAACCAAAATTGGAATTTAAACTGTCAAGGCCGTGTTACAGAAAATGACATGCAAAATGAGCCTCATATAGATTTCCAGTTATGTACTTGAAGAGAAAAGTCATGGTTCAAGTATTATGTGCCCATAGTTAGTCAAAGAAGCCCAGAGTTAATCTAACAAGGTACTCTTGTGTAGGTAGGGATATCTGGTGATGTCCTCAGTGATAGGAGGAAGAAGGGCAACAGCTGTTTGACCTTGTAGAGATGCCTAACTATCCATAGAGAGAGATGAAAATGGAGGGTAACAAGGCTGGAGCAGATGATAGGTCTGAGCTGTTTTAATGAAGTATAAAGGGGAGGAAGAGGAGACAAAAAAGGGAGCTTTTGGGGACATCCATCTAATACTGGAAGGAATAAAAACAGCTTTGTAGAACTGATGCAACTGAAATGAGAGGAAAGTGACAATGGCAGGGTCAGTAAAGTCAACCAAGAAAAAGATTTCAAGAATTTTATTACCTTAGACTGTGAAGAGGATAAATGCAATAGTAAAAAGAGAGATTTCTTGTGGTTGCCATTATTTATCATCTTATTAATCAGTGAAAGTTCAATACCCTAGTTTAAGAGACCATTTTTTGAAGAAAGCTGTGTGTCTTTTTGTTCAGGATGTAGGAAATAACTAGAAAATGACCTGTGAAAAGTTGTATTGTCTTCTGTGCCTCAATCATCCTTTTAAACATGCAGACTTTACGCTCTTTAAGTTTTTGAAGAAATATTTCTTCCTGATTCTTCCTATCGTTTATTAATTCTTCAGTAAAATAGTCTTTTGCCATGCTATGCTGCAGTTAACTTTCAGTATTTTATGATTCTTTTGATGGCTTTCATATAAACATAATTTTAGCTTTCTGAAAGACATAACACTGCTTCTGGTAACTCTCTTTGCCATACTGTTTAGTACTGCCAATGTCTGTCTGTATTTTAAAATCTTTCTTAACAGCATGCAGTCATATACTTCGTGCTCCCAAGTCATTCCTTCATGAATAGCTGTTCTGTGAAGTAGTCATGAATCTAAAAATATAACCTAATAATCTTGCTTAACCATTTCACTCCAAGGTGATACCTCCTCATTTTAAGAGAAGCAAGCTAAGCCTACCACTTCTACTGTACGTCCCTAACCTCAAGACATCTCTGGTCTGTTCTGCATTTTATTGTCATTGTTGCCGTCTTAATCAAAGATGTAGAAATAGGAACTCAAATTTATGTTTTCTTGTCTGGGTCTAAAATTTGAATCTGCAAGATTTCCATGCTACTTATTGGCAAATTTTGCTTCTTAATTTTCTTCTTTCATTAGACTTTATCTTGTCATATAGCACATTTCAACATACAGCCATATACTACCATCTTCGTGGCCTATTTTGTTTCTCTTGTATGCTTGATGCTCTCTCTATATATACACATATATATAGCCCTGTGCTGGTGACTGCCTTCCTTCTATCTTGCATTAGATATGGTTATTAAATTTGTCCACAGTAAAGATAAATAGTGAGGTTTTCCCAGTGGATTTCTTGGGTTTAACAATATTCTGATAAGACTTGTGTATATCAAACAAATTGTTCTGTTTTTCTGCATTTGCTTTACATGGCTTTTTTTTTTTTTTTTTTAACTTCTTATTCCTCTGCTGTTTGACTGTTATCATCAGTTGATGTTGATGTTGTTTCATCAACAGCAATAAGAGGAGTGAAACTTGTGCCTTTCTGCATGTGCTAGCTTTATCCTACTCTTTATTCTGAAAACTCACTTCCAATCTTTATCATTTCAAACATCAAAAACCTGGCTTTATTTAGGGTTCAGACAAAATTTCTTTTGCCTATTCAGGCTCCTTATTACTGAAACTATCCTCTCTTTATAAGAATGCTTTCGTTTGCTTCAGTGCTATACTTGTGGTTGCATCCACACATCAGACAGATCCTTTCCTGTCTGTGTTGCTCCCTCTAAGTTGTTATGACTGAATAACACTTTGGATCTTTTTTAGGGTTCCTTAATGACAGCTCAGGTCCTCAACTACTATAATGGTCATAAATCTCAATGTTTCACAGTTTTACAACTTATTTCCTACTTCTTTATGCAAAGCAGGCTACTGTGTGTGCAGACTCTTCTCAGAAGAGTTTATACCTTAATATTTGGGAGCATTTTCATCAGGTATCTTGCATCTTTTATGAGTGCTTTTTCATTAATTTACAGCATTTAATTCACTGGGACTCTGTGTGTTTTGGACTAGAGGAGAGTCTTGATCTATTAGCAAGGTTCAAAGAAATTGACAAGACTGAACTACTTTTTTGACTCCAGCTTCTCTTTGCAAGTAAATGCACTTTATAAACCAAAATAAACTTTACTCTGAGAATACACTAGAAGATTCTTTAAATTAACTTTCCTTGGGATAAAAACTCCTGCTGTCCTACAGTTGAAGTTACATTATGGAGTAAGATGCACTAAGTTTATTTAGAACAACAGTGGGCTAAGAACAAGAAAGCAGAGACGTGTCTCTGCCTCTTGCTTCCTCCTGTTTGCCTCAGCAATTGCACAGAGATTTATGCCCTGCTTTCAACCCAGAGGAGCCAAACTGGAGCAGTTGCGTAAGTATTCTGTGAAATCAGTCTGGGCAATTAGATGAATTAAGCCATTTGTCTTGGGGAATATTCTGCTTTGACATCGGATGAAAACTAAGTCAATAATCTACTTTGATGAGGAGATCCAAAGAGAATTGCTTATTTTTGATTTTCTAGATGCCTGACGTGTGCCATATGTCTTTTTATTTTTTTTTGCCAGCTCAGCCATAAACGGATAGAGACCAATTCACCTGAATATTTAAATATACAATAAAATGTCATTAAAGGCAATTGGCTAAGAAAATCTTCAAAAAACAAAAAAGAAAAGAAATCATTGATCTAATTGTGCCATCTTGATATACACATATACTCAATATGAAGATACTCAATATGAAGCACACAGAGGCACGATTGCCTCTTCCTGAAAAGTGCAAGACTGCATCTTCCACTTTTAGGAGTATATTTTTCCTTCTTAATTATTTTTGATTTTCTGTGTTGCTTGATCTTTGTGTTTTTAGTAGTTTTATGAATTTTATTTTTAATATTGCAATGAGCCTGTTGAATAGTATTATATGTGCTATACTTTTAACATTTTTCACTCAGAGTTCAAAGTCAATTTTGGTTTTCTCAAGGCTTTCTACAGAAGGTATTTTTATTTCAGTCACTGTTGGTGGACAACAGAAAATTATTAGGACTTTTACTTCCTTGATACATACAAAAAATTGTAATCTGACTAAATATTTTAAACTGTTCTATATATGTTTTCTTGATTAAGAAATAACTAAGACAAATTCCTGAAGATACAAATAACTTTTCTTAAGCCTGTTAACACCAAGAACAAACTCAGGGTTTATTCATTTTCTGTGTCTGAGTTGAAAAGGTGAATTAGGTGACTTAGTCAGCATAGACTGAGGCAAAAAAAAAGTCCTTTGTCCATGTCTTTGTCCCCAGATCTCAGTGGCTTTCCAGTGATACTGGTCAGCTCCCAATCCATTCCATTTTGACAGTGGCATTACTGAAAAGGTGATTATACTTAAAAGATATCTCACTCCCTGAATATATTCTGTACCTTCTTCAACGTATATTCTCAGTCCTTTTAATTTTCTGCTCCAAATAAGCTAAACTTCTTCCTCCACCTTTTCTTTTTTATAAGAAATACTGGATGGTATATACTGAAATGTGTGAGATTTCCTAAAATTATATTAGGAAATGTGAAAAAAAAAAGATATTATGATTTTTAATGACTCTTAAATTAAATTTAAAATATACTAAATATTATTGTGCTAAAATGTTAATCAGTTTGATGATTCAAAACTTCTGAGATGTGAAAGGAACTTTATAATTTTTAGGAGTTTAAGTAGACTAATAAGCTGATATAAAACTCATAAAATACATGGGTTACATTAAAATATGTTCTAAATACGGTAGATATGTACTTCACCTTTTGTTTATAAGTGAATGTATTTGCTTTTAATTAGAGAATGAATTCTACAGAACAGGAATTATGTCTTTAGTGGCATGTTAGGCCACTTCACCATGAGTTAAAGAAAACAAAAATCAAATCATATTGCATTGAAATAAATCAATGTCTCAGCTCACTTAAGTTTCCCCCCTTAAGCTCAATGCACAGCACCATGGTTCCCAGGTAAACAAAATTTTTTTCTAGCAGATTTTTCAAGAACAACCTCTTGAAAGCACAAAAAAAGCCCTTGGAGCCTTGTCAGGAGGCCCACACATGCATGCATGAAAGGAGGGAAATAGAAAAGCCCAAATTCAACTGGGGTGATGTACAAGGCAACAGAAAAGGATTCTATAAGTACACTGTCAGCCAAAGAAAGGCCAGAAATATTGATCCATTGCTGAATGGAGAATCTGACCTAGACAAAAGGCATTGTAAAGGCTGAGGTACTCAGTGCCTTAAGTTCTGCTCAGGTGACTGTGTCTAGTGGAAGAATCTAAAGTAGAAGAAGAGACAAGGGCCTACAGAAGAGGAGGATTAAGTGAGGGACTATTTAAGCAAATTAGACATACAGAAGTTCATGAGTCTGAATAAGATAAATCTGAGAATGCTGAAGGAGCTGGCCAGTGTCAACGTAACATCCTTAGGAAGTCATGGTGACTGAGGAGGAAAAGAAAAAGGAGGATTCAAGTAACTATACCACAATCACTCCCAGATTCCAGAAAAAATGATAGAGAAAATGTCTTGAAAAACATGTCTAAGTGGTTGGTAGACAAAGAGGTTATTTGGACAGCACAGCTTTACCAAGATCAGATCACACCTGACCAGCCTGATTACATTCAGTGAGTAAATGACTGGTTCTTTGGGCAAGGTGGGCTTCTGTCAGGCTTTCTGAGAGAGTTTTCTAGAGCAGCCTAATAGCCAAATTTGGGATGTAGGGACTAAAGGTAGGTAGGAAACTAACTGCGCAGTCAGGATCGGAGGATATGGTCAGCATCTTTCTTCAGGAGTCAATGAGAATTAGTGTCATTCTTCAGGACTCAGTGCTGTATCCAACTCTACTTAGCATCTTCAGATATGACCAGGACAACTGGATAGAACAAATCCTGAAGAGGTTCAGAGAGTTACCAAACTGGTGCTAAGAAGTGACAAATGAAGTGAAGAATTGCCATTCAGTTGTATTTTACTGATCTGAAAGAAAGGATGTCACCTGAAGGGTGTCAAAGATAGGAATTGGTGCCCAGAAAGCTGTGTAGGACAGGACACAGGACTGAGAAGTCCTGTGACATACTGAAAACTAAGCAGCACAAGGACCTGAGCAACCTAATCTAACCTTGAAGTTAGGCCTGCTGCTTTGAGTGAGAATTGGAACTAGATGTCCTTTAGAGGCCACTTTCCCATCTAAATTATTACATGGGTCTATGAAGTTTCTGTTAAGTCCTTTCATACCAAAAAACTTGAGTTAACTAATAACTTGAGCCTTTACAATGCAGAATATGAAATTAAAGCATTCAGTTGTCTCTGAGACTGATGTTATTTTGCTCTTACTTTAAACATTATTATGAAAGATATACTACATTACTACAGCGAGTAAGGATTAATTCTAGAAAATCTGCTACATAAGTTAGCAGTTTCTATAGCAGAATAAAATACTTTTTATACTTTTGTGGCTTGAAATTTCTTGTAAACATAATTTTGAAACTTAGTTACATTACTTCATGTAATGTAACAGTTACATTATTACATTAACACACTAAGTAATATGTATAATGATTAATGGTTTTGGTAATATGTGTGTGACAGAATTCCAGATACCAAAAATTTTATAAGCAATAGTTATTAAAAGAATAGAGAACAAATACCTTCAATAATATAAAGTCCAAATCATTATTATCTCCAATAATATAGTCTCCAAATTATGAAAAAACATCTTAAGCAAGTGATGTCTGAAAATTTCAGTGCCTACAGAAGAAATCTCTAAACAAAACAATTGAGTTTATTTGCTCATTTGAATTAAAATCTTTCCAGAGAAGTTAAAAAGCCTGTTGAACTATAGGAGTGTATGACCCCAAAAACTTTTTAGAGTTTGCTTCTAACTGCTGTATCTCTCTGAAGTGTTTGTATTCATACTGGAAGTTCAATGCATATGGAAGATTATTGACCCTGCTTTTGTTTATTTCTGTTTTTCCCATTTCATATTCAGATATTATGATGGTGCTTATGGTGCTTGAGAATATTGTGTACATTTTATTATTTTCTCAAATATGCTTTAATTTCAATATTTTTATGATTACTTCTTGTATTCTTCAACCATTCTACATCTTTAAAAGCAGTCTTTGTGAAATTTTATTTTGAAATGATAATTAAATATTATATATTCATGTATTATTTGCATTATTGGGACAATCTCTGTAACAAGATACTATGTTTGATGTCAAACAACAGTATTTTACCATAATCATTAATGATTCATCCACCTCCTAGATATATCACCAATTCAGGGTTTTTCTTACCTTTGCAGATACTTTCTGACCAATATTAAACTGATAATGCAGTTAAGGTCGTCACGTGGACTTTCCTTATTTAACCGGGTATGTTTTTTTAATTTTTCAGCACATGTCTGATCAAATGAAAAGGGTAAGGAAAGGCATAGAGAATTGGCTGAGGAATGCCAAGTAGGTCATCCTAAGATTGATTGAGGAACATCTTCATTAAATCTAGCATTCTCATGGACAGAAAGTATTATTAGCTGTAGAGTTGGTTCTTCTGACTTTTTCAACTCAAAATTCTGAAAGATTCAATTGACCAGATTATGTGGTTTTCTTTGTGGATCTTTCATCTTTGCGGATGAACTTCATGGAACTTTATTTAAGGATAGAAAAGAAACTTTAAAACATATTATATCTGTAGTGGGAAACTCGCACATCCATAGCCGTAAATGGATACCTTCAGGTATAATGTGGACCTTTCTGAGACTGTAAGAACATCTTGTCTTAGGCGAAAGTAGAGTCTTAAGGAGGAAGAAGGACTATCTGGCAGAAGGAAACTAGGTCTCAAAAGCATCAAAGGAGATTCAATTTGTCCAGTAGGAAATATTTTCATCTGAAAGGCAGTGAAATAACAGAACAGGTTACTCAGAGAGGTAGTGAAACCCGTAGTGTTTGCTAAGACTCAGCTAAACAAAATCCCACCTGATCTGCTGTAATATTGTTACAATCCCTCTCTGAGTTGGAGAATTCCTCCTACTCCTATATATATGAAAAAAAAAAAAAAGATAACATAGATTTACTTTTATGGGGGCAGGTGATGGGACTTGGAAGGGAATGAGAAAGAAAGTAATAAAAAAAAAAAAAAAAACAGAAGATTGTAGGGTACACCAGAAGTTTAAGCTTTGTCTTCTCATGCTCTAACACTTCAGCAAAATAAAATTGTCCTGATTGTGAGAGTGGTTTAGATCCTTCTGTTTCATTCAGAAATAAATAAAAGCAGCTTACATTCCCATATGACTAAATCTAAATTTTCCACCTTATCAGAAAATATCTTTAAGAAGTAGAATATTCAGGATAAAGAGAAATGTTCAAGAGAATAAAATGGTCTTGGGCAGCTGAATTTGTTTTGGTTCAACACTATCAGATGTCCAAAATATGCAGTCCAACCTAACTTGCAGCCTGCAATATTTACTGTAGAGCTGGGGCTTAAAGCCAAGAGTTCTGTTTGGAAAGACTTTAATTCTTATTCAATGACCTCTTAAATCACAGCTGGATCATTTCAGTGCTTCTTCCTATGGAAGAAAATAAATATATTGAGTTCACTACTCTTACATATAAGAGGGCAGACTGATGTTTGCACTGTTACACAGATAGGTAGAAAATTATTTGCAAGAATATTGTTGGAAAATGCTCTGGTGCTTTCCATTGCAAAATATAGGTTTCAGCATCATACAGAGTTTGCTGTGGAGCAAAATCTCAGATAAGGGTCAGAGCTAATCTGTTATTGATGGGTAGAAATTTATATGGTACTCTGGGATCCACAGGATTCTGCACATCTATAAGTAATCATAAGTACATTTTTGTGATTTTGGGAAGTAATTCTGGAATTCCCTAATAAAATATTACTTTAGATAAATAAATAAAATTAACAAGAATTGCTTTGGAATGTTCATTCTACCTATTAAATATAATTGTGAAGATAAAAGGATTTTTGGAAACCTTGTTTTAGAGAATATGTTGACATTTTAAAGATCTAATCCAAATATCTGGAAAAAAAACCCACAGATTTTACATGTTCAATATTTGGACACTTTGCAAACTAAGTTCTCTGACCCAAAGTGATTTTCTCTAGTCTTTTGTACAGATATTTCAAATAAAATTTTGAAAATTAGACTTGGAATATGATGAATACTATGTAGTAATTCAGCATTGTAGTTATTTCCGTACAGAGTATTATAAATTTATCCTTAAATATTGCACAATCCTTAATTGTCTTTTGTGCGTATTAAAATACTATAGTTTTTGTCATCTATTAGTGAAATATAATAGCTTTGGAATACAACTATTGTAAGCAATTCTTTTTTGGGACATGACATATTATATAAAATAATAAAAATATGAAATACAAAATTCTATATTAGACTATATAGAGAAGCAAATAGACTGAAATATAATGAAATACAAAAGAAAGTAAAAGTCATCAAAGAAATGAGGGCGATATTGTGATTATCAATTATAAAATATTGCTAAGTTCTCAATTATTTTTTTCCACAAGTGAAAGTAACAGATCTGAGTTATCAACCTTACTGTTTAAAGATAAATGGAGAGGGAAGAGTCCAAAGAAGAAGGATCACAAGTTTCAAAAGTGTAATGCACAACAGAGTGTGCACATATGCCAATATGTGAAAAAATATTCTAATGGAAATGGTAATTTGCTCTAATTTGCTCTTATTCCTACATACGTATGCATCCTAAAACACTAGAGACACCTCTGGATTAGGGGAAGATACCAGAGCAATCTGTTCCCAGAGGCTATTTCAGAATAGATTAGACAAATATCTGTGGAGTTTATTCCAACTCATTATAGGCATCTGCGTTTGATAACTCTGAAGATTAAATAGGTAGTAGAAGAGACATATGGTTCCATGTAAGATGGATTTCTGCTCTTCATTTCTTCTTAATGTCCATTCTATCCATGCTAACACATCAAAATTCTAATATTTGTTACATACAGTCCCTACTTTCTTTTTAATAATCAGCAATTTATAACAAATTAATAAAACAAGTGATTTGTTTTAGTTTTGTTGTTTTTGTTGTTAGGATATAGCACTTGTTTATACATAAAAAAACATAATTAGTAATTATAAATAGCAAGTAATCATAATATTTTTTTCATAACCATGATGAGTCATTATCTTTTTATCTGAAGAATAAGGGTAAAGTCAAGTGCCTTCTTTACACTTTTTACAATTCACAAGAAAATGTATGGATGGTGCATTAAAATAAACACAGTCTTAATAAAAAGCTTAAATGCCAGATATAAATTATTTTTTTAGGCACTAAAATTATTTCTAGAGATTGTGAGTACTGTTCAGATAGTGTTTGGATCCATATGCATTTTAATTCTGTTTTTGCTTTTTTTTTTAGTTTAGTAACTGTATCTGCAAGTTGGAGAAGTCTTAAGGGCTCCTTTGAGATATTTGTTCTTCTATTATGCTAGCATCTATGTTTTAAAAAAATAGTTCATAAAACAACAATAATTTTGGCCAGTGTATTAAAATTGTTTGAGAATCATTCTAAAAGTTTAGGAAGTAGCTGTGTATGTGTGTGTGTGTGTGTGTGTGTGTGTGTGTGTGTGTATGACTGAGTCTTATTCTTTTTGTTCTTGTACTTGTCTTTAAACTGAGAAAACGGGGCACAAATATTATGCAAAACTTTTGTGCTAAAGATTTTATATACTATGCATTTTTCTTATTTAAGAAATGTTCTAAAAAGGGCACCTGACTTCACATTTTTGCTCTCATTTCATTCAACTAAAGAATATTAGTCATTAGATTTAGTTCTCAAGTGGCACACTTCAAAATTTCACAGATTGGATAGGGATGCTGGTTGTGAAACAAATTAGATGAGAGAGTGAGAGCTACTCATTTTAGTAAAGAATTGTAAAAGTCTCATGGTTGAGATCCCATATTAACATCCTACACAGAGTTAAAGAATTTTTTATTCAAAGATTTTTCTTAATATTTACACCAACCATAGACAACATCATGGAAAACATTTTTTTCCTCTTTTCTTCTCTATATCATAAATATAACTAGACAATAAATAAATCTTGCTCTGTTAATCACTTTCCATATATGAAACTGCATTTTGACTTTGGGTTACTATAGCATTTTAAAAGGAGTACTTCTGACATTATGGTATTTTGTGCTTCCGCCACTAAATCTACCTTCTTCTACTAAATCTATCTTCTACTACTAAATCTACCACTATCTAAATTTATCAATTCTACCACTGATAAATTACATCCTTCATAGAGAAATAAGATTAAAAACTGGACATAAAAGTATCAAATATTTATAAATTCTATTAAGGTAAGTATATGAGATATAAGAATTAAATATATATTTTTATGTTTTATTTGTGTATATATATGTATGTATGTATATCTTGTACATGTAATCAGGATTTATTATTTTGCTTTGATGTATGCAATCTCACTTAGGTTCCATGAACTTAGGAAATGAATGCTGTCTTGAGTAGATTTTCCAATTATCTCTTGTGTATATCAGTTTTGTTTTGAGAACAGAGTTGCTTCCAAATATATATAGTAGAATATAGTAGAATGTGAAGAAATCATATAGTTCTTGTCAAATATTTTGACGTGATATTTTAAATGCAAGTAATAAGTGATATGTCAGGGTTAATGGCCATGACCATACTACCTGGAATAATCAAAAGAAAGCAAGATTTCAAGATTTTAAATCTTCAGAAGAAGATTTTGTTGTAGTTTGGTTGTAGCAGGCAAATAAAAGAATCTGCCTTCAACAAAATACAGTATCCCAAACAGACTACAGAATGCAACGGGTTTCATGATTTATTTAGAAAACAAGTCACATCTTTTCTGAATGTTCAGGCAATAGTTTATTAAAGTGTTTTATATTTTATTGCAGTATGAAATGACTTTTTATAAAGTAGGTACTTAATTCAAAGTGAATTATATATATTTGATAATCTAATCATATTAAATAAGTAGAATCTTTTTTCTCATATTTTCTGTAGGGACCACTTTGATAATTAAAAGTTACATAACCCAAAGTAAAGTTGGGAATTAATTTTGATCCAAATTAGATACTTAGTCTTTGGAATAAATGCTTCTTTTTTACACACTGTTTACTCGAGAACATAAAATCCAGTCCCTACTGGAAAATAAACTGCGAATAGCAGAAAGCAGGTCTTTCTTGAACTTAAAAAGTTCAGTATTATGTCAGATTAAGCCAACTTTGTAAATAACCTCAATTATTTTCAGTCCAACTTCTCTTACACTGCAAAAATGAAGCAAAATGTCTTGAGCCATGCATGTCACTCACAGCATTGAAGAAAACAACTATTCCAGGCAGATACATTCTATGCCCATTAAAATGAACATTATACTAGCAGAAGCTATTTCTAGTAGCAGACATATATATATATACATCCCTGTAAAAGTGAAAAGAAATTACGACCTCAGAGTGTTTCTTCCATGTAATTATTCCTACACTGAGCATAGATTGTCACCAGGTAATCATGGGGCTCTATATATTTTTGATGCACCTAGGTTTTGTATAGAAGCAAGGAAAAAAAAATAGATTTATGTAAATTAATATAAGTATGTTTTACTGTAATTACTAATTTGCATAAAAATAGTGACATTTCTCAAAAATATTTGATCTCACTTTCTCACCCAACCAATGATCAGATGATTTTCTGATCCAAATGATCAGAAAAATATTTATCTTTAGGTAGTTTAGACAATTAAGTCTAATTAGTAAACTTTCATTTGTTTGTTTTTTTCTCATGCGTTTTGACTCTATATGAAATAGAATGTGAAGGTGATACAGCAAATTAAATTGGAGTGGAAGCTACAGTCCTGATTTCCACTTGGGCTAATATTCCATTACTAGGAACTAATTGGGCTAATATTCCATTACTAGGGGCTAATATTCCATTACTAGGAACAATAACAAACCAAGGTTTGTTATTATGAATTCTTGTAATTAGAAATGTTTGTATGATTATGAAGTCCAATCTTATTTCCATAAATGACAATTTCCAGTAGAACATTCGGTTACCTTTAGATATATAAGAAATAGAAACTGTGCTTTATTAATACATCTTCTCCAAGCAATTGGGAGCTATACCAAAAAATGAATGAATGAATGAATGAATGAATGAATGAATGAATGAATGAATGAATGAATGAATAGCTTTTCACACTATAAAGATACGTTCACATTTTTACAAGGAGAGTACCAGGAGCAGATGATAGGTAACAGCTCTATGTTGCTTTGTAGAGCAAGACAATAACATTGTATTAGGGAACAGACTGGCTAGACCTGAATAGAGCCCAGGTGGTGAGAGTGCAGCCCTCATAGTGATGCTATGATGTGACACACCAGTAGTAGAACTGATCCCAGGACTATGGGGTAAACCTATTCCCCAGCCCTGAAAAGATATGTCAGCAGGGTCTGCAGATCCAGAAGAAGTTAACTTGGCAACTGGTTGCACTCCTGCAACAACTCTAAGTCACATGTAGCCTTACCTAACTTCTCTTACCTGTTAACCAAGAATTAACCAACTCCGAGTTTCCCTCCTGTTCAGGTCCTTGAGATAAATGCTTCATAACTTTCAGCTATATGGGGATTTTGGTGGCTTATATGATGAAGGCATGGGCACATTGAATTGCCTGCATATTTTCTGGCAAAATTAAGAAGCAAAGTATTGAAAAGATGAAGCTATGTCTGTGCAGAGCTGATAACTGAAGATCAGTGATCAATGAAACTAGAGAGATCTGTCCCACAGTTGGAGCAAAATTCTCCAGTTTGCTAAAGTAGAAAGAGAAATAAAATGAGTTTGTGATAATGTTGTCAATATAAAAGGTATTTTCCTCCTTATTACCTTGGAGATGCCAATAAAAGTACAAGGACCTCTGCATAAAGTGTTTAAAGATATAGCTATTCTTCAGCAACATAAGAGGCCTCCTAAATAACAGCATTTTATAAAACTGCATATGATTTCATACAACTATAATACTCTAATGGTATGGGGGAATTCAACAGTAAGCTAATGCCATGATCAAAAAATATACTGTCTCTGTTGAAATATATTGAAAACATCAGGCAAAAGGTATGTGAGAGTGTCCACATATATCAAACTAATATGAAATCACAAGGAAAAATCATTACTTAAATCACAATCTGTGATGCATAAAAATAGTGATGTGAGAATAGGTCATGGACAAAAATGAACAGCAAGTTTTTGTAATTCAGTTGCATTACTATAATCAATACTCTGATGTGTAATTTCCATTTATCAAAATGAAAGAAAAGCACTGCTGACAGAGGTCACAGCAAAAGAGACAAATCCAAAGCTATATGTAAATGCTTTCTTTAATCACCTGTCATAGGTCTTACTGAGGCCAGAAATTTTCTCACTATGCTTGAATTGGATCCCTTAGTTATGATTATGAAGGGCAGCTGAATTTGATTTGATTTCCAAAAAAACTAGTCAGGATTCCAAATAAAAGGTCCTTTCAGGACTCCTCTGATGAGTACTCTATACTGACTTTTTATTATTATTTTACATGTTATTGTTTAGTCATTTTTTTTAGTCTATTTTTCATAATAGCTTTAGGTACAGGATCTTGTCAGGAAGTGTTCAGAAATGCAAGTTTATATTAAGCAGGTATCCTTTCTCATGGACCTTTTTTCTCCTTCAGAGAATTCTAGTATATTCTTTGGGCAGGATTTATTTTTGCAAAAGTCCTGCTCACTCCCCCTTTCTCCAGCTTGGTCACTGTCCAGTTTCATTCTCTTTCACTTTTTCTTCTTTTTCTTTTTCTTTCCTTTTCTTTGAACTTATTTTCTACTTTATTTGTTCAGCACAGGCATGTAGTTATTAAGATCACTCTTGGAATGCTTATAAAGATTGGTGTTGTGTTTGTTACACGCCAAGACAGTTTTAAGTAAGACGTTACAGTCTTTATAAGTAATTTCACCTCAATTTTTCTTTAGCACTTCTGCATGAATACCGCTCAGCCTTGACAACATCTGCTTCCCGTTTTATCTCCTTACTCCTCTATCTTCAGATAGACCCTCTGAGTAGCTTTTTTCATTGTGATTTCTCAAGATTTATCCATGCTGAGAGCTACTGCTAAAAATGGGATAGATTTAGCTTCTCTACAATGCTCTTTTTCATATCCTGATTATCCATTGTTCCTGTAGACTTTCTGGCAGTCTTCCTGCTCTTTGAAGTGTTTGAAGGAAGGTCTGTTATTTTTTTATTCCTTTTGCTTAGGCATTGCTCAACCTTTTAGCCTTTGTATATTTGTTTGTTATGCCTCTTCTGGATGATTTGAGCCTTTCTATTCTCTTCATATGGAAACAATTTCAGATTTTTGAAGGGTGTTTTCTTGCTTCCTATAATTTCTCTTACAACATTGCTTAACCTTGTCATGTCCCTTTCATCCTGTCCTAAAGATTTCATCCTGCTGACATTTAAGCTTGTTAGCGTGTCCTTGTAGCTCTTTGAAAATTTGCTCATTTTTATGCGGTACCCCTTTTTTGGATAGAATACATTTGCATAAATTATATTTGCTGTGACAGTTGAGGAGCCACTGTAGCATCCTGAACTGCATTCTACACAGCACTAATTTGGAAACTGCATGTTTCCTTCCGAAGCCTCCAACCAGTTGCTTGTCATTAGTAGTGCACAAAAACGTGGTCTCTGTATTAGGGCTTGATATGATATTTGCCTAACCTTCATGAAACTGATCTCCCATGAACACTGTATTTCCTGTCTTGGGTTGCTACCAACAGATCAAAATCAGTGTTACCATCCAGAAGCATAAGTACCTCTACCTATGCTCTTTTCTTTGCATCCTCTATAGAAAGCACTATGTTTGCGATTCTTACTAACTTGCTTAAGTGTGCTTCTTCCACATCATTCCAAGCTATATGATATTCTGCTTTGGTCATCTTTCTCCTACTCTTCAGCTTATAATGTTCACTCAGCACATTTGTTTCTTTGTTTGCTTGTTTGTTTTCCCAAGACACCTGAAACCTACTTCTCTTGCATTTCATACAAAATCAATTTCCTCTGTATAAACTCTCCTTAGCTCGGTGTTCTTGGTTCCTGGTGAATCAACATTCCTGTTTCTTGCATCTTCCTAGCTGGACATTTCCAGGGATAGGACCATCTCCATTGGTCCTACAACCTTAGAAACATTTTCCTAACATAGCAGTATTCATTGTCATCTTTCTTCTGAAGTGCCTGAATTTGCCTCCAGATTTTCCCTCTTGCTCTTTGCTCTTCCCTATTACGAGTACCGATGGAAACTGCAAACACCAGTTTCTAGTGGGAATCCAGATATCCCATAAGTTCAGCCACTTTTGTACTCTGCAGAGAAACTACCATGCAGTGTTCTCTGGGATGAGGGACTGTTGAAATAGCCTCTCATATCACTGAAGTCTGACTCTTTCTCTCAGCTTTGGTTTCTTATTCGAAAGAGATGAGCCCAGTGCAACAGGATAAATGACCATCTTGTAACAAGGAAGGGGGTTCTACCCCAGGAACTATTGACCTTTGATCAGCTCAGTGTCCTCCTCCTCGAAAAGGGGACAACTATCTTGAACTCTTGAATTTGCTTGGAACCCATGTATATAAATATATATGCTACTTTTCCAGAAGAAGAGACTGGATATTTTTTTTTTCTAAGATTCTTCCTTATTTATCATTTCAGAGTACAGAAAAAAAAAAAGAGGAGTCTTAGCTTTTTTTTTTTTTTTTTTTTTTTTTTTTTTTTTNTTTTTTTTTTTTTTTTTTTTTTTTTTGTGTGTGGGTGAGTCAGCACAGTAGGATATAGCCATTCATAAGTCACAGGTAGATTATCATTTAGCTACAGCACCAAATAAAATATGTCCTAGTACATCATATTACATGTTTTATAACTGATTAAGCAGATTGTTTGAGTGCTTAGCACATTCATATACTGATAAATATATACAATTTATATTGAGCACATGATCTATTTATTTTTTGTTTACAGCCACTGTGTCTTGAAAATAATGGTTTCAGTTAAGGTACTTTATTTGACTATCCGCTAATACAATTAAGTTTGTTAGGACTGGAGAAAGCAGTTTTCTGTTTTAGGTCACTAGATACTGTTATTAGCAATATTCAGCATTACTTTGTTTTTCTGCCAGTAAGATGGAATTAAAGATGGAAAAATGCATCTCTTCAGCTTTAACTGTGATATCTGCTATTAATATAACTCACAACTTAGTAAATTTGCATGTATATATTACCATAAGCTATAAGCAAGTCCTTGATTTTGTGTGCTCAAGGGCCAAATGTGACCACCAAAAGTGATGAGTTGTTACCTTGTCACTCAAAGCTTTGACTTTTATTCATTGAAGGTCCCAAATGCTACCTATCATTATCTATTAGATTTATTTAGTTCTAGCCTGTACACAGCATTCAGCAGAGCACTCATAGCATGTAGCATCTCACTCACCCGGCAGAAGGATGGTAGCCTGACTGGCAGCAATTGTCATTCAGGATATCAGGTCTATCCAAGCTTCCTTGTCAAGGTCAATTCTCCAGAACTAACAAAAGTTAGAATCAGTCTATCAAATAATTCCTTCACTGAATGCAAACCACTGTCAATTTAGTTTTGCAGCAAGTAATATAAATTTTATTTTAAACATGCAATTAAAATGTATTTAGAATTTGCCTTTTAATTTGTTTTATTAGTGTTTAGATGAGACTGTCTTACAGCTGCAGAAGGCAGTTACTGTAAAAACCAGAAAACCTATAAAAAGCCACACACACATTAAAAAACCTCTTATTGCTTCCCAGAAAAAAAAAATATTTGAAATAAAACAAAAGTATTTGTAGATTATGAACTTCCTCAGAATGATTTAATGAAGTCTCATGGAAGGAAATAGTAAAAAGACTGATAAATCTGATGTCCTAGTCTACTGACAAATTTTCAATGAAAAGGAAAATAGAAGAAACTTAGGAAAGATACATTTCTTCTTTCGAATGAAAGCTATATGTGGAAATAATTATCAAGTATTTTCTTTTGCTATCAAAATGTGCTCCATTAGCATGTGGTTCAGTGGAGAATATAAATGCAGCCAGATGCCAGGGTCATGTTTTTCTGTACCTGTTTTTCTCTTTTACCTGTTTCTATCAGTGCTTTATATTCCAAAGTTGGAAATATTTTAATGAGATATTGCTTTCAAAACCTCCATCGCTGTGTTCAGATTGGATCCCAACACAGAGTCACAGAGCAGTCACTTCTTTTCAGTCACTGAACCCTAAAATAAGGGACATCAAATGACCTAGATGCTCTAATTATACGTAAGCCATGTCTCCTAATCATGCCTAAAAGTGGTCCAGTGGACAGACTTAAGCTTCCTTCTAAATGCAATACAGACTTATGGATGATAATAGTCATGAATCACACCAACATATCAACTGTCAATCTCAGTTTACTAACTGAGAGGTGGTGAGGAACAAATGAAATGCCTCTGGAGTGTAAGTAATCTTACACTCCAGAGCTACTGTTTTCCCTCCAGTAAAATTCAAGCAGATCATTTATAAAACATGTTGCATATGAACTCATATGAGTTGTGACAAAAAGGATTAAGAGTTTATATGCAGCCAGCTAAAGTCAGATTTATGAAAGGTATAAGCACTATATTTGAAAGCAAAGTCCAACAGACAGTAATTTTTGATTTACTGGTAATGTTAATATAAAAATCTCTGCTCTAGTGCAAAACATGAATATTTTATCTACATAAGAACTACTTAGTTTTGAGCTACACGTTGAATAGTAAGGTTAACTCATGAAAGCACAGCTGATTATCCAGAAATAAATAAGGATTTATAGGGTTACTGGGCCTAGTATTACTCAAAAATATATCTTGAAGAGGCACAGCACTTGGACAAACACTCACCTACAAAGTACGAGGAGGTGACATTTCTGGAGAACTATTGACCTCAAAGAGAAAGAAAAAAAAAAAAGTGTCACAGGTGTGAATACATCTGTGGTTTTGCATAAAGTCAGAGCTCACTTTACATAAATATGAGACTGATTGATGAATACTCTTTCTGCTGTGTCGTAAGGGAGAATGAGAACTTGTCAGGAAAAATAAAAACAATTGCCATTCTTACTTCAACAGTAAAAAAAGGAAAATTATACTAACTTATTTTTATTTGCTTCAAAATAACACAGTCACTTCCTGCTTAAATGAAGTGAGGGAAGACTTGTAGAAAATGCTTTGAATAATAGTTTCTTTTTCTCTAAGTTCATGCATAAATTCTCAGCTTTCTGAATTTCCTCAGCATAAAATAACGGTATTGGTTTTCTTTTAAATTTTATCATCATGGTATTTTTCAAGACCAAACTGAGTATATCCTGTAATGAGGATTTTTTTTTTCTATTTTATTTCCATTTTGTTACCAATAAGCCTTTTTTCATTATTCAGAGGAGCTTTGTTACTGATAGTAGTTAATGTAATTCATCTACTAAGAATCACATCTGTCAGGCCACTGTTTCTATTAGAGTACTGTAACACTTTTTCAAGGGTAATCTTCACCAAAAATTTACTTACCTTTGAAAATAAATTAAAGGGTCATTTGTGATGCATTTTTACTATCTAGTAGGACAGCAACAGATCCTGTTCTTCACCTGAGGTCGTTTTACCTGTTTTTACCGTTTATTCCCAGTATATTGTCCTACATATATTTAGTTTTCTCAGTTCCTAGAATCATAATCATCCTGAATATTATGTTGTTTTTTAACTGCCTAAAAGAAATTTAACTGCCTAAAAAGAAACATAAGTTCCTTTAAACTCTTTTATTAACTGGCATCTATTGGCTCAATGCCTGTCTCAATTGCTCAAGCTCAGTTTTTTAGCCCAAGGCACAATATCAAACATCTGATCCAATAGTCTAGATGTTAATGACTGTATTCTACCATTTATCATCTTAGGCTACATTCTACTATTTGTCACCATAGGCTGCTACCAGAACCTCTTATACAAATATATAAAACTCACATTTTGTTAGTATTCATTTTTTATCAGTAACTTTGCTAGAGCAGATGGAAACTAGAGGTTTCTAAGATACAAGGTATCTAAAGGTAAAGTTTTTTAAGTAAGGGTAATGTTTTATGAAAAAAAAAAAAAAAAAAAGAATGCTCCATGAAAAGAACTCTAGACAGAGTCTTTTTAAAACAATATTTTTCAGAGATTTCATCTTGTAGGCCAAAAAAAAATTTCTAAAACTCATCACAGTGTTTCAAGGTGCTAAGAACCTCCGAGGAAACAGGTAAATCTTCATTTAGATGCCTATATAAACATAGAAAAATAGAAAAGATCCCTAACGACCTTGAAAATCACAAGTTTTGCTATCTCTTCTAAGAAAAAAAAAAATGCAATGCAACATAAAAATTACTGGAATGTAATTTCTTTGAAGTTACATTCATGATTATCAGAGAGAACAGAGAGAATAATTCTTTTTCAATATAAACTGTAGATAAAAATATTTCCATGTATTATGATAAACAAACATGTCCAATTTATTTGCATTAGAACTCCAAAATATAGCAGAAGGCAGCTGCCTAGAAAGCAGGGATTCATTCTCTGTCCTTCCTCCCAGAGGAAGACTTTGCTTTATGTTTTATTTAAATAAAGTGAAAAGAAAGCTGGAAGCTTACCTTTATCTTGAGGAGCAGTAGGGAATTTTTGGACCAAATTTGGTGAAAATTATGGAAATTATATTAAAATATATAACAGAGGCTGAAGGGAAAATAATTTCTCATTATCCAAAAACAGTCAGCCATTGATAATACACCTACATACACAAGCCCCTTGTTTTAAACACTGAATCAGTCTCTCAGATTATTTTGCTTAAATATATGAGCCGCGATGTATTTTGTTTGACACATAATACAACAGCTGAGGATTTGGGCAGTTTACTTTTTGTTTTATAGTTTCCAAACTATTGGATGTTTGAAAAATGCTATGGAGATTCCTTTCGTACAGTTTGCTGCCAGCATAGCTGACCCTCTGAAAATGATTCTCACTTACAATAGAAAAACTCATCTAAGCCTACACTGTTGAGGGTGATATGGCAATATGTCTAAATATTGCAGTGCTCATGTCATGATGTTATCCTTACAAAATCTTTATAAATTGTCTGAGTTAGGTTCAAAATACAATAAAGCCAGTACAAATGCATTCATCCTGCCCATCTTTGAGAAATAAAATCTATCCCATAACTGGATTTCTATGGAGATCATATTTTCAAATGATTAATAAAAAAAATTGATCTTTTTGTCCTATTGACTTGGCAATGGATCAAATATTAAGTTGATGTTATATTCAAGGTGATTTAAAGAAATCAAATCCAAACTGAACAGATCAAATCTTTTGTAGGTTGATAGAGAACAATTGCAGTTGTGAATGGTAGTTTAGAAGACACTCCAAATCTTAAAAGAGAATGGAAAAACATAACAGAAGAAAGCAGACATTCTTTACATTTTTCTACTGGTAATATTAATGTAGTTTATATTTCTTTACATTACACCCTCTAAATTCAACTTCTTACCAGCTCACAAAGACTTTTTTCTCATGTTATCATACAAGAATACCTGGTGAAATTATCATGAAGAAATTATATAGCCTTCACTTGAATAAATTTGCCCTAAAAATAAAATTAAGGAAGGATTTATAATCCATTATAGTTTTTAGGATTGATAAGAAGAAAATCTGCAAAGTTGTGGGTTAAGGCAATGTTTGTCTTAGTTTTCAGAATTACTTAGAAATTGTCAATCCTATGTGCCTTTTTTTGCCAAGTTTTTGGATGGAAGTAAATGCAACTATCTATAGCATATAAGAAAGAGTCAGGTTTAAACTTGGGCACAGTACTAACCCTATATTGAAGATATGGTTGTTTTTCTCCACAGTGATTTCCACAGGTAAGGAATAAACAGTACAGGTTTCCTCCTGATGCAGCCTCAGCTTTTACAAGTATCATGCAGTTTCACATTGTATTCACTTGCATGCAGATAGACATACAATTTCACATCCCTTTCAGCTTCAGTTTCAATCAGATTCTCAGAAGAACCCATGCTGTCACATGCAGAGTAAGGAAATAAGTAATTCGTTGGCAAATACATGAGGAAATGAATGTAAAATGCTATCTTAGTTTCATCTATATTTTCCAAAGACCAGCATTTTTTCACACCATCACAAATGAGCACCTGGATTCTCACATTTCTACAAGCAGCCAGGATCTCTCATTCACTTCTCCTGAATCAATTTTCCTCTGTTTTAATCTAGAAACTACCATAATCTATAAACTGTACCCAACATCCTGAGAAGTGCAACATTGTCTTGCACTGTATGACATCGTTATGGTGTTAATGGGAGATTCTTTGAGTATCACTGGCCCAACAAACTCCTGACTAATCCAGGACTATTTCAAACCTCTGCAAAGCTCTTGATTTGAGGAATTTTCACTTAGTTTAACTTATCAGCAGTTAATGTAAGCTTTTGATCGCTGATGTGATCACTGACAAAAAGAGGACACAAGTAACTAAATTTTTATCTTTTACTTTCCTTTTCCAGGCTCATCTTAAGTTAAATGATTATCCTTCCATTTCCTAGTCTCAATTCTCCCTAATGAGTCATATGTTTCCATCCATTTTGGAGCCATCTGGAAATGGCCATGAGTAGCATTTATCTTCTCTTCCTATTCTTGTGATCACATTAAGAGATTTCAGTCTGGTCTTGCAGAGCAAAGAACAAGTTTTGTTATTAATAAAATCAGATTTTATTTTATTAACCTTGAAGTATTTCTTCCAGGTCATTTCAAATACCTATAATAATCTGCAATGTGTGTTATGCTATAAAGAGGGATCAAGGCTGTTTTCTATTCATGTCCAATCTCTTTATTTCTAGGGTATTATTGCTCAATTGCTTTTTAATAATTAGCTCTGCTATCCTAAATACCAAAAACTCTTCCATATTTTATAAAAATATCTCCTCTCAGATTAAAACAACAGAAGATATTCCTTTACTGAAGATATTCTTTAGGTTAACAGAAGTCTATTAATTATTGTTCCTTTCCAATTTATTTTTTTTTCTGAAAGGCCTTGGAAAAGATAATGATTTTTCAATTAGAACCCTTAATTCCATGAGAATGTTTGTTATAGTTTTGTTTCTAAACTGATACTTAGTGGGATGGAGTTTTTTTATGGAAACCTGTTTAACAAAGTTCTTAATATTTGTGACTCTATTATACATAGATACTTTACAGATCATGGGAAATAACTGCCAAGTCTCCTAAAATCATATATTGTAAGAATGTTTCATTCTGCCTAGAGCTTTTGATGACGTGAAACCTATCTTCCTTTAATTGCTCCAACAGAATTTCAACCCCTTTTTTCTTCTTTCTCTCCTACCCTCTCCCTCCCCGCTTCTCACTCTCCCCCAACTATCTATTCTTTTGGTTTTAATATCTACAGAAGACTGTTACTCAGTTCTTCCTCAGTTTTCTCACCGCCATGTGTGGTTCGAGACAAAAATTTGCATGTGAGGACTTACTTTGAAGCATAATATTGTGACATTCATCTAAAATTTTTATCAATTTTTTTCATGTTTGTTTACTGAAGCATAAGATTCCAAGAGGTTAGCTGCTCTGCTCCACAAGTAAATTGTTGTGCAAAAGATGTTGAGACAGTTCCATTGCACAAAGATTTATCTGTGGGATTTGTAGCTGAAAACAAGCAGCAATGTTAAGGGTGGAAATTAATCTGGGTTAAAAAATAAAAAATAAAAAAAAGGAGATAAACTGTGTATAAGGGAAAAGAAAGGGCAAACTCGTACCATTAGCCAGCCAAGAAGAATAATAGCTGGGAGTCCCTGGTTGAATGTCGTTCTCCAGAGCAGCAGGTGGGTCCCCCACCTTAACTTAATACTTAACTTAACTTAACTTAATAAAATTCTACATATCTACCTACTTTGAAAGACTGATACATTGAAAGGCTAAGGGTCATTTCATAGGACAAATTTTGAAAATCCTATTTGGAAACACTGAGTTTTTTTTATAGTGCTTTGATCTTGAACTGCATCTGCCTGGAGTGCTACAGGAATGTTTCAGGAAGCTAAAGTTGACATTCCTCTTTGAGGACTACATTTCCCACAAAATGCTAGACATAAGGTGAAACAATGTATTTTGATAAATCAAAACTCAACACATTTTAAAAGCTGGAATTTTCATGCTGCAATTTGGCTACTGCATTTTATCTTGAAAGATCATATCAATGTGTATTTTCCCATTTCCTCTAGAATTAAAATGAATCTTAAAAAGAATTGTGCAATTGAATTCTTATTTTAAAATGTGTTCTAAATGTTAAAATAGGTGTGTAAAAACAGATATCAAGAGCTTTAATGTACTCATGAACATGCAGCTCATTTCTGTTTCTTGATAATTAGAAAAAGCTTTTCTCTTTTTGGTGACACAGATACACTCTACTTACGGAGAAGTAGTGCAATTTTCTTTAAATTAAACTGTTAAACTACAAGGTCTTTAATATTTTTCCAGAATCTGATTATATTGTGAAACATATGTCAAAGTGTAGCTTTCTTGCTAGATCGTGTAGGATGGACTTTCTATTTTTCCTGATATCATTCTACTGTGAACCCTTTTTTCATAAAATATATTGAGACTATGTCATCACTGTAACAGACATAGGTACTGTGAAGATAATTTTCATCTTGAAGGATTACTCTGAGGGCTTTGAGAAGTTCACACAGGCGCACAAGATTGACTTAGACATGTTTATCTCAGGAGTTACAGGAATTCACCTCCTCCTAAAATAAACCAGAGTGTAACACATACAAGAGGGATGTTTGGTCTCTAAAAGATGACCTGTTAAAATCAATTCAATTTACATAGGATGGAAAATGTGGAACTAAAATTATCTTTGATAAAACAGACACCTGATTATGGTCTTAGCAGACAAATCTGGAACTCTAATTCTAATCTTAACACAAGACCTTATTTAGTGCAACACATGCTTTGGGCAGTCCTTGTCACAGTATCTAAACATATTTTTATCACTGAAGCTTTGAGGTCTGACTGAAAGCATTGCTGGAACTGTAAGTTAAAAAAAATGAGTCTAAATTTAAATATGTGCTTGATGACTTGCTAGTCTATCTTTTTTTTTTTGTTTGTTCATGTTCCCAATAATTACTCATTTGAAAGTGGTTGGGTAAAAGGAAAGCTTTTTCATTTTATGAAAACATTCATTATTTCAAAATCTAATCTCATTACCACCATGAATAAAAAAAAAAAAGTCCAATTTAGTGTAATTTAAATAACCTTCAAATTGAAAGAGAGTCACAAAGAACACCAGAGATTTCTACTTTGCAGCCTACTTTAATGCTGTAGTCCCTAAGAGTCAGAGTTGTTCTGAAGAATTGGGAAATACCTAATTTCTTGATTACTTTTATACTAGCTGAGTAGGATCTGAGTAGGATGGTAGGCTTATGACAGGGACATTACTGCAAGGCACATTTTAAAGTTTATTTCTGTGTTTCAAGTTTAGCATTTTTTTCCAACTTGTTTCAAACCATTTTAATTATTAATTTGAAGTAGAAAAAATTTGTCTTTTGTGCCTTGAAAAAAAATGTGTCTCATGCAAGTACTCCAATTAGCAATCAAAGCTGCTATAATATTCTTCTGTAGCACTTCTGAAAAAAATGCTAATCTCAAATTTGGTTTAAAATGCATTTGTGGAAAATATTGGCAGAGTTTACCCATTTGTATAAGCACAGAAAAGTGAACTGGACTGAACTAGTACTATATCAATCATCAATATTAGATGATTAAGTGGAAGAATACAATGCACAGTGTCAGACAATTAAAGAATAAATATTTTTTAGGGGGGAAAATGTCTTCTAAATGCCCATCATTAAAGACTCAGATTAATATATACAGCTTTAAAGCTTTTAATTCCATCATAGAAGTTTCAGCACATGATGGCCTTTTAGTAGATTAGATTTGCATTCTACAGGTAGGTACTTAGCACTTGGTGAACTGGATCACTGCCTCCGAGGCTCCAAAGCTGAAAGGTACATAATGGAATATTATGAATGTTTAATTCTGCATTATCAGCCAAAAAATCCCTGAAATATTGGGAATGTTCTTGCTCTTTTTTTTCCTTCTGAATGGAAACTATGATAATACACAGGATGTTGCTGCAGTATGATTGGGAAAAAATGTATATAATTAAAGTTCTTTTAAAATATGAGAGTTCAAAATTCAAACTGGAAGTTAGACCAAGCACGGGATTTCTTGGGGCATGGACGTGCACAAGGTAAGAGGAAAAATAATTGGATTGCAATGATTGCTTTCAGTTTCAGCAATGTGCTTGGAGCCACTACTTCCATGCTCACATCATGCCAGAGATTTACCTCACAATGTAATGAGTGATACCCTTTTTTCACCACGTCCTTCAAACTGATAATAAAAATTTTGTGCCTTCTACCTTATCTTCTGTGACCCTGCAGTAAGCAGAAACTATATGAATACATTAGGATACTTTCCTTATACAACCACTTTGTCAGTAAAAATTAATTTTTTCATCTGCCACAGATAGCAAAGATTTTCATAGTAGACAAAATAAATATTTAACATGATTCAAATAACTACTAAGTATTTAAAACTGGAAGTGACTTCAGCAGGTCAACCAGTCCAGCCTTCTACTCGAAGAAACATTTAGAGTTGGACTCAATGATCTTGAAGGTCTTTTCCAGCAATAATGATTCTATGATACTATGGTCAGCTATAGAGTCACAGCAGGTTGATCATGAGTTGCTCAGGATAACCTCTTGAGCATTAAAAAACATTAAAAGACTGTACAGCCTCCCCGGGCAACCTGTCCCTCCACTCATTTGTCCTCATGGTGAAAAAAATAGTCCTTATATCAGGTCAGAAAAGAAGTTGAAAATAAGACCACGATTCCATACCAAGAAAGGCCACTTGTTCTTTTTTTTTTTTTTTTTTTTTTTTTTTTTTTTTTTTAACTGAGTTATGGCAAAATAACATTATTTTTGCCAAAATCCAAATCTTGTTTTTCAGATCATTTCAGTTTTCCATATGTTCATGTTTCCATAAAGTAAAGAAAAACTCGAAGGAAAAATCTGTCCAAGAAAAAATATGCAAAAAAAAAACCCCAAATTTAACATCTTCTTAGGTCTATTATTGTGCATAAGTAGTTCTTGTAATATGCCTGCCACCTGGAATTTATTGTCTAAGTGCTTGTGCTTATGGGGTTCATCTGTTTGCTGGTTTGTCTCATATTTTTCTTCTAAATGCCACAGGAAGTCAGCAGACCACAGCACTGAGAAGTGTATGCACTCTCTCTACTTTTCATTAACAAATCATTAGCAATTTGGTGAGAGCTTTTGAGCCTCAGAAGGTGGATTCAGAGAATCGCAGCCATCCCATTTGAGGTTCCTGTCATGATTTATATCTTCCTCTCTGTGTTCTTAACTCTACTCACAAATCCTCAGTTGATTTTTTTGGTTCTATCTACTAGAATAATGTACCTTCAAACAGCCACTAGTTTTGTTAAGAAAAAAACAAAACAAAGCAAAACAAAACAAAAAAGCCAATTTAAAGAATAGTTTTCAACATCTTTTAAAGGTAATGCAGACCTGTGGTACTATCACTGAAGTTCTACAGGAAATAAAGTACAGTCCTTTAAGGAAATATGAAGCACAAATTACACTTTTTTTTTCTTGAAAGTCTGTCTATACTTTTCCCCAAAGTTATTCTGCAGCATTTTTTACATCAGATGATACATTTAATACTTAATTGAAATTAATGAAAAGCACCTCATTGCATTGCAGATTTAGAGAGGCTCTATAGGCTAGACATTCATTATATGACATGAGTGGAGATATCCCTTGTTACAACCTTTAGGTGGGTACAAGGAGTCAAATAATATAACACAGATTTAATACCCTATTATTGCTAATTAGATTTGCTTCACTTGCTTCACTTTCTTTTGCATCCTTGTCCTTGTCCTTGATAGATGCAGGTGCCTAGAGACGAAATATAGTCATTGCCATTTGCACTCCTGCTTTCATCAAGTAAAAATTCTTTAAATGTTTCATAGCTCCTTCTTTGACTCCTCTGCTGCACAGACTGCTATATTAAAATGATGCAGTAATGGTAATATCTGTTTAGGTACAGGATGTTATAAGTTACATTAGCTTAGTAACTCCTTTGCCTTCAAATAATGTTCATGCGGGACCATAAGGATGGGAAATAAACCCATAAAACTCCATGACCTCTCTACCAATTACCCTGGACTCAAGATCAGCCAGGTGGCATGAGAAACAGCACGAGGCAATGGCTCAGCACTAAAATGGAGCCTAAACATTTTCCCCCAAAAGCAACTGGCTTCATCCTTAACAGACAGGGGGTCAACATCATGTGGTGAGATAACCAGAGTGTCAGGAGCATCTGAAGCCTTACTGCTGCTCCAAATTAGTGCTTTTCACCAAATCAGTGCTTATCACCAAGTGTCCCCACACTCATAAGTGTGAGGAAAGTATCATGTTTCCTGCCTCTGAGGCAGCTGAGTATGTTTCTACCATTCTATATGATAGATTAGAGATACATCCATCCATCCATCTTGTTTTTCACTACTGTCATTTGCTGGTTAAAAATTGGAGAGCAGGGAGGAAGAGAGACATAGTGTCATCTACTATGCATTGAGGCATAGGAGAGATGCAGGGCTGAGGAATTAAAGGCAACAAATACTTAACTAGCACTTCTAAATGTAAAACAAATGTATAAAATATACCCACAGATTAATAAGTTTCACTTAAGTTAATTTATTAATATAAATTATTTTTAAAAGAGTAAAAAGCGGTTGCCACTGTCTGTCTGTCTTTTCTTTTTTTTTTTTTTTTTTTTTTTTTTTTTTTTTTTTTGTTTGTTTTGTTTTTTCTTTCTTTCTTTCTTTTACTGGTGCCCACCCAAGTTCCCAAGTTTGTAGATCTTATAATGGTGAAGTCAGACTGTCAAATAAATGATACTAAGGCTTAAGCCAGGAATATTTTGAATTTAACTTTTCAGACCTTCTACATAATCATGGAACCCAGAAAAAAAAAAAAATCATTATTCTTCGTTACTGTGCAAGATCTTTTACAGAAAATTGCATGAGGTGTCACTCCGGATGGGTGATATCCAATGTTTGCCTTGAATTTATCAAAAGAATCAAATCCCTGGAGAACTGCAGCATGAAAACACTTTCTAGAAAAGTAGAGAGGAAGCTATAAAGAGGAATGACTGAGAGCAAATTAGGTGAATAGCAGCAATTGAAGTTGCTTGGAAAAAAACCTATGCTGTTGGTTTGATTACACTGTTACAATGGTACCCTCCAGTGGAAGATACTGTTGCAATACTTTTTGTGCTTGAAACACAGCATGTGAAAATGTTGTGTTTATTTTTCTCTTAGGTCTAAGCTTTGGCATCTTCCGACCATAAACAAAAAGGATACAAATTTCTGATACAAACGAAAATGATATAGAATCTAAAAAGAATATAAATGCTTGTTGCTGTTCTTTGTCTAAGCTTGATGGAAATATTTCTGAACTGTGGAAATATTTCTGAACTGTGGAAGAAAAGCACAAAATTAATTTTGGTTTATATAATGGCTACAGAACCATGGCAAAAGGTAACCACGTTTTGTGCAAGCCTTCATCATCCCAGCAGGTGGTGAAAGATGGGTATCTGTGTGTACAAAAATAAATAAATAAAAAGAAAAGAACAAAAAGGAGTTGTCTAGAGTAGTGAGAATCATGAAAGCCTTTTTTTAATGGTAAACAGTTGAAATGTAGCTGAAAATTTAACAGTAGATTCATTATTTACAAAAGGGACAAAACCTCCCTTTACTTGATAAATATCTGGAGCTACTAAGCAACTACAAATGAGGCAATGTGCAATCTATCTGCACAAAAAAATTCTATGTTGTGAAAAATTAGATAGGCTTGGCCCATGGCTGTCCATGCAGATCAAGTAAATTAATTATATTAAAGATGTTTATCTGATAATTTTAAGTTCAAATAGAGCATTATTACTCATTTAATTCACCTTCATGTTTAAAGTAAAAACAACTGCAAGAAATAAAACATTGCCTAAAATATTCAGGAGAGCAACATATGCCTCAAGAGATAAGACTTCCACTGTTAGTTTAATTAAGAGACCAAAAAGCAAGTTTCAAGTGTTATTTACAAGTTCTTGACATATTCACTAATGAATCATAGGAGGCTGCAAAGGTTATTTTGCCTATTACAAAAGAAGTGCACGGCAATTATTTTGCAACTAGCTTCTTTCTTTTGCAAAGTTTTTTTCCATTCATCATAGATCGATGTGCCTAAAATGTAACAAATTTGTGTTTGTTTGTTTGTTCTTTACTGTTTTATCAATCTAGCTATGTATCTTCCTATGTGAGCTGAAGTACAATGGTCTCTTGTTAGATTCCATATCATAGGCGTTAAGCATGACATCATCAGAAATTCTGCTATTCAGTATTCTTAAGTGCACTATACTTATTCCTTTAGAAATATCAGGAAGGTTTGGTGCCCTTGCTAGCACACCAAATAAGGAAGAATTTCCAATAACCATTGCATTCTTTGCTTTAGAACAGACATTTTTTATTCTTGCAGAACATGTTCGCGTAGATGATGTCTTGTTCAACATCTTACGTCCCCTGAAGAAGAGGCATCAGGTTACTTGTGCTGCGCCTTGTTATAGAACCACTGATTTTGAGGTACAAAAATGTATATAGCAATTTTTTATTATTGTTGTTTAGAGTACTGCCTAGATTGGATAGACAACATTGGAAAGACAACACTGGGGGGTCTTGTCCCCATAAGCAAAAAATACAAATGCACCACAAGATAAAGGAGTCTGTATTTTTATTTCTGTTTGAAACATCCTTTTTGTTTCTCCCTTTAAACTACACTAGCAGAGGGGAGGAAAGAGATGATTTTATAATAAAATACAGTTAAAATGAAAGTTATATTCTTCTTAAAAATAGAAAATAAAATCTCATTTCTCTTTCTATCACCAGGAATTAAAGGATAAGATTTAACCTGGAAAAATGCCAGACAATGCTGTGCACTGAAGGGAAAAATAGTAATCTGAACTATACATACTCAGTGGAAAAGAAGAAAAGCTAACATTCAAAACCTACTTCAAGGGTGACTGTGAATAGCAAATTAGATACAGCTTGTGGTAAAGTGTAGCTGGAAAAAGGCCATACCTCTCCCTGCTGAGGTTGTGAGGTACATTTTCATGACTACTTCAGTTTCCCTGCATTTTGTACATAGAACCAGATTTATTCATCTCCCGTAGTCAGCATGGGCACAGAGAAAAAAAAAAAAAATGACATTTCCCTCAGCAGCAGGTGGTTTCCCTCTGGCAAGAGATATTCTGCGGACTTTAAATGTGCCCATTTAATTTCCAACTATGTTGTAAAAACTGTGTTCAGTTTTGGAGGAGACTGCCTCCTTCAAAGCTGCTACTCATTCTGATGTATTTGTGGCAGCTGGTGTCCTGAAAGATGCATTTATAGTCAAAATAAGCAGACTGTGTGCCTCCTCCTTTCCTTAGCATCGTATCTGCAGCCAGGTGAAAGCTTGACCACATCAAGCACTTGAACACATGAACAAGTCCCCCTAACCCTACTAGTTAAAACAAAACAGGTAGGAGCTCCATCTGCAAGCACAAGGTGATAAGATGTGACTGGTGGGACTGAAAAACATAGCTTTTAAACTGACAGTCCAGTTGCTAAAATGCATGTACCTCTTAGCACAGAGGGTGGAAATCCTCCTAATTTCTCCCTGTGTATCAGATGATGAATACTTGATAGGGCAGGAATGAGCTTAGTAACAGGTTGGTTAACTGCACTTGGTGACTTCAGGTCTCGCAACCAAATGTTGTGTGAATTAAGCTGCTGTTTTCTGCCCCATCACTCCCCCATCACTGAGGAGTACATGCCTCTCAGTCTGCACCAAATGCATTCTGGTTACATGCTAAAAAGTGAATGTACAGCTTTGATTAAAAGCAATCAACCAGATATGGCCCAGACTACCTTAAGCAAAATGAAAGGATTTGAAGACATTTTTGTGGAGGACTTGGATTTCCTCAAGAGAAAGGATTGTCACACAAATAGACTGATTCATCAGCTTCAGCATCTACTTATGCCTAAGATTAGACCTGTTCAACCTGTACTTATTCCCCTCACCTATTTTCAGTTTGACAAAGTAGGGTACAAACTGAACATTGCCATTACTTCAATGTGCACCTGCGGTGAGCTCACACAGGATGTTTATCCTTGAAGCACTTTCATAATATCATCTTCAGACACTTCTGTCTGGTTGTCTTTTTTGGCTTCTTTACTGGATGCTGGAATTTTTCTTCCTATTTCAATTTCTGTAACACTAGTAGATTGTCAGAAATTTGAAGCAGATGTGCACATACATGCAAACTCAGAAAAGTTACAAATGTCAGATGTAAGAAATATGCTTATAGCAGTGTTCAATTACCCATTCTCAGAAGACATTGATATTTAGGTTATACACCACAAACTATCTTTCCTTTCCTTGCAGTAAAATTAAGAAAAATAAACTTTTTTTTCACAGAACCATGCAACTGATGCTTTAGAATCTTTCATGCAAAACATATCTTTGCTCCAAGTGCAGGCACATTAGATGAAGCCTTTTTGCTGCATGTACTTTTCTTCTTCTCTTTCACATACCTAGTTTTTGCAAATAAAGAAGTAGCAGAAAAGAAACAACACAGATACGTAAGGATCAAAGGATATGAATAACTTTTATTCAGAACATTGGTTAAAATGTTTTGTATGAAATACAGAAAAAAAAGGATTTTTAGAACATTTTAGTCTTACACACAAGCCATGTTTTCAACTATTGTCTGGTAGTTCTGTCTATGACTTGCACATTTTTACTTCCCTTTTTATTTTGACACAGAATTACAAGTGTTTTCTTCAGTCCCACAGTGAATGAACAGAGAAAACGAATAATGATCCTCCTATGAGAGAGGATGTGTATGTAAGTCTATCTCACAAGTCTTGGCTAACCTCATTTGGAATACTTTTCCCCTCTTCTGGAGTGCTTTTTATGACCACAGAAAAAGTAAGTGTAAAGAAAGAGCTTAGGACTTTCTGAAATAAAAAGATATAACTCCTAGGATAGATTTAGATTTTTTTCTAACCATCTACATTAAAAAAATCAATCCTCCATCTTGATTTAAAATGAAAAACTAATGAAGAAACTATTGTTTTCTGAACCCCAAAAGAGCAATCAGAAAATAAGCTTGCTGTGCTAGCAGATATAAAATCTGTAATTTAAATACCCTGTCAAATGGGTAAAACATGTTTTGACATTTTCCACGGCAAGTTTATTATATGTATATAAATGGCAGTCTATGAAAAAAAAAAAATGCCATACTAGTATTCTCTGACTGTTAAGGGGGAGATATAGTACACTGAATGTTTACTTATGGCATCAATAATTAAAATAGGTCTTGAAAATGTACATCTGATCAATTGCATTTTAACTTGAAGCAATAATAATCTTTATTTATTGGCTCTTTTGTTCATCTAATTACAACATGCAATTCTCACAACTGCCTGAAAAAGGAAAGAAAAATCCTATGTCAGGAAAAAGCAACAAGAAAATCTGGTCATTCAAAGTACTTATAGCCTAGCTATGGTGACTACATTGAGATCATAGAATCATAGAATTCTTAAGGTTGGAAGGGACCTCTAGAGATCATCTAGTCCAATCCCCCTGCTCACACAGAGTTACCTAGAGCACGTGGCACAGGGCTGCGTCCAAGCGGGTTTTAAAGATCTCCAAAGAAGGAGACTCCACAACCTCTCTGGGCAGCCTGTGCCAGGGCTCTGTCACCCTCACTGTCAAGAAATGTTTCCTTAAGTTCCTGTGGCACTTTTGGTGCCTCAGCTTGTGGCCGTTTCCTCTAGTCCTGTCGCTGTCCACCACTGAAAAGAGGCCACCCCCTCCTCCTCACTGTCTCCCTTGGGGTAGACACTGATCAGGTTCCCCCTCAACCTTCTCTTCTCCAGGCTGAACAGGCCCAGCTCCCATGCAATACTCTGCTTACCAGAGTATTACCTCTGCTAGTACCAGGTAATACTCTGCTTATTAAATTAAGTGTTTATTGTTTATTTTTAACTCTCGGCATCATTTTTCTATTGTCAGAAACCTTGTCCACATGTCAGAGTTCAAACTCAGGCAGAGGAAATAATGCAGAGAAAAAAAAAGATGCATAAAATAATTTAAATAATCAATGTAATGTTTTAAATGGGCAAATAAGGAGGTGCTAAATGCTATTAATTCCACTAATACAGAAATTTCCAATTTCCAGTAGTTCTTTTTTAAATATGTTTTAGAAAACTGGAACATGGAACTAACTATTATCCTGGAAAAAAAAATGGATTATGAATATTATACTTTGGTGTTAAAACATCCATTACTCTTGATTGCTCTAAATATGGCCACTAAATATGCCACTTTTTTTTCTTGCCATTTTATACGTATATGTCATATATATATATATGCCACTTTATACATATACATATATATATATACACACACACACACACACATATATACAAGTAATCCTCTCCTTTGTGTTCAGTTTACCCCATAGGAAGTGGAAAGGAGCTGTTGTGAAGCAGTGTCACAACCAAGCATAGAGGAGAGCAGAAGGAGTATCTTTAATTCTGTGACCTTCTAAAAGATTTGATCAATGTTTAGTGCACCAGCAGGCAGAACAATCTGTCAGCTCCACCACCAGAAGCCCTATAGGAATATTGGCCTGTAGCTTCATCCAAGCTAGACAGGCTCGTAACAATGTTGGACACACTATGGCATGCTCATTCTTTCTGAAGTCATGATGGGTCACAAAGCAAAAAAGAAGAAAAAAAAAAAAATTAATCATTAAAAAAAACAGAAATCAACTTTTATGAAACTAGTCCTGAAGACTAGTCCTAATGGCCTGTCTGGGACTAATATTTCATAAAACTAGAAATCTCAAAGTTGATTTGAGTCTCAAAAACTAGAAATCTCAAAGAAATCTCTACAAAACTTGTGATATGCCTTTCTGCTATTAAATAGCATGCTTTCATTTTCATCACACCAGTAAGATCTGAAGCTTTGACTTTGGAAACTGAATTAATATTTGGAGATTAATGTGCCTGATAGACTTCACTGCAGCTCTGTCACTGAGTGACTTGGGACCAGACATAAACATGCTGTGCATTAACAGCTCATATATTTTGTTGTTTTCCCTGTAACTACTGCTTGTTTTAGAGGTATGCTTGATCTAAACTGATTCAAGGAGCAGCTTAAAAGCTACTAACAAGCAATGACCAGACTAGTTGAATATGTGTGTATAATTTTATTCAGAAATTAAATGGCATGGATTCAGTTAGTTTTAGTCTGGAAATTAAACTAAGCTAAATATAAATATTTCAGTCCAAATAACTGTTCAAATGGAGAGTTTGTTGTTCTTAAGTAAGTTGCATAAAATTTACACCAGGTCATTTTTCTTCAGTGTCTTTACCTAGACAAGTCTTAAAATATTGTTTTGGCAAGCATGTCATCACATGATAAAACCCATGTAGTGATTAGGGTGGAGGTAGGCATTCATCTTCTACTGTCAGCTTCAGATAAAAGGAAGATAAGTGGAGCTACTGCAATTGTCAAGTGACCTTTCTGTTTTAGAAATAGTGACAGTTATCCTCTTACTTTCATACTGTATGTTTGCTACCACAATAATTCGGTTTTCGTTAGTCTATTGTGGGTTTTTACACATACAGCGCTGCCTCTCGAAATGTTTGTAGATGTCATCTGCTTTGCTCAAGATAACATTTACTATGTGCTTGACAAAATGTCAGCAAGGAGTAGAACATGTTTTCTTAAAAGGATGTTTCCTTTTTTTTCATGTTCACATCAATCCATAATTTCGTTGACCAAAATAAATAAATAAATATAAATATACAAATACAACTGCAAGTGATCAGATATTTTTAAAAAGAACATTTTCTTTTGAATGCATGAAATGGAGCTCAGATTTCAAAGACCACTTTAAAAACAGGGCCAGCTACAGGACAGAAATATATTCTTTGTGATTATTAAAATAAATCTTACCTTATGAGCTCGTAATAGTGGCTGTTATTCATCTTGCCTGTGATAAGGGAACAAAAGGGGCTGGAGAGTTAGGGGCAGACTTGGATCTGTTTTGGCATCCAGTCAAATAACTGAGAAATGCCTATAATATCTTTGTTGTTCAGCCACACATATTCAGGACAATCTGTCTATCTGATTGCTGCTCATGCTTTAGCGTGAGGAATCTCTGGCAAGGTGCTGGCACTGTGCATCATTATGGCTCGAGTTTCCATCTTTTGGGGGATAAAATACAAGTAAATACAAAGATTCTCCTGATCTAGTGTTACTTTAAGCTATCTGAGATTTACCATTCGTCTTTCCTTGAAGGAAGGAATTGTGACTTCACATCTTGATTTAAGTCACAACTTACATCTTAATAGTAACTCATCTTTGACAATACTACATGATGATAGTTAAACTGATTCACTGCTGCACGGACACAGAGCTGAGCAAATAATTCACAGGGCTTCTTCCTGTTCTTTGCAATATTTGTGACTAAACAGCTCTTTCCTGACAATAAAACATTAATAGTGTGTTTCATGAGTATCTTTTAGATAATCTAGTTGTTCAAATTGTTCATGTATATAAGCATGATGACTTGTGATCACACAGACAAATCCCATGCCTGAGAGAAAATGGAATATTTGATCAGAGATAGTGTATTTTCCCCACAAGTTTTCTTGTTTATATTGTCATATGACCACTACCTCAGCAGTAACATTACATTGTATTTAGGACACATTTCTTATTTATTTTTTGATCAATTTCAACTCTCTGTAGTGAAATTCCCTTCAGCTCTGTTGTGAGTGTGTGAATTTTCTCAGCAAGAGATTTTTTGAAGGCATAAATATCTGACTCAAATCAATATATTTCAATACGTTTCATTTCTGTTTTTAAAAGATAACCAGCAATGTTTGACAGGAGACTACTGTAGAGCCAGAAATGGGAAGAACAGTAGTTTTATTAATTCAAGAACATTTCATGCCACTATGAATGAGTTTAATTCTATTTCTGCTCGGATACATAACTGTGGTCATGTAGAAACGGCCTCTCACAGAAACAGTGAAAGACTGCAGCTCATATAAATAATGCATGGTTAGCCCTTGTTATATAATGTGACTTAAGAAGGAGAGTGTTTACCAAAAAAGATATAAGCAGGTATGTATTAAAAAAAAAAAAAAAAAAAAAAAAAAAAAAAAAAAAAAAAAAAAAAAAAAAAAAAAAAAAAAAAAAAAAAGTCTTTTAATCTTGGGTCTCTAAAGGGCAAGATTGAAACTGTGACTGTAATTTTTCACCCATGGAAAGCTATATGGATGCTTGGAAATCATTTTGCATATAGGTACCATGGCTTTTGATCCACATATCTCACTTTTTGTTAGTTGAGTCTTGCCCATGGACTCCGTTTACTGTTACTGAAGATAGATGGAAAAATAAAGGTAGATATAAAATCTTTGTGGACAGCAGACCGTATAGAGTAAATTAGATTAAATAATCTATGTCTTATCTGGAAGTATTGACAAACAGTCCAAATTGTTTTATCTTTTGTCCTTTTAAAGGTAGCAAAGAAAAACAATAAAATGTGTTCATTTGTATTTTAGAAAAACAGTCCTTATTATGGAAAGAGTAGTCAGATACAAAAGGTCAGATGATAGATCATCTGATTGGTAAATGGTGTACTAAGATGCAATTTAAGCCTTCTAGGTATGATGCTGATATTCTAAGTCTTATTCAGAATTTATTTTCTTAGGAAAAAAAAAAAGAGTCAGACAACATAGAATTTAATTTTCCATGCATTCTCTACTGAACTGTAATGTGGAGATCTATGCCAGGGAGATGGGCAGAATCACAGAATTTAGATCCAGATCTGGATGTATCTTTCTTCAAAGACAGTAAGAGTCTAACATTGACCTTTAGGTTCAATCTCCTTCTTCAATTTTATATGCAATGTTAAAATACTGTTGGGTTTTTTTTTGGGGGGGGGAACCTGCAGATTGGCATGGGTTTTTTTCATGAGTTTATCCAAGGAACCTACATTTACTCAAGGTAATTCCTCTGTATTTGTAGCAACAAAAACTGAATGAGGAATGAAGTAAGGAACGTACAGATTACCTAAAAAGTTTCATCTAACTTCTTTTTAATCATATGTTTTTAAACATATTTTAAAAACATATTTAAAAATATGTTTTTAAACATATTTTGGAGCAGTCAATGTCAAAAGCTATGATATAAACATAAAGAAATGTGACTCTTACGGTGGGCTTTAGAGTTGTTTTTTCTAGATGGTAATTTCTGCAAAATTATTTTTTTCTTGATGTCAATAGTTTTAAAAATAATAGTGAGAGGATAACAAAATGATCTTTAAAGAAGACAGTGTGTATAAAGAATATGATGTGCCTACAAATATAAGGCATCAGGTACCTTTCCTCTGTGTTTATGGTGTATAAATCAGTCTTGCAGAACTACATCCAGAATTTTTTTTTGCCATGATTAATAGACTCCCTTACCATACAGAAACACTCCTCTAACAATAAGAGACATTTGAGGGTATAACATTTTAAGCAAGGCCACTGGCAATATTGCAATCTCACCTATGCTTCTATGCTGATATACTTTAAAAAGAAGAAAAAAAAGGTGAAATTTTGAAATTGTCCACTTCCCATTAAAAATGCTCCTTCAAGAGTAAAAGAGTAAAAGAGCATTCTCCTGGTTTATCAATGTAGATAAACAGCCTGTCATTCTGAAAAATAAATTTTAGGAATGCAACTTGGTGTACTATTCCCATGAAAGACACAACATTCCTGGTGAAACTTTTTACAGCCTCAAGAAATAGCTGCCAGTGGAACAAATATTCATATTCAGAATCATAAAGTTACTTTCTTACAAGAAGGAAAAAGAAGAGGAATTTGTAGGTACGGCCTCTGAAGAGTAAAACATTCTTTGGCAGTAAAATATAGAGTATATATTCTAAATCAAATTCCAAAATTACATTCTTGATTTTTCAGCATAATTGGCTCTTGAGCTCTATCTTGTTTTTCAGCTGCAGAATGACAAGATTGGAAATATTTGGACTTTTATGTCTATAAGCTATATATATATGTCTGTAAGTTTATATATCAACAAATTCTTGTACTTATCTTGCATCTCATTTGTTGCTGCTAGGCTGCAATAATGTTCCAAAGCCCTGCAGCTTGTTTAGATTCCTGAAACAAATGCTAAATCATCTATCATCATCATCTTTCCTTACATTCTTTACTCTCCACGGATACTGTCCAGAGAGTTCATTTCTTCCTTGTCCAGCAGTCTGAGTAGTTTAATCTAGTGGGAGAAAGTGCTGTATATACAATAGTTTGGCTTTTCACGCTTACCTCAGATGCCTGTTGCCCCTGGTACAAAACTGGCACCTTGCCCTTTAAATCAACCCTTTTCTTAAGCACTGGAAACAGTCAAATTATACGCTTTGCTTCTGTGTTGTCTGATAAAATATATAATGATGCTAAAATGGTATTGATATTTCTGCCTCAGCCAATATTCTCATAGTATTGGCTTGTTCACTTGCAGACTTTTATATGTCTGAGGATTAACTTTTACTCTGAGCATTTATTTACATGTTGCTGGAAGAGACCAGAAGGTCAAAGAGAAAGAAGAATTCGTGGGGATGAAAACTAGAAAAGCAAGCTGTAAATGTACAGTCTGTTTGTGTAGAGCTGAGTCCTTCCCTGTAACATAGAGTGCTTTTTTTTTCTTAAAGGTTTCTTTCATTTTACTTTTCTACCTTTGCCCTGATCCAGGCTTTCATCTCTTTTTTTACCAAAGACTACATTTCGTAATCTTCTCAGTGCTTCATTAATCATTTGTCTCCAGGATCATCCAATCCTGTCAGGAATTTAAACTTCTGCCTATGTCGGCTGTGATTCTTAGCCTTGCTGACGGCTCTAAGATATAACCTCTTGCACTCTATATAAAGATGAGAAGTGTAATGACATCTGAAAGACAGTGTGATCTGAAGTCTTTTTAGCTCTGCCAATTCAGATTTTAGCTCAACACTTCTCTCCTTGCCCTGTAAAGACAAATGAGGACAACAGTCCATGTTCAGGACTGGCCACCTTCAGCTACTCACTATAATATCAGCCCTTACAATCAGAAAGGTGGCATGCACATACGAAAGGGGGTGAGATCACTGTCTCAATCTGGTTGTGAATTAGGAATAAATTATATCTTGGAAAGCAGGAAAGAGAGAGCAGGAAAACTCCTTAAGGAATAATATTAGGCTCATTTCTAAATCTTTTTAGGAGGAGTCAGAAGACTGCGAGGCTGTAATGCCATCTTTATTACCTTGTTAGTTTATTTTATTTCCTTCAACAATCTAAAACAACTTAAGTACACAGTTCAAATCTTTAAAAAATAGGGTAAACATTCAGAAGGTGTTCAAAGCCAGGTTTTTCCCTATATTTGATGCCTGCAGATGAGCAATTTTCCAAAGGCGTAGGATGTCTTTTAAGAAGAGTTGCTGTGATGAGAACAGCTATCAGGGGAACAGAAGCAGCATGTTGCGCTACAGCTGAAGAGGCACACAGAAGCCTGTGGGATATGTTTTGTGCCAGGATCCATGCCTGTTAATTTGGGGGTTGGACATGCCTGCCTTGTTTTGGGGAACAGGGAGTTAAACAGCATAGAATTAGCTGTCTCATGGCAGTGACATCACTGCCAAAGAGTGTTCTTGGATGTGATTAATTTTATAGAGAACTATAGATATGTCTTCTTTTTTACTTCTTCCTTTTCTTGCTACCACAATGTGGAGTAACTCAAAATATACATTCTCTTAAATTGATTGTCAGTAGAAACTAAATTCTGACTTATATACCGGAAAACAACCAGGATCCAGAAGAGAATTACTTTAAGAGCTGACATTGTAAAATTAATTTTTTACTTGGAAATAAGTATAATGTAATATAATTCCTTTTACAGCATAAATAATATCACAGTAAGAGTGCTTATTTTCTCAAAATTTTTTATTTAAATATTATCAGCAGCTGAACTTCCATAAACAGAAAATGTGTATTTTTCCTTCAAAGACTGACAGTTCCAAATAAGGCCAGCTACCAAAAATTACTGAAAGGTAAGACTTTTTATTCCCTTTGTGTGCAAAAATGACTAAATACAGATGACATACATCATCCTCTCATGTACAGCACTTCTAGGGATACCAGGAGAGCCAGTCTAGCAATTAGAGTTGATGAGCAGTAGATTTTCCACTTCACAGGAAAATCCATAGTTTTACATATCTTCCTCCTTTTTGAAATGAATTCTAATAGTGAAGCCATATTTTCCATTTGAAAATCTCAAGTCAGCTTTACTACTTGCTCATGAACTTATACACCAGGAAGCTAATGGATGCCTGAGGAGGCTCAGTGAAGGAAAACTGCTCTTGCTCAAGAGCTCATTTCTAAGCAGCCAGGATTCCATTCAAAAGAACTAGCTGCTCTTTACTGCTCTCCCACAGGGAATGTGTTGCTGCAAGTTACACAAACGACAAGAAACAATACTGACTGAGAAAGCTTTTCTGAAAGACTTGACACAGAGGACACTGTGAGAAATGACATAGCTAAGCAATTTACCATGAAAGTCACACAGGTGGCTTAACAGCAAAAATGAGGATCTTGAACACAGTAGCAGGGGTGAGCAAATTCTGGCTGGCCCTTCTTTCATCCCTAACAAAACAAATACTCAGTGCAACTTTATCACTAAATTATATTTCAGCGTTATCACTCTTGGAAGAATCAGAGTCCAGAGGGCTTTTATGCTGCTGCATTGCATTAGATATCCCAGTGGCTCTTGATTGTTAAGCTTGAGGCTTGCTTAATTGTCATTATTTTATATTTCGTGTACTAACTAACAGGACTGGCATTGTGAAGGACTGGGAAGAAGAAAAGGCTTTGTGATTTGCAGCAATCATATCTGCGAGTCAGTGAAGGTTTTGCAACTGTTCAGAAGACTTGACTGTGTGCATAGAATGGTCCAGGTGCATGTAATATCTGGTATTTTGATATTAGAGGACACTTACTGAGAATGTGACATTAATAAGGCACAGAGTTGACAGAATATAAGGCTTCACTAAGCAGATGTGAATACTGCAAGTCACAAAGACATCGAGTCAGTTAGTTCCAAAGAAGATCTGTTCATGCCTGCTAGAAGATCTGTTCACGCCTCCCATCTTCTTTTCAGGACTTCCTGGCAAGTCATAAAATTCTTTTGCTTTCCTGTTGCAGATTGTGACCTTTTCTGTTCAGCTCTGGATAGCATACGGATAAGGTCCACCTTTTTAGAGACTGAGCAATGTCAGCTTAATAAGAGCTGAAGCTCTGTATGAGATAGCGAACTTTCACGAAATTAGATAAAAGGGGAAAGTTTGGACTATTTTTTGGAGGAACTGTACCTTGCTTTCTTTGAGGACTAATAGTGGGAAACTGATGCTTGTATAATGATTAAAAAAAAAAAAATTGAAAAAAAAGAGTTTTATTCTTTCTTTCACATTATGAGTATGAGAGTCATTGTGAAGATGCTAGCACAGAGGCTTTCTCATCCCAGCAAGCCCTGTTATCAGAGGTCAGACAGAAACTTGAAGCTGAGGAAGGTCGAGATGGTGAAGGAGAAGGAAACACTTACTGAGACCATAATCCCTTCACTTATATCAAAACAGATGTGAGCTTTTATTCAGCCTCTGGAACCTCTATTACCTTTAGAAGTCATGCTCTTTAAGAATGCTCAGAAGTGTTCAAGTTGGGAGACTTGAAATGAGCATAGTTTAAAGTAAATCACATATGGCACTTCAAAGAAAGAAGAGCCAGTGCCCTAAAGTTGCAAATATAATACGCGATTGCAATGAAAGTCTAATGGTTTATGAATTTTGGTTTAAAATAAGTACAAATATATGTTTTGAGCAGTATTTCTAAATGTCATTTTTAATATATTAACGAATTTACTTACCTCAATCTTGGATGATGTGGTAAAGTTTCTTTAGTTATCTGTGGAAGCAGAACTTGTAAATAAGATATAAATTGCTAAGCACATCCAAAATATACAGTTTAAAACTCTGCTAAGTGAGACAAGAAGCTCAGAAGAAAATTAGAATCCATTGCAGGATGAATAAAACTCACTTAGGATATTAAAAAAAGAAAAAAAGACAAAAGATCAAAAGATTAGAAAGTACCACCCTACTCCGAATTCAAAGCTCAAAAGATGAATTGGTTCCAACATGGCAAATATTTAGCATGTTCTGAGAAAGGATATATATTTTGGAAAGCTATATACTAAGGCTGTAAAAGAGACAAAAGGAAGGGGTCTCAACAGAGGCCAGAGAATTTCAGAGCTTGATCAATCTTCTTAATATTGCATGTCATGAAGACCTATGCAGGTTCCTTTTTTTCATGCTTTCTACAAACATTGTTATATTGAAGCACTATTGGCATTTAGTCAGTATAAATTATTAGCAATATGCGTGCATCAGTCACCATAGTGATAGAAAAAGATGATCAAATGAGTAGATAGAAGTCACAAAATGTCCAGATGCATAGGCCATATAATCAAAAAGGGCTTTATCTGTGCTTTTAAAGAATCCAGGAGAACAGATTACTTGAGTTTACAAGAAAGGTAAGCATATATGGTAGATATATAGTAGTATGAGGCTCAGGGGCCAAGAGGTGTCATTCTCAGCTGTTTCAGGTTTCTAAAGAGAAGAAAAATAGAGGATTAGAAGAGCACAAATAGGGGAAATAGAGAGCAAGATTTCTTTTTCTTTTCAAGTGGAATAAGCTGCCTTTTTTTCCCTCTAAGCCATCTAGAAATGATTTAAAAAACCCACAGATTTTGTCCATGATACTTCTTGTCTAGCTCACAGGAAATGTTTTTATTTTGCCCTTTAAGGGAGGTATCCAAGTAACCATGTGAAGTCCCATTTAAAGAAAAGTTTGGAAAATTCTGAGATAGGAAGCAAGATATCTAAACAGGGTTTTCTCTTCTTTCTTTCTTTCTTTCTTTCTTTCTTTCTTTCTTTCTTTCTTTCTTTCTTTCTTTCTTTCTTTCTTTCTTTCTTTCTTTCTTTCTTTCTTTCAGAAAGAGGTAGCTGACCTAACTTCTGAATTTCCTAAAGAGTCAAGCATTTTTGTTTCCAGTATTAGTTAAACATAGAGCATCTGAAAATCTAGTGAATCTTGAACTCTCCCAATAGGTTGTGGGAAATAAATGTGGAACGTTGCAGCTCTTTTGCTGATGATAATTTCATGAAAGTGTCCATTTGAGAAAGTAACGCTGATGGTTAAAGAAAAGGAATTAAGCCACCTCTTTCATGTGGAACATTTACATTTGTTAGTAGGCCAGCTGTAAATACAGGCCTGGGCTCCCTCAACATTTTAATAACATTCCCATGTAATTTCATGCATCTAAGACAATAGTTTGATCCATTTATTAAAAATAAATCAAGTCAAATGCCAGCATATCCAGATCAATATTTATGGATTTCACCCTAATGACAACGGCCACAATTGAGTTACTGGTGTTCTACAGGATCCTGTAGAAAGCAGAAACTGCTCACATCTGAAAAAAACTGTTATTGTCAGAAATGACCTTGAATGGTGGGCCAACTGATCTGCCTGGTTCCAGGTAAATGCCTACATTCCTGCTATCACGATCCTGCCAATGCTCTCATCAGGTTTGCATTATGTAAGTAAAACTATCACCTCTGTTCCATGTGATGACTTCTTCCATAGGTAAAACTGGGAGTAATGCAACTCACCAACTCACTTGGAAATACTTACTACAAAAGCAAAACAAAATAAACAAAAAAAAAAGCACACCCATTGTCACCAGTCAGCACAACTCTATTAACTGAAGATTATCTGAAACAAAATCATCTTGATTGTTCTACAGATGGACACATTGGTATCATCTTAACGGAGCAAAATCACAGTTTGAAACTGAATGTCAAAGCGCACATGACTTCTACAGTGGAGTTCAGTTTTAACTGGGCTGCTACCTACCACCTCTTAAAGAAGTTAATGGCTACAAATAGCAGTTGCAACTTTCAAAAATGATTTGATAATCTGCTAGTGAAAATTGAAGCCCATCAAATGTATGGCTGTATATATACCAATAGAAACATTAAGTACTTGTTGTACTCCTTGTATATTCCTAGGATGTTTCAAGAAAATCATCCCTGAATATAGCAAGGACTGAGGTCTGAAATTAACAGAAATTTTAATGATTCCCTGAGCAGCTTCACTGGTTCAACTCAAGACAGTGCTTAGTTCTTTTAAGCTAAAGCCAAAATGGAAAACACAGAGACCCTATCTTGGCATAGAAAGGTAAGCATCAATGTCAACCTACTGATTTTGCAGAATAGGGTAAAGGATCATTTTTTTCAAGAAGGTATAAGAGTATCATCTCAGCAGGTGGCTATGAAGATGGATATTATTAAGAGAACAAAACCACAGTAAGGTACTAAAATTGAAATGAAAAATCAGATAATGGTAAAAAATATTATGAAAAAAGGATCATAACTTCTTCTATCATGCAGAAAGACCCCATGTTATCACTGAAAAGTGTTCTCTTCCATCCATTGGGTGTTTTCACCTGAAAAAATAGGAGGCAGTTCAAAATGTACTATATAGAAAGGCTAAAACCACTTGTTCTCAGGAAGTCTTCTGAAGAAAATCACGAGTTATTTTCCACCTTTTCTTTCATCCACTTTTTTTTTTTTTTTTTTTTTTTTTTTTTTTTTTTTTTTTTTTTTTTTTTTTTTTTTTTTTTTTTTTTTTTTTGTTTGTTTGTTTATTGGCTATATCTTCTTCACAGGTTGATCACAGACCAATCACACTCAGCTGAGGAAATTTTTATTTTTATTAGTGAATTTTAAGATGATATAAAGGAAGACAAATGTATTCTGCACAATGCATACAGGTTTAACTATTATAGTGAAACAATTTCAGCCCTAAATTCAGCCCCAATGTAGATGTAAAGTGTCCATGGCTCTGTATTATAAATCAAGCTCTTTTATATGAAAATTGTATAAAACAAACTGATAATAAGTCTAGCCTGGCATCATGATCCCTACTAAAGTTGCCTCAGTAGTGTTTATTTGGTAGGACTCATCAGTATCATAGTGATTTGAAGACCCTTGTACTTTGAGGTGTTAATAATTCACATGGCATTTAACAATATGAGTATATATAGAACTGTGCTGTGGTGCGTATATCTCTGGGCCACAGGGTAAAATTAGATGGATAATTGCAACAGAGGAGAGAGTAGACATTTACTATTTGGTATCATCCTACATTAATTTTCTTTACCTTAAAGTGAAGCAGCAAGTTCCTGTGTGAACATCATCTTGTTTAATAATAGAAATGATGAATTAGTTTCTTCTTAGAAAGTCATGTAAGAGTTCTAAAGACCAAATTGCTGGCAAATCTCTCCTGGATGAGATCTGCACTGCAAGCCCAGTGCTCTGGTTAGAGGTCCATTTGAGGCTGCACACTCAGGGATTACCATGAGTATATAGGGGTTACCATGAGTATATCCCAGAAGGGATATAAGATTATCTATTTTTTCCTTTTTATGTCAGCTCTAATAAATGGTACCTTAATCAATACCTTATGGGATATGAGTGCCTTTCTTACTCTGACCACGCATCAGTACCTTGCACTGGTGCAAATGAAATGTTTTTGTTGTTGTTTTTTTCACTGAAATAGTGAAAATTAGCCTATAAAGATATCAGGCTTGGAAAGCTTTTACCCAAAATCCAAGAAAGGAGAATATATTTTGTTGGGTAATGAAAGAGTTTTTGAAACTTATATTTCAAAATGATTAGAGTGATTAGAGTGTCTATAATCAACCTAGATTCATGGTTAAAACTATGAATATTACAAACTGTGTGGTAACTAAAACTTTACCCTTCTTTAAAAACAGGACTTTACAGTATTTCTATATCATGCATTTCAGTGTATAATGAGCCGAATATTCAGAAATGTCTATAGAATTACTTTGTGAAAGAAGAAATCTACAATCTTTTTTTCATTACAGACTTCCTGTATAAAGATATTTGCTTTAGAGATTTATAATTTTTTTTGATAAGGTCACTGACTTAACACATTTACTTATATCACTTTAAGACAATATTTTCTGTCAATTTTTCTTATTCTTGCCAACTCCAAAACCCATTTGCTTGGATAAAGAACTTCACAAAATAATGTGCAGCCAGTGGACACTGCCCAGACTCCAGGCGTTTGACTACCCAACTACTTGAGTCTTTACCTTGTAATGACAGACTCTTTCATCCACAAGATGAATAGAGAAAACCGAGAGACTTATTCTTTATTTATCTGACAAAGATATATTTTTCCAATAACATCACTTTAATTCTAGACGAGTATTATCTCTCAGCCAGAAGAATGACAGCATGCTTTTCCTGGTTTCATTCATCAGTCTGAGGCTGTTTCATGGCCTTAGACCCTGTCTTTTTTTGAAAGACAACTATATGACTAATAGTACAACAGAAGTGCAACTTTATTTTTTCAGTGAATTCCCACAGGAGTGAGAAAGACTGAACTGCAATGTCTTTTAAATACACTTTGTTTGTGCTTTCAGTGGAGTGCTTTGTCTGTTAAAAAGGTTTAGAAGTTTCTGGATTTTTTGACATCTAATAAGAGAGAAATCACAAAAAAAAAAAAAAATCATACATAGTGAGCGGTCTACAAGCAGTGTTGCAGTTTGAAAGCCATGATGTTGGGGGAAGGAGATATCAAATACTGTATTAGCTGTGAGCCTGACTCTGACAGTATTGGATTCATGAACTGTCTGTAGACTTTAGGTCCGATTGCATTCCTAGGAGCGAATCAAGTTCCCAAATAATCTGATCAACCATAAGCTCGACTGGCATTTTCAGATTCATGAACAGTCTGTCAACTGTAGGTCCGATTGCCGTCCAAACAAGTAGTTAAGTTCACAAACAGCATGATTTATTCAAGTGCACCATTTACAAAGCAGGTTTCAGATGTCAGTACAGGTAATTCTCAGCTACAGTGTGGGATTTTTAACTAGTTCTGATGTACAAATGTGCAATCATCACTTACTCCAGAAAATGGGAGAGGGCTCTCAGTCTCTAGTCCCCTCAGGCAGTATCCAGAAGTTACGATGGAATCTTCCCTCTTACTTCTGAGTCTCCTCAGGAGGTGTCCCATACCAAGGGTAGGAAAGGGGGATCAGCCGACTGATCCAAAATTTAGGATGAAATCTTCCCTTTCACTTCTTTCCTCCTTAGTTCACCTTTTATAATTTTTCTTTACATTCAGGTGGAGCTTGAGTAAATGTGCTCATACTTAATATTGTTATTCATTGATGAGAAAGTTTCTCGCTTTCATTTAAAGGTACAGTCAATGGAAAATCTAGAGCACGTGCTCAGTGAGGAGTGGTCGTACCGCGGAAGTGGGTAACTTTAGGGATGGAGATGTGTTTTGACATTATAATGAGCTCATAGTATGCAAAGTTGAAGTAAAGATCATCTGAAAGGACTGATTTGTCACCCTTGCTGGCCTAGCACTGAACATTGTGTATCATTGTATATCTCCCTTTGGACAGCTACTGTGAGGCTTATCAGCAGTCCAGCACATGGAGTGCAACAGAGCTTGGCTGCAGTGTCTGCACTCCGCTCCACCCTCCATTACTCCCTTTTGCAGCTGCAGCAAGGACAGATTGTGTTGTCTAGGGAACTGTGAGTTCCATATGCAGAGTCCATGCATACCAGCCATCCTGGAAATGGCAACTGTGTATCGCCCCAAGCAAGGTCCTGAAATGCCAAAACTTCTGTTAGGCCCCAGTTTTTCTCTAAGTTTCTCCTTTTCAAGCAATTCTTCCACAGTAGAATCATAGAATAATTATGGTTGGAAAAGACACTGGAGATCAAGTCCAACCACAACCCCATTGCCATCATGCCAATTATACCATGTCCCTAAGTGCCTCCACTGCAAGTGAGTTTTGGTAGAAAAGAAATATCAGGTAAGTTGCAGAAAAAAGAGATTTCTGCAGAAAGAGATCCAAGTTGAATACTGCTATTAATTAGTCTGTCTGATATTTGCTGATTATCAGGCTGCTATGGGGCTGGAAGGTAAGACTAGGGAAGCAGAGAAAGGTGGTAGAACTTTAATTTTTATCTCTCCATCATATTTGACAAGCAACATTTTTCCTTGAGTATACAAAATCTAAATTTTAACACTGGAACAGGCTGCTCAGAGAGGTTGTGGAGTCTCATTCTTCACAGATTTTCAAAATCCTCCTAGATGCGACCCCGTGCCACATGCTCTAGGTGTCCCCTCTTGGGCAAGGGCATTGGTCTAGATGATCTCTGGAGGTCCCTTCCAAGCTCAACCTCACCAATCTGTGATTCTGTGAAAATCTTGACAACAGAAACAAATTTGAGGCAAAGATACTAAGAGGACTATATAGCGAGGACTTGCAAAGAATAAAGTACTTCTTGGAATCTTTGGGAGGGAATCAAGGAAATTAGGGACACAAGGAGTTCATAAGAGCTAGCTGCAGTAGCATCACAAGGCTTGCAAAAAAAGAAATAGAGGGAAATAACCATCCACAAGCATTTCTGTACTTGTTTCTGTAGTAACAGCTCATAACATCACGGTGTTCTAAAAGAAGTAAGTCAATATAATAAAAGACTGAGATGATTAATGTTGCAGATTCATCAGCTTCATTTACTTAGTGGTATATCTATAAAATTATTTTTTTCAAGCATGCAACTATTACAAAAGTATTCAAGATGTTACATGAAAGGCTAACTCTGCCTTCAGTCTTCAGTGAAGTCTCCTCCCTCCTTTAAAAACAAAAGGATTTATGATACTTGCCATCTTCTTTACCAAATAGTTGTGACATTATATTAGACTGATGGAATTTTGTTCCTGATTAATTGTTGTTACAAAAGAAGCCTGAGAAAGTCCTCATTCTAATCCTGATACATTTCTGTGATGAAGTCAAACTTATATTTTTATACCGAGCCACCTAACCACAATAGACCTTTAAGGTTACCCTAAGATTAAGTAATATGTTAGATAACTAGAACTTGTCTTTCTCATTCTATTGGAGGCAAGGAGAAAATGGGTCTAGGGAGGTGAAGATCTTTCTTTGAGTGAAGGTCCCACTCAACAGCAGTTGTTTTGAGTGGGATGACTTCTCTGAAGAGATGAAGAAACAATATGAAAACAGGCAGAGCCTTGGTGTTCTCCTGCCTATCACTTGTTCACTCCCAGACAACCTAGAGAATGCTAATAAAAATGATAAAAGCATTAGAAAAGGCTGCTGTAAAAAGTGTAACAGAATTGCACTTGATGATGCAAAAGACTCATGCAGCTACTGTTACAGCACGGTAACTCTCAGCACTTCTTGCAGCAGACTTTTATCTGTTTCTTCAGACCTCTGCTTTTCCAGGACAACTCAATGACAAGTCAGCAACCTGGTTATTTTGTTCCACAAAAAGGACGGGACCACAGCTGAAAAATTTTCACCTGTTTCAAAGGTCACTCATACTGCTGTGGGACCTCCTGATCTCAAAGCCAGTAGGAGGAAATATGTGTGGAAGAGGTAGGCAGATATAAGGTAGGAAGAAAAATAATTATTTCCGTGACCTTTTAAAGCAGGTCCAAGTGAAGACTTACTGCAAATTTGAGAAGGTGCTGAGAGAAGATAATGGCTAATTCCCAGTTTCCCCACAATAGAAACTGTTTGAACAGGGAACTCTGTGAATCAGACCCTGCCCAGTCTGCTGCACCCAGCTGATTGCTGAGCATGGCTAGAACAAATTTCAAATAGATTTCAAGTCTTGTCTTCTTTTATGATAGCATTTCAATGACTTCTGCCCACGTAGTGTGCTATTTAAAAGGAGGTTTAAAAGACAGCTGTATGAATCATATCCAGGCTATTCCCAATTAATACGGAAATGTGAGGGTTCCTTAAACAAATTTTGTCAATACTGAGCATTAGTATAAAGCAGAGACTTAGAAGTAGATTCTGCTTAACCTTTATGCAGATTTCCCTGTAGAGCCAGAAAAGAAGGCATATAGACATTTATACTGAAAAATAAGAGAGCAGAGGCCTGGCTTTGTGCCTGTAGATCTGCCTGACCAGAGAGATATTGGCATTCAGACAGAATACAACAATGTGAGCTCCCTGTATCCAAAAATCCTGTTGATTGTTTCGCACAACATCAACTTAATAAATAAAGACAGATAAACAAAATACAATAAACAAATACACTTTTTTTTTCCCCAAAAAATAATAGTTGTGGAATCCAAAAGCTTTTTTGACTTTGGGTCTTTAAAATTCATGCTTTTGAGTAACTCTTCTGTAACTCTGAAGCTTGCCTTTTCTCTAATTCACAACAATTCTTTTGTCATTACAAATAAAATCATGTCATAGGTCGTAATGTGCAAGTTCACAGCATAAATGATGTTTTACAGATCACAAGGGAATTTCAGGGTGATGACCCAAAGAGGGAATATAACGTCAGCTTGTTTCGTATCTCCTTTGTGAAGACACTTGTCACTCAGTATTACTCATTTATGTTTTTCTATTTTTATTCACTGAAGAGCACTGAAGAGTAAAGAAGAAGTACGAAAAGATTAACCCTAGACTGGAGTCCAGACTATAGTAAAAGGTTCTAAATGTTGACCACTACACAAAATCCAGCTTCGTTTGGTTATATTTTCACTGAGGAGATGATGAGTGGCTGTTCAAGTAACTCTTCATTCCTCTGTTGCCTTCACAGATCCAAGGGTTTAGTCTGTGAGAATATGGTGAAAAAGAGGTAGATAGATAGAAATAATATTTCTCCAGTATTTGCGTATGCCAGAGGTCTTGGAATTGCAAGCCATTGCTGGTGTGCCAAGTGTGGCCTTCTTAGGAATACAGTAGAGGAATCTACAAACCGCTGGGAGTGATGGATAGTATTAACACTCATCATTACTGTTCAGCATTGGGAATGATGAATAGCACCTTGCTCCTTCATATAAAAAGGTGGAAAAGAGAAGGAGAATCACACAAAATCAGTCATTGACACGATCTCTAAAGTTTTTAACGTGCAAAAAAAAATGGCAAAAACAAAAACAAACATAACACTATTTTTTTTCCAGTTACACTTATGTAACTAGTATACTAGCCAAAGCTAACCGAAGTTTGACAGAAGAGAAAATGGTATTTCTCTGAATTTAGATAAAGCAGTAGAAGAAAATATCCATATGATAACCAGTTTTTATTAGAAAAATTAAATGGTTGTCTCTCTTGGGACTTTTTATCTGATGTTAAGAATGATGATCTGATGTCTCCTGAGACTGGAGACAGAAATCAATGTTCTTCAGTGAAATTTTACTCTGATACTGAACACATATTTCAAGAAATGCTTGCATAAGCTAAATGAGTGAACTGTCCATACACTTTACCATCCTCAAAAGATACACAAAATCTCCAAAAATTATACCTATAGGCTACAATTTAAAATTCTATTACAGAGGGATATTTTAGTAGTAAAATATTAGCAAAATATATATAAAAATCAATTTGCTCTGAATAGTTTTTGTTTATTTATTTTGTTTTATTTTAAAGCCTGTGTCTTTTTATTTTCTGAGAGGATCTATATCCTAATGCAAGGAGCAAGGCTAATGCAAACTCCCTTGACTTAATTCAAATTTCAAAATATCAATTCAGATTTAAAAAAAAATCTGCATTTTACATATCTCTGTTTATGTACCTGTGTATGTGTCTACGTCTGTTCATGCCAAAACGTACCTATTTATAAATGGATGTATACAGAGGATAGATACATGGGAAACCCAGAAATGCAAACATTATGTCCAAAATAGAAATTTATTAAATCCTGACATGTTTTTTTTTCTGAGGAAAGAAACTGTTCAAAATCAACTCTTTCTGGAGATTTCAGGCCTACTTTCATATGTCTGTATCAAAAACCTGCCTTTAAAAACAAAATTTAAAATAAAAAGGAAAATATTGTGGTAACATTGAGAGAACAATGAAAAAAAGTGGATACATTTATTGAATAAAATATAAAATGTTTTTAAGTTTCACATTATAGAATAAAATATATATACTACTATTTTAATAGCAAAAACTGGAAATTTGGCAAAACATTAGGAAATTATGATTATTGATAATTATGTTATTATTACAATCATATATGTTGATTGGAACTACAGAATCTATAGAAATTTTTATTTTATATTCTCTCAGAACATGCTATACTTTGCGAATGCAATTCAGTCAGGTGGAGGAAGGTGAAAAAAGTATAGAGATACATCTGGAAGAAGGGCTGTTTAGAATTAAAACATAAGCCTCAGGTAAAGAGGTTGTAGGTTTTGCCCTTGTTTTTGCTGGAAATGCAGATTGTCCTCTTAAAAAAACGTAGTGCAAGCCTATTACTGTCATGAGAGCTCCATCCGCACAACAAAGAGAGACTTGAAGCTCCTTTTGTAATCTCAGGAAACTCATTTGACTTCTGCAGGTAAAATCCTGGTCTGACCTATTGAGGTCAAACTGCTGTTGAGTTTAATATTTCTTTTTCAGTGTCCAACTTCTGCAACTGCGTGCTGGAGATAAAACTAATTCTCTACATCAAAGAGATGGTAAGAGGCTTAATTCATTAATTATTCTAAATTGCTTTGAGGTCCTCAGATAAATGCTGTGGAGTTACTATTTAATTTATTCAGTTTATTGAAAGCCACTGGTAACTGTTCACACCAGGTATTGCATGCCATCACAAAACTTAACTTCTCTAATTATTTGTCAGAGCCCTGAGTGCTCCCCTGATGGGGTTGGTTGCATATATTTAAGACCATTTCTGATTTAGTGAAGTTTTGGACTTCTGCAAGATGGGCAGTTTCTTCCTCTTTGCCTGGGAGCTATTTTTAAGCTGAAATGTTTAGTCTTCGTCCTTGCCTGAGCTAAGATACAGCTTTGCCTAGGCCCTGCCACATGCTTTGCTGCTTCTGATTTTAACTTCCCAGCTGGACCTTAGACCTGCCTTGTCACTATGGGCTAACCTGGTTATCTACACCAAAGCTGCTCTTCTTACTGGGTACTGCAAAACTGCACCCTTAGATTTTAGGGCATCTATTAAGAGTTTCACATATGCAGTACGCAGGAAGTGCTTCTACTGAGCCCCAATGATTCATCTTTTGTTTTCTTAAAAAACAAACAAATTAACAAAAATAGAAAAAAACAAAGTCCCAAATGATCCTGCAGCATTGTAATGTTTTAAGGAAGCTTGCTCCATAACTTCCTTAGGGACTGAAATGAAGAGAAAGACTCCATAGGAGTTCAAGAGAGAGAATTTATCAGTTTAATATATTAGCCAAATTACTTATCAGGCTACTCTGTCACATGGGGAATTCACCAGATGGATCAGAATCAGTGAAGGACAAAAGGAAAGTTAATGCTTTTTTCTCTGCATGTTTGTGTGTATGTTTCCAAAACTTTTTCGTATAGGTACCGTTTGTTGGGAGTTCTGGAAGAAATAGCTGATAGCCCTGAGGACTGTGCTGCCATCCAGAGGGATCTGGACAGACTGGAAAACTGGGCGGTGAGAAATCTCATGAAGTTCAACAAGGGCAAGTGCAGGTTCCTGCACTTGAGGAGGAATAACCCCAGGCATCAGTACAGATTAGGGGTCGACCTGCTGAAGAGCAGCCCTGCATAGAGGGACCTTGGCATCATGGTGGGTGACAAGATGACCATGAGGCAGCAGTGTGCCCTGGTGGCCAAGAAGGCCAATGGGATCCTGGGGTGCATTAAGAAGAGTGTCTCCAGGAGGTCGAGAGAGGTGATCATCCCCCTCTACACAGCCCTGGGGAGGCCACATCTGGAGTACTGTGTCCAGTTCTGGGCTCCCCAGGACAAGATGGATGTGGAGCTGCTGGAGAGAGTCCAACGCGGGGCTACCAGGATGATCAGGGGCCTGGAACATCTGCCCTATGAGCAAAGGCTGAGAGAGCTGGGTCTGTTCAGCCTGGAGAAGAGAAGGCTGAGGGGGGACCTGATCAGTGTGTATAAATACCTCAAGGGAGGCAGTGAGGAGGAGGGGGCGGCCTCTTGTCAGTGGTGGCCAGTGATAGGACTAGAGGAAACGGCCACAAGCTGAGGCACCAAAAGTTCCACAGGAACTTAAGGAAACATTTCTTGACAGTGAAGGTGACAGAGCCCTGGAACAGGCTGCCCAGAGAGGTTGTGGAGTCTCCCTCTTTGGAGATCTTTAAAACCCGCTTGGACGCAGCCCTGTGCCCCGTGCTCTGGGTGACCCTGCGTGTGCAGGGGTTTGGACTAGATGACCTCTGAAGTCCCTTCCAACCTTAAGCATTCTATGATTCTATGATTCTATGATTCTGCAAATTCATGGATCACTCCAGAGCTGTGAATGACAGCATGGTATGAGATATCAAAACATGAAATATTGCAATATATATGCAAGATTTTTGTTTTTATTTTTATTTTTTAAGGGAATTGATGTATCTGGAAACCTATTTTACAGTGGTACCTTGTAAAGATACAATTCTTTAGTGACTGATTTGGAAAGAAAGGGCTTCAAGCAAAGACGAAGTTCAGATATCACAAACTACATGAGTGCAATCAAAACTGTTTCTGAAAGAGGGTAGGGGAATTAAAGTCACACATCACCATATATCTTGCATGAGCAGCGACACTTTTTTTCCTCACAACAACAAAGTGCTTTTGATACAACTTCAACTCAGACTTCTTCCTTTCATATTTACCAGGACAGCAGAAGACCAAGACACCAAAGGTTTTCACTAAAGATCCCACACCAACCTGCGTCTCTGTTCGTCCCGAGCTGCCTCATGTGGATATGCTGACTGTGATATAGTTTGACCTCTGGAACAGTCCAGTATTTTTATTACATAAAAAAAATTATTTTGCAGTGTACTCCAGCCACTAAATTATTACATATATTAGGGTTTTTTTAACACAATTCTCATCAGCTAATCTTTATGAGCATTATTCCTGTTCAAAGCTTAAGACATTAGATCATGGCGCAGTGAACTTAAGGTGCTTCACACGTATCTACCATTCTTTTCTTTTTGGACTACACCAACTGTTACACTTCAGGGCACTGAGAAGCTCCTGAAGTCCGGACTTTCCTAGCTTGCTTTGGCTCTAGCTCTCAGTCTTTCCTGGAAGGACACAACCTTTTGAAACTCTGTGAACAGTCCTATGTTTGTTCTTGTACCACTGTGTGTGGCTGCACTCTCTTACTTGGGGTATGCAAGGAAGATACTTAACTTACTTTTTTTTTTGCTACCAAAATGCTCCATTTGTGTTTTTCTTAGTCGGATTTTTGGATTGTTATTTAGAGCTGATTTCTGTTTCTGTCTAGCTTAGGTGCACCTATTTTCAAAGTATTGCAACAAATCATATAAAATGGGAGTTTTATGGATGGAATAATCATTCTTATTAACAGCCAGAGCAGGTACAATGCCCAAGCTGCTTACATGGAGCAACCTTTTGTGGGTTTTTTGTTTGTTCGTTTGTTTGTTTGTTTTCTGTCATTTGAAGCAGGCCAGACTGAGAGTCTGAGCTGATTTAATAATTTTGTTGTTGTTGTTCAAGATATGCTCTAACACCAGTCCTCCAAAGGCTGCCTGTGCCAGTTTCAAGAGATGCTCTCTGTTGAACTGTTAATCAGGTTTATTAACCCTGTATTTTGCAACTGCCACCTCATAGCTCAAACAAAGTGAATGCTGCCAGTCTTAATGCTATCAAGGACCATCAGGTGCTTTTTTTCTTTAATTTCTCGGCTGGCAATTCATGCAGAGCCATTGAGTGGATAATGAAGGGTTTTTTTTCTGAATTAAATGAGGAAATATTCTGGTAAAAATTCAACTATTTCATAATCCATTAAGGACAATGGAAAAATGTACTTGTCAGTCTCACATACTGTGCAATACCTTTCATACAGGATTGAATGTTATTATTTCTTATTCAGAAATTTGAACATGGTAGTATGGAAGGTTTTTCTCTGCCTTTCCCTACTCTATTGTCCACAGTTTAGTACAGCAAAGTCTTTTGAATGGCACATCTCATTGGATAAAGAATTGTTCCAATTAAGTATATGTCAGTGTTTCATGAAGTTATTCCGCAGGCAATTGTTTTTATTAGAAGAATTTCTAGAATAATACCTGTAGGTATTACCCAATGTATTAGAACATTAAACAAATGATTTATAATAATGCTGACTATATAAGAGTTTTAATATAAAGGGGACTGTGGGAGAATTACAAGACATACAGAGGAATGCATAGACCATGATATGAGACAAATTCTCAAATCATTAGGTTTCCACATTAGGAGGATATGAAATGTTGCCATTAAGCTTTTCATTTTTGTATGTTTATAGCAGTAAACCTAACTAACTATATTAATATGTTATATTAAGTCTTTGTAAATAATTGTTTTTCTGTGCAATAAGTGGGGAAATCTGAGTGTATTTTGAGCTGTGAGTGTCTCAAGTAGATTTTAACCTGGGATTATATCTGTCATATATTTTTAAAATGTAACTTAGTGTAATATATTTAGTTGAAAATTAGTGTAGACCTAGTGCTAATTTTAATCACTGAATTATAATAATATTTTTTGGAAAATGTAAGCTTTAAAAGCTACTGGAAATCCTTAAATGCTCTTAGATTCTAAAATATTTGTTTAAAATTAGTAACTTATCATAAAAAAATGATTTGTCAATGGAAAAAAAAATCATATCCTGAATACCCTCGTAGTTAAAATGGGATGCTCTTTTGTTCATCAAGATATTTTGTAAGCACATCTTCTACAATATTGAAAGCCTGCATCATAGATTCAATATTGGAAAGAAGTCATTTTCTGGGAAAAAGGAATACATGACTTTAAGAGTTTCACAGATACTGCAGAATTTCATACATTTTGAATCTGTCACAATAAATTTCTATAAGAGGTTGTATTTTTAGACATGCATGGGAATTTTTATGATGAATTGAGTGATGGGTACATGAAGGGGAATATGAAAGTCTACTGTCCTTTCCAATATCTGCAAAAAATCAAGTAAAAGGGAATGAGCTGCACTAAGCATGAGAAAAAAAATCTTTGAAGAATTAGCATGGTCTAATTGTTAAATTTTTTAGTAAAAACTTTTGCTTTTTTTTTTTTCAGTTAGCTTATTTATACCACTATAAGCATGTCTGTTCATGTAGAATACATGAAAGATCCCAATTTGTAGTCTCTAAACTCTAGTTCAGGGCATAAGTTTGTATGAGTGGCTTGCCCATTTGGCCTTGCAAACACAACTGATATACCACATTGGCTTTTTTACTTATAGTTGTAGTACTGGGAAATTTTGAGATCAAATATTAATCAGAAGGTAAATTCTGACTTGGACTGTGTATATAGCATTGTATCGGATTGAACTTTGGGATAGCTGAAGTTTCTGAAAAAAGCTTATCGTCTGAATATCATGCACATTTGAAAATCACTGCTCATACTCATTTTAAAGTAGCATTATTTTGCCTGAGCTTCCATCCAGATTAGAAAATATCAGTTTCTTGTGTTCTTCACAGAATCATAAATCTAATTTGTTTGTTCCAAAGCATTAACAAGTATCAGTGATCCAGACTTACACAAACAATGTTAATGAAAGTGCCAGACATAAAATTTTGCCTTTAGGTTCTGCTTTCAAGATCTGACACTTCATGAAAACTCTCTTTACATATCTGCATATGAATACACAGCTCAGTGGAAAAGTATGTCAGCAGTAATGATTATCTTGTGTGTAGATAACAGTTAGACATGAAGGTGTTTGTCAGTCAGAGCAACTACTTCTCTGTTTTGGCAAGAATCTGGACTAAACACTGAAAGATTAGAGCTTGCAGGATCAGCAGTTGTTGCTCCTTCTGCCCACATCATGAAAGGAAAATGGGTATTACCTGTGCACTCTTTGACAGGGGATCAATATTTACTAACAGTTAAACAGTGAACATCTGCTAGCATGGAAAATCATTCTATCTAACCCTAAAAGTAGTATATATGCTAAAAACTCTGCAGACTTTTTATTTTTTCCTAGAACATGGTGGAACCTTGTTGACAAAGTAGCTATTTAAGTCAGTGCACATGTTTGTCGGTGAGAGGAGTAACACTGAAGATTAGCCATGATGTTCTTGATCTTAGATATATAACAAGGTCAGGGTTTAAGCAGAGGGGAGCAAGATAGGAAGTAATACTACTCAGGCAGTACTCAGACTAGTACTTTTTCTTTGTAGCTGGTCAGATGGGATAAATTGTACAGGGAAAGAGAGAGGGTGTCTGTGGTCCGAGTGCTATAGAGTGAGAACTATTGACTTAAATAATTAAATACAGATTCTGGTAGAAGGAAAAGGAGTGTATAAGATGGGATTGCTAAGAATAAGTCCTGACTAAGTCATAGTTCCCTTAATATGTAACATGGTCCTCAATGTATGCTACAACCCTGAAATTATAGCAGCAAGTATATGGCTGTAACTAGCCACAAATGCACTTAATATCAGTAAGTGTTTTGTAGGGGCAAGTTAAAAAGAGAAGTCAACATCCAAATAGCAGAATTCACCACACTTCAGCTAAAGATTTTGTACTAGAATTTTAAATGACCCATTCTTCTCAAAAGGAAAAACCTGGAGTACTTTAAGACATGTCACTTCAAATGCCTTTTTAGCAATAGTGGATCATAGTAGCAATCTGCAGTGTCCTGTAACTCCTGTTCAGTGGTCACAGGGATGGATAATGGATTCCAGCATTATTAAGCATTCTGAGATTTTAGTGTAGCAGTGTTTGCTCATAAATGGTTTGTCATTTGTTTAATCCTGGAAAACACAAAAGCTTCTCAGAGACTGTAGTTTTAATGCCTGCTCAAGTTTAGACTACCAATAATAGAGAGAGAGATCTCAGACTCTTCTGTCTGGAGAGGATGGTAACAGGCAGCTACAGGTTAGTTTTCAGACAGCTAATTTTTAAATAACCCAAATTTTATGCACAATACTGGGTACATCCCAGTGATTTTTAGGAATAATTTCAGCATATATGGTCTTTAAGTAGTGAATAAATCAGTACAGTCAGATATAGGATTGTAGATCTTGCAGATTTACTGAAGATATCATTAAGGCACTTCAAATGTTCTGTGATCTACATTTAGAAGAAGGATATGAAAACTGCTGGATGTAGCCGGAAGGGGCATTGTTTTGTTTATTTTTTGTTTATTCCAACTACTTTTTCTCTTATTCTCCAAAATTAAGCTGACTTCTACACCTGTTCCAAGACATACCAATTTTAGAGACCCTAATAAGTCTGGGTATGTCAGTAGAATTTTGCTGTCTCTGTGAGCTGTGTTGAATTTAGGTGAAATTATTTTATTTCAGAGTGACACATTTTTTGATTGGTAGTGTTAAGTAGTATATGATAGTACTCTTTTTCTCTGGGGGTTCTCTTATTCTTTTGTGAATACAGTTGAAAGCTCTGAATAAACTACATTCCCCCACTGCTTGTGAAATCATTAATTCAGAGTAAAATAATCTCTATCCATCCTCTGTCCTTTCAAGGCCATTGGAAAAGTATACTTGCTAGGATTACAGGTTTGTGAAGCTATATGTTTTGAATCTGGCTGCAAGAAGACTATGTCTGAGGGAAGTTCCTGAAGAAAAGTGGAAGTTGAAAGTTTTCTTGGGAATGATCAAGTTTGTTCATTAGAAGAGAAAGTTATGTGACTGCATGCTGTAACAGAGGAAGACAAGCAAGAAGATTCTTCCAAGAGCAGCAGGGAGCCAACCTACTGTAGCCCTCAGATATGACAGAAAGAGCAGAAAGAGGAATTTCTTAGGCATGAAGTAGGAACATGCTGAGTTTGCTGCAAATCAACAAACTACTGAGTTGACTAAAGCCAAATCTGGAAGCAAAGTTGGTTATAAACCCCTTTATTTCTTTTCTTTCTGGACTGGTTTGAGCTTTCCCTATGCAAAATACTGGCTACCCTAGTCTTACAAAAGCTTTTTTCCTGTGTTCTGTGTTCAAAACCTTTCTAATCATCATCAAGGGCCTGCTAAAGAGTTATTTGCCTCAAAGTTGTGATGCCTGAGGACACAGAAAAATTTTGAGAGACCTTGAATTCACATGCATGGACAGCAAATGTCTGTGGGAAGAGGAGAGATAGGGAAGAACAGAAAAGATGTAGTTTTTGTAGAACTATGTTCTCACCTCAACACCTTGCTTTGGACCATATGCTGAATTCAAATACTGGGGCTCTTTATGGCCAATGACTTTGAATTTGTTCTCATTTGGATCATTCACACTGTTTTAACATATACTCACCTGTCATGATACTGAGTTCATGTGAAGACTATTCCCTTTCAATAGCATATCAAAGGTAGGTCCCTAAGACCTACCTGTGTACATCTGGGGTTTGATCCCCTGGGTTGTCTGCCAGCAGGACCCATTACCGATACAGTAGTAGATTGGTATGTATCACAGTGCCATCTCAGCTTTCTGCCTCTCCTTGGTCTCAGGGTTATTGTTGTAACACTTCAGATAATTCTGTATGTATTTGATTTTAAAAATGATGGCTATTACAGCTCAGAAACATTTATCCTAACATATTTCCTCTCTTCACATATTTGTTATAGCTACAGGATAAAATAATGTTTTTATAACTGTAAATTGACGAGCTAAAATTCTCCCAGCATTAAAGGAAAATAACTGTCTAAATTCCCCTAGGAACTGATGGCATTATACTTCCCCGAATGCATGTGCACTGCATGACATTTGGTGTTTTCCTTCATTCAAATCCTCCTAGCCATTCCCTCAGCCTCCTAAAACCTCAGCCATTAAGGTACCATCGTATGCACAGGGAGACATTTCTGAAAAACTTTCATAGTTACTGTTGCTAGGTAGATCACTCCCTTGGCATCCATGCATTTAGATATGCTTCTCACTTTCTTTGTTTCAGAAGTGACACAGTGACATGACATTGGGGGAGGCAGTGAGGAGAGCTGTGTGAAGCTAAAGTAACTGCCAAGTGGTGGGAGTAAAAGAAAGAGCGTGCATTCCTCTAAAGGATGTTGCATACATGTTAATTAAGTTTGCATGGAACCTATTTGCCAGTGTGGCCCCATGCATCAACTGAATATTCATCAGATTCAAAGATAAGAGACAGCCTCAAGTCTGGCATTGCTTAATTGCTGAAAAATGGCACTCCCCAAAACGATCTTGTCTAAATTTTTGACTCTTAGTGTGTTTCTATTTAATGCTTCTATGTGTTTTATATACACATGTATATACAGCCTCTATTTAGGCCAGTTTAGGATTACATAAGCATTACAACATATTATTTGTCTGTGTCCTAAACAGAAAGCTCCAGTTCCAAAATTCAAATGTGAGGATTAATTTCTGACTGCTAGGATTTATGGGATGATTACATAGGGAAACCTAGGGAGCAAGGAAGATGAAATAGTGTTTGAAAAATATAGAGGTTGGGGATGAGAGCAAGAAATCTCTGTTTTTATAAAAGAAATAATAGATTGAGTTGACCTTTAATATTCTACAATAGTCATCTAGAAATTCAAGTCAGAGCCTTAGAGTTAGACTGGCCTTACATAGTGCTTCGGTTGCAACACTGACTTTCCATAGAGGGCTAAAATCCACCTTTATTGTATCTTTAATGTATTTTTAGCTATATTGGTGATATTTCTAAAGGATAAATTGCTATTCAGAGAAGGCAGGATGTGCTTCACAAGTTTTAGGTAGCTTTCTTAACCAATTCTCTTCAAAAACTACATAAAAAATTCAATATTTGCCTCAGTAACATGACTGCTATTTATATCTGTAAATGGTAGTACAGAAAGTCTTTTCTGGAACTAATAAATAAAACAGGAGTATACTTCTAGATCAAGTCATTATTTAAATGAGATTTTAAAGAGTATTATAAGATAGTTCATGTAACTTCTGTTTTCAAAGCCTTTTAAATTTTGCCCTGAACCATTTGTCCCCTTTCCCTTGTCCCTCTCTTATACAAGCCAAAAATATTAAGTTCTGAAGTAAGGATCGATCCTCAGAGCCTTAGGATGATTGATTTGCTCAAAATTAGAATACTATAGAGTCAAAAGCCATATGAGTAATAGTATTCTTCATTTCATTGATCTTTTTAATTATTAATCATTTAATTTCTTTCTATTTATGATCCATTTGCCAACATTTTAATTTTAGTTACATTAGTAATTGTGTAACTAGCAACAATATAAGCATTTTTTATGCATGGCTGTACACCTATGTGTATCATATACACAACTCTGTGCATTCAAAATGCTAAATGAAGATAACTATAATCATGCTCTGTTTTTTTTACTTTCATGAACCCCAAATATGTCGTTCTTAGAAGACTCAGAAAAGAGCTGTTACAGATTAGATATTTACTCAGTTCGCAATTTCAACATCAGAATTCATAGACTGCTCATTTATACTGTAAGATTATGGAGCGTTGCCTGGATCATTGTGTTTCATTTTTAAGATTCTGTTTTTCTGCTAGTAGTAGTATCTCAATTTTGGGATATTTATCTTTTTTAGCAATGCAGATTAAAGATAATGTAATCCTCCTAGTCTGAATCTTCAAACTCAGGGGCTTTATCTATTACCAGTAGAAAAGCTTAAAATGAACTGCAAAAAATGTGATGTTGTAATGCAAGTAAAAATCTTAAACGTCCATTAATCCCAGAGTGATTTGAAAAATGCTACTGATGAACTGATATGGGAGATAAAATATTTATTGGGATTTAAAAATAACTTGAAGGGAAAGAGGGGGTTCTTTAGAATTAACTTTCAAGTATTTTCTGCAATACATGGTATCAAATTGCAAATAATATAGCAGTCTTCTGAATAAAAACAGAAAGGCTAAAAAAGTTACCCTCCTGCAGCACAAGTTGCAGGACAAGCTGCAGCACAAGCTGCAGGACTTTGGAAAAGTTTCTAGAATTCTTCAAGCAACTATAACTTAATCAATAAAATACATGTGATGTGTTTCCTCCTCTCCACCCAACATAATAGAGAAGGACTCTACAATCTGAAAGTCCTGTTTTACCACCTATGCTGGGGATTGGTACCTTTGAATGTTATCATTAGTCTAGAAGATAGCACTGCAGAGTATTTAATTTCTTTACTGAACATTTCCAGGTCCTCTTAATAGCAGCAAGCAGGAGGAAGAAATATGGTTGAGTTATGCCATTTTTCCACTTGATAATTGTGGCTATCTAACAGTATTCCTTAAGAACACAAGTTATAGCTTTACACTGCCACAAGAAAAACTCAATTTTCCTAACAGGAAATAGAACAGGATATGGAATGGAATAGGTAATAAAGGCATCTTGGGAGGAACTGGGAGTCCTACATCATTGAAGATCTTTGGAAAAAAGTATCTGCAGGAATTTTGTAGGTTCTAGAAGCTAGAAGACTTAATTCATAGTGTAATGCAGCAAACAGTCCTCTCAGGAAGCATGATACAAATTTCCCAGCAAAAGAACAAAAGAAACAAGACAAGCTAACAGTTAGTCCATGGGTTAATTTGAATGATATGTGTCAAGTGACAGGAGGTAACACTATTTGGCTTTCAAGCAAGATTGTGGCATTAATCCTTTGTATTCTATTTGTATTTATAATCCTTTTGAATTTATATAACACCCTTCACCGCATGGTTAGTGCATCGCACCCTAGGTTAGTGCTATGTGATAAAGGGCTATCGCATAGCATTAGGTACAAAAGTACCTAAATACAAAGAAAATGGTGCATTTCAACACATGTTAAAAACTATTATGTTAGAATTGTCCAACCTGTAATGTCCATGGAACTCTAATTATCATCCTTACAGGTATAAACTAAATAAACAGTTTGTGTATCGATGTTTGGATTCAAGGCTATTATTTGGTATTTTTTATTGCTATGAGAGACCTCATCATGAGCTGTTTGTAGCTATGCTCAGACATAACAGCGATGTTGTTTTCCTTCCTCTAAACTATATATATTTTGCAAAGAAAGACAGCAGAAAACGAAGTAACAAAGACGTTCAGGAAAGCTCTAAGAAGGAGCAATCATGAGACATCAGCTCTATGCCTCTGTGCAATATTTTTGTTACAGAACTAAGTTGTAAGAAGAGTTTTCTGAGTGAGTGTCAAAGTGGTTCTCCATTTACTTATAAATTTACAAAGAGCTAACCATGGTCCTGAGAAGAGCATGGTGGGAAAAAACAAAGCTACTTGCTATAAAAAAAAGAAAGTCAAAATGGCTGTAAAGGTTAGGCATTGCTGGAGAGGAAAACATCCCAGGCAAAGTCAACATCCCAGGAGTGTGCAAAAAGGATAGACAGAATGAGCTATAATGGAATAAAATAAATTTATGTTCAATATATTTGGCAATTCCAGTCCTTATTATTTTTGCTTGAGCTAGATACTTCTCATTATATATAAAGAGGTATTTCCTGAGACTGCAGAAAGGGAGATGACAGCACAGAAACCATGAACTAATTAAAATATTCTTTTTAAATAGGTTGTTAGGATGAAGAATCATGTTTGAATTTTAGATAGTTTTCTCTGAACATGTGGCTTATTTTTACTGACCTTGAATTTTTGATTCAATTCAGAAAACGTTGGGTTTTTTTTCTGAGATAATATGCATCTGATTACTATTTGAAGTATTTTCTTTTGTAGGAGCAGCCCTATGTTTTATCTTATTCTTCAAAACTCTGAGATTATGTTCCTATTATTTTTTTCAGCCTGTAAGATCTCAGTCTTGATTGTGCAATAAGAAACTTGGCTATAGGAAAGAACAATGAGTCCTATCATATAAATTAGCTCTTCGGAAAAAAACACATATATATATAATTGTGGAGTAGTTTATTTTCTCAGCTTCGCAATCTTCCTTAAATTCTTCTCACCCTCCCTAACTTAAATTTGCCCAGTATGGGCATAATGCATACGCAATTGCCTAGTCACTTTGTTCAGGATTTTCTTAAAGGTGGATGGGCTAGTTCACTGTGAAATTGAGTAAAATCATCTCTCTCCTTCCCCCCCCTGACAAGTTTACCTAACTATATTTACATTTTCAAAGCACTAGAGAATCAGTTTATAATTATTATTGTTATTATAGCCATAGAGAAACAAAAAGAGGTTACTGATAGTTAACCTGAGTGTGGGAGACTGCTGCCCTAAACTGCAAGATCAGCTGACTTTGATACCTGCCTGTACCTGCAAGAGCCTGCCTTCCTTACTCATGGGGTAGTTTAGAGGGAAGTACTCTGAACTTGATAGTAGTAGGAGATATTTTCTATTCCCTAGAGTTCATCTTTGTTTCATGTTTTGATGGATATTTACATAGAACAAGGTAGTAACAGGGGTTGAAACGTGTCTAATAAACTGATCAATCATCAGTCATCAATCATCCTTTTAGAAATTAATCAATCAATTCATCAATCTCCTTTTAGAAATCCACTAAAATTGCCACCCTCATTTTACTGTGTGTCTGTCTCCATCTTTCTCCTACTGCAGTTCAGGCCATATAGCCCAGCTAGTCCTTTTTAAAATTGTTTTGTTTGTTTGTATATTTGTTTGTTTCTCCCTTTGAAGCAAGGGTTTACCATTTAAAACTTTGGGGAGTGGAAGAGGTAGAATTTAAACATTGCTACCTGCAGAGTTTAACATTTGAGTATTTTACCCAGTCCAGCAGCAAAAATATTCACCCACATCTGCATGCTTAGTTACAATATAAGCAGAATTTTAATTTCCATGACCAGAAACAGTTTTGTGTCTGAGATGATGAGGTAATAACAACAAAATCCCATTTATTACCATCAGAACAGCAGGCCTTCTGTAGGGTCCTGCTAGTGATGATTCTCCATTTCTTCTATAGTGGCAGGACACACACTCCATGTCAAAGCTGCTCCTAAAAGTGCTAAGTACTGGGTGTATTTCTGGTTATAAACGTAATGGGTTCACGAGACATCATTGAACATTTGAAAGTTCATCACTGCTTAATCCAGTTTAATCACAGCCTATATATCTCATCTCCCCTGATTTTCAGAAATCCAGTTGAGTAGTTTATGTGGGAGAAATGTAGGGGAGGACGGTATCATTTACCTCAGCCCAGATAAATTGTCAGTCTGTTCAATCAGCAATGAAAAAGACAGAAAACACTTACCTGAAATCAGATTTTATTACTTCTGGTATTCTACTTTCAATGATTCCTGAATGATTCTGTCAAGGAACTGACTGAAGTCATAATCAACTCAGAAAATTGTTTAGTATTTTTTTTTCAGAAAAAAAAAGGACTTGATGATGAAAACAGGTAACTTCAGTTCACTCTGACATGCCCTCTGCTACCAGATTTGTTTTCTAGCTTGCAGAACAAATTATGTTCTTTTACTGCATCTAACAAGCAAGCTGCAAATCTCTCAGTACAGTCTTCTAGGATTTATTTTATTGTAAATAACTCTTAATATGATTTAACTGACAAATATATAGTTACCTATGTTCTCTCCTCTATTAAATTATTTTCTTCTAACTTACATAATTATACATAAGTCCACAGGAAAAAATATTTTCTAAAATTTACTGTTTCTCATGTGAGTCATGAATCAGTAAGTTTTGCAGTATTGTTAAGAACCACTGAATTTGCTTCATTGACATTAAGATATGCACAGAAAATGCAATAGTCATTGCTTTAGTGCTCTTTGACATGCAATGATCTTTTCTGTTTCAATTGTATAATTGTCTTAAGTATTCAGATGTTAACATGTTAATAATGTTGGTTTGAGTTTCAGCTGTAGTAACTTTTAATATTGACAGTTTAAAGGCACAGACGTTAACTAGCACACTATTGTCAAAGGAAAAAAAGATAATTTTATGCTTATTTTCTAGCATTATGTTGGAATGAAAACTTTATCAGGAATTGAATAAGTTGCCTAGAGCACTGATGCTTCCTGCTTTAGTATACTACCCATCTGCTTTTTGGTAACAGGAGTATGAGCCATATATGGTGCATACTGAAAAGTGTACTCTTGATACAGTGCATTGAGAAATTTCTACACAATGTGCTGAAAATTGATAAAAATAATACTAATCTCTTGCATGAGGATAGAATAGTGTGTGTGCATATATATTTATTTATTTCTATATCTATACGTATTTTTATATTTATATGTAATAACTGTAAGAATAAAATCTTAAAATAAAAACATCAGATTAAGTAAAACTAGGAAGAACAGATCTTATTTTAAAAACAAATTGATAGATTTGCAACAAAACTAGTGCTAGATATTGTCCAGAAAAGTAGAATGGAAATTCACTGGAATGATGAATTGTATTAAGGAAACAGAGAATATACCAAAATCAGCAGGTAACAATGGAAAGTAAGTTGTGGAATAAAATATTATAGTAGGAGGAGAAGAGAGAAGTGAGGTGCCAGTAATGCAGATTACCATAAAATGCTATCAATTGTAATATAGAGAAGTTGGGAAAGCCTGAACAAGCTGTTTATATGATGTTATGGAATTGAGGTACAGCATCCCACTGCATGGACCAAGAGTATTGTTCCTACAAGAGTCTTATGTGAATCAGTAATGATATGACACCTGCTGCTGACATTTTTTTAATTATTGAAAGAGCACCCTAGAGCTTACAAAAAGTTGTATATGATTTTTTAAATTATTTTCTAATTATTTATTTCAACTATTTCTGCTCTGGTGAATTCACCTTAGGTATGCGTCTTCCAGACACAAGTTAATGAACTATATATTTCTTGCCAAATTTCATCATTCCAGCTATGGAAGAGAGTTCCAGTATGTCCACTGTGCTGGGATATTTTATTCATATTCATAAATGTGAAAATACCTTCAATCTCTATTTTGTTTTTACCATTATCTTGTTGCTTCAGGAATCTTTTCTGGTTACATTTTTTCTCAGACTTTTCAACCACAGATATTTAAAGGTAGCTAGGCTCTTAATTGCTGTGGAAGATCTGTGGAAATACCATTGTAATGTATATTAAAATCCATCTTTCCCATCTTGGGATTATTCAACATTGACATCTTCTCTGGAGAAAGGTTAGCAGTTCAGGTCAGAACAGTAGATATATGTAAATGCAACACTTCAAGGAATTAAACTGTGCTAACTAAAGATGCAAAAAACTTTCTCTCTCCTTCTTATGATACCTAGGATCAAAAGGAACCTTATCAGCTTTCCTGCTCTTGCTTTTAGAAATGTAGCTGTAAAATTTTGATTTACTTTTTTGATTTAATGGCTATGCAAGGTCTGTGATCATGCAAGCACTGTAGATTTTAAAGGTGGAAAAAGAACATTTTAGTTTTATATTCTCTCTTTCACACCTAGAAGTGGTGTGTTGTCCCTTACTGACGTCTATCTTTGATAATCACAGACAACCTGCTGGAACTGAGTATTAACAGTACAGCATGTGCAGAAATAAGTCACCAGAGTTTTCATGGATACTAAACTTTTTAGCATATCTGTCTGATTTCAAATATAAGCCTGAAAAGATATTAATGACCTTACTTCTAAATTAAAGTGAGGTATTCATCTGTTGCAAATTGATACAGCTCTGTTGACTATTTTCACAGAATCACAGAATCACAGAATCACAGAATATTCAAGGTTGGAAGGGACCTCTAGAGATCATCTAGTCCAACCTGCCCGCTCAAGCAGGCACACCTAGAGCATGTGGCACAGGGTGGCATCCAGGCGTGTTTGGAAGACCTCCAGAGAAGGAGACTCCACAACCCCCCCGGGCAGCCTGTGCCACTGCTCTGTCACCCTCACAGTAAAGAAGTTCCTCCTCACCTGGAGATGGAACTTCCTGTGTTTCAGCTTATGCCCATTTCCCCCTGTCCTATTGCTGGCCACCAATGAGAATAGCTTGTCCCCTTCTTTCCTGCATTCTCCCTTCATGAACTTATACATGCTAATCATATCCCCTCTCAGCCTTCTCTTCTCCAGAGAAAACAGGCCCAGTTCACTCAGTCTCATATGAGAGATGTTCCATTCCCTTAATCATCTTAGTTGCTCTTCACTGGACCCTCTCTAGAAGCTCCACATCTCTCTCATACTGGGGAGCCCAGAACTGCACAGTGTTCCAGGTACTGCCTCACCAGAGCTGAGTAGAGGGGCAGAATCACCTCCCTTGATCAGTGAGCGATGCTGCCCGCAGCGGGACCCGGACTCTGACATCGCTCTACTGCGGCGCTCCCGGGGCGGTGGGGCCGGCCACCCCAATGGGCAGGCAAGCACCGCCGGCCGGCCACCCCAATGGGCAGGCAAGCACCGCGCCAGCCGCCCTTCGCAAGTTCTACCCAGGCCCTGCAGGGGCTGCATGGAGATTTTGTACAACTTCACTGACTATTTGGCACTAGCCTGATTTACACATTAAAAGATCCTGGTCCAGTGATAGCATATGTATTTTCTGCATCATTTTATCAGTTTACTCTTGCTTCAGCTCTAATCCTGTGTTTGCATGGCATGAAAAGGAACCAGAGAAAAATGCACAAATGTCTTTGAGAAAACTTATTATCTAGACTTGTAGATGCCCCCTTTTCCCACAGGTGAATAAGATGCTGAATTATAATTCCCACAAAAGTTGTTATAAATAGAAGGATATTTTTAAGAATTTGGTGTGCATTTGGTTGCTTGCTTGAGTGTAGTTGACTCTGAAGAGGTGCATTCTCCTTGTGCATTCTTTTAGCTTTGAGATATGGCACTGCCTACCCGCAGACTAAGAGTTTTTTAGTATCTATGCTCAAGCTCAAAGGCCATGCCATTTTGCACAATGGGTGAGAACCAAGTATGTGCTGCACTTTGTAAGGATCCATGAGTATCCATGAGGATCCATGCAAATAACTAACTCTATTTTATTGCAGTTGCAACCCTACCACATAGATGTTACTATGAAATGGCTTAATCCTGTCCCGGTGAGTGTTCCTTGAGTTACAGGGACTCCTAACACAGTAAAGGACACTTAAGTGCAGGTACTCCTTGCTAGCACAGTGACCTGGCTAGCAATAGATATTTCTATGAGGATGTTCCGGAAGAAATAAGTTACTTTCTATTACTATTGGTAGTAGGGAGTGAAATTTTCTTTCTTGTTCTGTTTTTCGTTGGGAGAATTGTGGGGAAAGGAAGAACAATTTCCAATTTTTTTGAAAAGTGAAAAACAGAGGTTTTACTTCGTAAGGAATGTGTAGGGATAGACACAGTAAGGGCAGGTGAAACAACAGTTGGGTCAGCCTGTGTATTAATGAAAGTGACATATTTTAAAGGTGGACAGGAAGGCCTATTAAAAACAGTTTTGGTTTCTTGGCCAAAGAATTTCCAACTTAAGGCATTCTGCTATAATAAATTTTCTAGTCCGTTCTACTCTCTTCCCTTTTCTTCTCCAGGCAAAAACAATGCTATGCAAGGACATTTGCAAATTACGTGAAAACTACAAGATAGATCTTTATCCATCCAGCAATTGATATATTGTTCTGTAAATGAGAGATATCAAAAGAAGAGTAAGCTAATAATAAAAAGTCCTGCAAGCTTTTGTCTAAGGAATCAAGATTGATGTTTTGCTGAGGAAAAGCACCTGTACTATGTATTTTTTCTCTCAAAACAGAAAAGCAAAGAAGGACGTGAACCTCTACAACAGGGCTTTGTCAGGCTCCAAATGCTTAAACCATCTAGCAACCTTGTGGATTTGTTCTGGATATCATTGAATGAGTGACCTACAAAGAAGCCTTCTGTCAGATAGCAGTGAAGGCTAGCTGCACTCTAATGGACATAGCTGGCAGTTCATGGGCCTCGCCAGCCAGGGCCTGTCCCACAGCACCCAAAGTAATCAGGGAAGGTCCTAAGGAATTCCAGGGCTCAGCCAGGAGTCTACATCTTTGAACAAATCTGTGGTGATGTGGAATCATTCTAGGTCAAACAAGAAGATCAAGTCAGGATCAGGTCCATCAAAGATAAACATACATATCCTGGTCAGTCACTATGGTCAATAACTGGGCAGGTCCATAACAATGAGACAGGGTCAAGCTGGGAGTCAGTCAGGTTTTGGTCAAGGTATGGATCAGCAAGATCCATCACTGTCATAGACATGGCTGTGGTAGGTATGCAGAGAGATAATTCTACACCATAGCTCAGGCAGTGACTGAAGGTCGTGGGCTGAGCTGAAATGGTGCCCTTGAGCTGACAGATAGAGGACGGCTGGAGGTACCAGGCAAACCTCATCAGGCAATTGGGGCTGATTTGTGCATTCAGGGCACCAATATACTCTGTCAGATTAAGTCTTGTGCATTTCTCATAGAGAATATATTTCACTGGGTTAGATATAGGGTCTATGATTTAGGTAGCTTCTGGGGTCTAGGTAGGAACAGAAAAGCAAAAAAAAAAAAAA
>VZSG01000630.1:442454-470076 GCA_013398315.1 Nothoprocta pentlandii | reverse complement strand
GGGAGCGGAGGCCCCAGGCCGTGTGTGAGCGCCAGGCAAGAGGCGCTGCCGGTGCCGCCGGGCGCGTCGAGGAGCCGCAGAGACCCGGGCAGAGCTGCGCTGGGCACCCCCGTGCCGAGCCCTGGGCAGTGCCGCGACCCCCCCTGCCAGCCGGCACCAGCAGGAGGGAGCGACCGCGCAGCGGGACGTGTAGCCCCGAGGGGCTGTCGCCCCGAGGGGTGCCGGGGCCGGCACCGGCGGCGTTAGGGCCGCGGAGCACGCGGCGCCCTGCGCTTATCAGCTCCGCCGGCCGTGTTTGCCCGGCGGCTGCCCGCAGCGCTGCTCTCGCTGCTCCGAGGCTGCCAGTGCGGGTGTTGGGAGAAGGGACGAGGCGGCGGTGCCACCGCGACGGTGCCACGCGGGGCGGCACTGCACTGGCCTCAGTGCTCAGCCTGGGCACAGGGGACGGCTCAGATGAGAGCGGCCACGACGGCTTATCCTGCGTGGGGACAGTTTGACGCTGCCGTCTCCGCCACCGGGAGCTGCCACCAGAGCCAGCGCAGGGCAGGACGGCTCCGGAGCAAGACGGCACCATCCCCAAACCCAACACGCTCTGAGCTTCCTCCCTCTGGAGATGCCGGGCGCCTGGGACGGGCTCCCCGGCCACGCTGTGTCCTGCGCCGTGCCGCTGCTCCTGCGCCCACCGGCACAGCCAAACAGCAGCGACCGCCTCGGGGCCCGGGCAGCCCTCGCTGCAGCACCCGGCTGCATGCCGGCAGCCCTGCGACGCAGGGCTGCAGAGTGTCACCCCATCGGTAGCGGCGATGCCGCTGTCCCTGGGGGTGCCTCGGGGGGACAGGTCTCGGGGTGCGGGACCCCCGGGAGGGCTTCGTCGCAGGGCGCTGCTGTGCGGCCGTCCCGCTGCCGCCGCGGCGCCTGTTTGCACAAGCACCGCTCGATAAGCAGTATGTTCTTCAGAAGATCCTACTCCAGGAGTCAAAATAGCATGAAATTTAATTTTACGCCTATTTGACAAAGCTTGATTTCGCCTCCAATCAGCAGGGAGATAAGAGCCCTCGGCACAAGTGTGCCTGCAGTTTGGCAGCTGGGGCTGCCGATTTAATAGGTGAATCTACAGGAACAACACTTGAAAATCCCCTGGCTAGTGAACCATTAAGGTGAGCCCTGCCTTCCGTCCCCGCGCTGCCTCTCCGCGCCGCTCTCCCGTTGCTGGGTGCTAAAGCAAACCCCGGCTCTGTTTACCGAGTCTACTATTACAATACGGCTACCAAATATTTGCCAGGCGGCCGCTGGCCGTGCCGCTATAAATACTTCGGGCCCAGGTGGAGGGCCCGCGAGGGGCGGAGAGGCGCGGGAGGCTCCGCGGGGCCGTGGGCAGCGCCGAGGTGAGGGCCGGGCCCCGGCGGGGAGCGCGACCGCGCGGGATGGGATGGGACGGGACGGGACGGGACAGGACGGGGTGTCTCATCATGGTGGTGACTTTGTCTCCCCCTCGCTGCGGCTTCTCGGGACCCTCGCAGGGCTGGGGGGTCCCTGCGCGGGCACAGACAGACTTGCCCTGGAAGGAGAGGGGCCTCGTGTGATGCGGCCAGGACTGCTGGGTGTGAGAGCGGGGCAGGGAGGGGACAGGATTCGCCCCGTGACAGGGACCCCCTCGGGCCGCTGCCTGGGCAGGTGCGGGGCTCGGTGCCCTGGCACCGGGCTAGAACGGCTGCGGGGTCCTGGCTCCTCCCCAGGACATGTGGAGCAGCTGGGAGCCACACGGCTCTGGGGGACACCCCCGCTGCCCCACGGCTTTAGGGGACATCCCTGGCTACCCCAGGGCTCTGGGGGACATCCTGGCTGTCCCACAGCTGTGGGTGACATCCCTGCTGCCCCATGGCTTTAGGGGACATCCCTGGCTACCCCAGGGCTCTGGGGGACATCCTGGCTGTCCCACAGCTGTGGGTGACATCCCTGCTGCCCCACAGCCCGTGCCTCGGGGTCCATCCCTGCAGCCCCATGAGCGAAGGCTCGGGGGAAGCTCCCGCACCCCCACGGCACAGAGCCCCAGGTGACGTCCCTGCTGCCCCCAGCCACGGGGCACCACCGGGTGCTGGGCTGCCCGTCCCCGGGCTCATCCCAGGGCGGGCGCCGCGGGGGAATCTCCTTGGCCATCCCTTCTCCGGGGCCGTGCAGGGCTGCAGACCCCACGTCCCTGCCAGGGGCCTGGCGCTCGCCCAGCCCCGTCCTGGCGCCCGCGTGGCCGCACAGCTCGTGGTGCGGCCACCGCGGGGGCGGGCAGCCCTCACCCCGCTGTCCCCAGGGAGAGCCGGGACCCTGCCATGGCCACCGGCGTCATCCGGCACCTGGCCGAGCTGCGGCTGCCCTCGCCCTTCCCGCATGCCCTGCTGCTGCCCACGCACCCCGAGCCCGACTTCCCCGAGCTCTCCGAGGAGGAGGACGATGACGAGGAAGAGGAGACCGTGGAGGGCGCAGACCACGGCGGGCAGGAGCCTGCGGGCGCCAGCGTGGCCGAGACGCCGCTGCGGCTCCTCAGGTTTTCAGAGCTCATCAGCGGCGACATCCGGCGCTATTTCGGGCCCGGGGGCCGTGCCGAGGACGCCGAGGGCCGCACCGAGGACTGCCGCTCGCCCCGGCGCTCCGGCCGCGAGCTCTGCCCCGCGGAGCCGCCGCGGAGCGGGCAGCCCCTGGGGCCGCTGGCCGAGCTCTTCGAGTACGGCCTGCAGCAGTGCCGGCAGCCGCCCGGCAAGCAGCGGCGCGAGAGGAAGCACGGCCACATCACCCCCATGCACGAGAGGAAGCTGCCGCAGTCCTTCTGGCGGGAGCCGGGCCCCGGCCCCGCGCTGCACCCCAGCACCCCCGACTTCAGCGACCTGCTGGCCAACTGGACGGTGGAGCCGGCGCCGGAGCTGCCGCCCGCGCCGGAGCTGCCGCCCGTGCCGGTCTGCCCTGGTCCATCAGCCGAGCCCCTGGGCGCGCTGTGACACCCGCGGCCCCGGCCTTTGTGCTCGGCCCACGGCGCCCCAGCCAGGCCACGCGCCGCCCGGTTAATGATAAACCCTTCCCTCTGCACGCGGGCGCCGGTGCCAGCCGCGAGGGCGCCCGGAGCCAGCGCGGGGATGAGCGAATAAATGACTTGTGGCCAGGCAGCGGCGTGCGCAGCATCCTTCACTGCCCCACGGTTCCACCGCGGGCTCTGCGCCCCTGTGCGCCCTGCCGGGGCCCGTGGGGCAGCCGGGTGCACCCCCCGCCGCTGCGGAGCCAGAGGGGACCCCTGTGGCCCGAGCGCCACAAAGGGGCCACCAGCTTTATCTGGCAGCAGGAAGCGGAGGGGAGCGAGGCGATTAAAGGAGCCAATAACCCGTGTTTACTCTGCAGGCCAGAGCCGGTGAATCCGCTCGCCTTATCGCGGCAGCGCGAGGGCAAAGGGCAGCGCGGGGCCCCATAAACCGCGCGCTGGAGACGGGCCCCCCGCCCGGGGAGCCAGGGCGGCCTCGTCCTGGGTGGGCACCTGGTGCCACCAGCCGCCGCAGCTCAGCCTGCGCCAACCACCTTGGCACCGTCCTGCAGGCACCGGCCGCCTCAGGGCCGGGCCAGCCCTGCCACTGCTGGGGACACGCTGAAGAGCAGGTCCATGCTGGGAGCCCAGGGGCGGGAGAGGCGAGCAGCCTTCCTCCCCGTCCTCCTCTTCCTGGGAAAAGGACGGCTGGGGCATTGCCCCCAGCATGGCTGCAGCTTCATTCTGTCAGCCTTGAAAAAGCACCAGGGAGCAGGTGGCAACGTCAGCCTGGAGCATCCCAGCCCCACTTAGGTGCCCTGCAGTCCCCAAGCACCCAGTGCTACTGCCCACTGCAGATGGGACCTCCCTGAGCACCAGGTGCCATCCAGGGTTCAGTGGCACCTCTGGTGGCCACAACACGGACGGGACATAGGCTCAGCAGGTCCCCAGAGCCAGGGAACTAGAGGGGTCGGGGCAGCCCTGGGCTGAGGATGATGGATCGAGGGTCCAAGAGGCAGGGAACAACAAAAGCCACATCCATCCTCTCCGAGGCAAACAGTGACACCCTTATCTATAGCAAGGCACAGAGAGGGAGAGCCGACGCTGTAGGTTCCAGCTCTGCGGGCAGCAACAGTGGGGCTGCGAGCAGCAGCAGCCACCTCTTTGAGCTGGGCCATGGTACCGGTCACAAGAGAAGGGCAAGAGCACAGGCAAAGTACAAACAGGTTTATTCCAGCACAGAAGATCATGGAGAGGCCTGGAGAGCCCTGGAGGAGGACGCAGAGCTGGACCCAGCCCATGCTGGGAACTGCAATGGAAGTGGCGCCAAGCTCCCTGCCTGGAGCAAGCGCCAGAGCTGGGGTTGCCGCTGCACAGGAGGTGGCACCAGCCCTGCAGGAGGGACAGGGTGGAGAGGGTCCCGGCCAGGCCGTGCCAGGGCTAGAGCGCTGCCCCACCACCCAGCAGCAGCAGGGTCCAGACCCTGCCCTGCCCCTGCTACAGCTCCAGCCCTGCAGCAATAGGGAGGAGGAACAGAGAAGGAATCTGCCGGGAGCCCTGGCCACCTCCCAGGCTGGGGGCACAAGGTAAGGGCTGCAGGGCCTGGCTGCCAGGAAGGACTCAGTTCCAGCCCGCAGCTCAGCCAGGCTTCACCTTGACCTAAACAGTGCTAGAGGGGAGACACCAGGGAAGAGCTGGGGCAAGTGGTGCAGGCAGCAGGCACAGAGAGGGCAGCTCTCCCGTCCCTGTCTGGACGATACAGATGTCCCTGTGCAGAGCAGGGCCAGGCCCCCTCCCCAGCCCGTGGAGCCAAGAGGACCAAGAAGGAGCAGAGGCAGCAGCTGCTGTGGCAGGGGAGCCCTTTTAATGTGCAGCGGAGCAGGGCACGGTGCCAGAGGGCAGAGCCAGGCCTGGCCCAGCCCGTGCCAGGAGAAGGGAGCAGCGCTGTGCTCTGACAGGGATCACCAGGAGCCCCATCCCCTCCCCATCTCTCCCCTTTGCCTGGAGGTGGCACCAGGAGCTGGTTGGAAGTGCCCAGGGAGGGCTGGGATCCCCAAGAACTCGTGCTGGCAGGGAGGGGTGGGGGATGTGATGCCAGAGGAAGGCGGCCCGTGGCAGAGAGATGGCGTCCAGCTCAGCAGGGCCCTTCAGCTGGCCTAGGATGCACTCCAGTCTTGGCCTAACATTTGGCACAGCCTCTACAGGGAGCTAAGGGAGGCAGCAGTGTATTTTGATCCCTCAAGGAAGTAGAGGAAGAGGAAAGGAGAAGGCCCGGAGAAGAGAAACCATAAAAAATAAAAATGTGGCTACACACAGGACAGCCAAGGCCACAGGACCATGTTGGTGCTCCAGGCACCACGGTGCCTGCACTGGCCAGCCCAGGCCTCTCCTTGCCTCCAGCAAAACAAGGGTCCCGCGCTGGGAGCGGCTGGGGAGCAGCACGTGGCTCTGCTGGGCAGCAGCGCCTCCCGTCACGTCTGTGCCAGCGAGAGCTCCTCCAGTCCTTCCTTCCCCAGCCGGTACCTGGCGAGATCCTTGCGGGTGACCATGCCCACCACCTGCAGGGACATGGGACAACGTAAGGTCCCACCACAGCAACCGGGCGAGCCTGGGGACACCAGCAGCACCTCCAACGAGGGGCCAAGGCTGCAGAGGGAGGAAAGATGCTCATGGACCCCAGGACTCACCTCGTTGCGATTGTCCACGACCACCAAGTGCCGCAGTCCCAGGGCCCGGAACAGCTTGAACACCCTCGGCAGCGAGGCCTCCTGCAAGATAGAGCCGGGCCACGCGGGCTGTGACATCCCGGGCCCTGTGTCCGGCTGCAGCCACAGGGAGGGGCCCAGGCCAGGCCTTACCTGGGGCACTGTGTAGGGTGAGGGGTTCATGAACTCGCTCAGGTCAATCATGCACTCGCGCTCATCTTGGGAGACGTGGATCGACTGGATGGGGGGAAAGCGGGGGTAGGCGTCCCGGAAATCCTTCAGCTTCAGGCGCCGCTGCACCAGGTTCAAGTTGGCCCTTTCCACAAAAACCTGGGGAAGAAAGATCACTGGGGCAGGCAGCCCTGCCAACCACCTGCTGCAGACCCCAACCCCACCGAGCTGATGGCAACACGAGCCCCACAGCTCACACCAGGGCTGGTGCGCAGGGAGGGGACAAGGACACGGGCAGACCAAGCGGCCAAAGAGGAACCGCCTGTTCCCTGTTAACTTGGGGCCTTGCCAGCTCAAACAGAGCGCCGCCGGGCAAGCCTGGTGGCTCACGCCAACTTGCCCACAGGCTGCACAACAGTCGTCACCCAAGCAAGGAGCCCAGCTCAGCCACAGACATGAGGGACACAACCAGGACCGGCCGCCAGCTCCTTAAAGCGGGGCAGCAACGGGCCTGGAGAAGCTGTAGGGCCGGGACAGCAGTATCCGACACAACCCAGCCAGCCCAGCAGCTCCCTCCCCGCGGGTCACCTACCTTGTGCTTCAGCAGGACGATGAGCTGCGAGCGCAGGATCAAACCCCGCAGTCCTGCCACCTGCGACAGAGTCCCGTGCGTGAGACAGGGCTGCAGAGGGGCTGCGAGCCCTGCCCAAACATCCCGCAGAGCCTCGGTAGGCTCCAGGGCTTGGCGAGCAGCCGGGGAGTGCAGAGGCCTAGCACCTTCATTGCATGGCCTTTACCCAGGAGATCAAGCCATATCTCCCAGGCTATCTATCAGTGCTCCACCATCCCGTTAAGGAGATGCAGCAGGTCCCTCACACCCACCCAGACCCATCACACCCACTCCCATCCGCCCAGGTAGTTTGGCAGGACACCATGTGTCACCCATAAGGTGCCACACCAAGGCCGGCTCCCACAGAGGCGGCACCCAGCTGCCTCCCACCACGAGCAGCACCCTGCCCTGGCTTCGGCCGCAGCACCTGGCCCACCTGCGTGGCATCAGGGTTGCTCTCCACCACGGGGAAGCCGTTGTGGTTGGAGGAGGTGTCGCTGAGGATGTCCACGACTGTGCCCACCCGCTCAATCCTCCGCAGGCAGGTGACAGGGGTGCTCATGACCTCCCTGCGGGGAAGGGGTGGTGTTAAACACAGCTCCACGGGGATATGCCCCAAATCCACCCTCACAGGCACGGGCAGGGCCTGCCTACCACAGCCCTGACACCTCCTCACCCAGCATAGCCCACCCAGCATAGCCCACCAAGGGATTCATGGCGGGTTGTGTCCCTGGATGGGGAAGGGGCTGGCCTGGTGGCACTGCAGGTCAGCAGGCACTGCAATCTCCATGTGTCACCAGCTCTTTTTCTAGCCCACATCACCTCCATGGTCAGAGGTGTCCATAGCCCTTCAGGAAAGAAGGGCAGAGCCCCAGATGTCCCCCAGGCCACCTACCTGGCTGTGAGGGAGTGAGACGTCACCGGGGCCTCCCAGTGCAGGAAGGGCACGCTCTGCAGCTGGATGTGCATGTCGTAGAGGCCCTGCAAAGCAAGGACAGGCTGTCAGGAGAGTTCTGGTGACACACTGAAGATGGACAACCAGACAGCAGCACCTCACCAAAAGGGACCACACTTGTCATGGCAACCTGGTACCAGCTTCCACACCCACCTGACCCACAGTCTCTCTTCCCCGTCCTGGACTCCCTTATCTCTTCCAACATCCCCAACTTTAACCCACAACCTCCTCACAGTCCTGCCGTACCCTAAAACCTCTCCCATGGCCTGTCACGTGGTCCCCCACAGCTCTCCAGCACCCCTAATCTTCACCCAGCCCCAGGCTCCCGGGGAGCACGGCCAGCCCTCACCTCCACAAAGTAATCGCCCACGATCTTCGCCGTCATCAGCACCAGCATGATGGGGAAGCCGTAGGTGACGTTGCCTGTCGCCTCCATCATGATGACCGTGAGACTCAGCGTCATTCGCACGATCCCACCTGGGAGAGGCGCCCAAGGAGGGGAGGGTTAGGAGGGCAGAGGGACACAGGATGAGGGAATAGGGGAGTGCCCAAGGACCCTCTATCTCTGCACAGGGATTTGGGATCACCTGCAGCAACGGGGCAGCAGATCTGGCTGCTCTGAGGATGCAGCTCATGGCTCTCAGCTTTGAGGGCAGCAACCAGGGCTCTAAGCACCAGTGACCCCCCCATCCACAGCAGAATGGGGCAGAACAGTGACACTCCAGCCCAAAACGGACCTCAGCCCTGCAGTATCTCCAGCTCTGGAAGCTCCATGCGGGGCATCACCCTGGGCAAGGACAGGCTCTGTCTAGTGCCCCAGCAGTGCTGGGGCTCGACAGCATCATCAGGAAGAAAACAGCAGGGTCAGTGCAGGACAGGCTACATCTCAGCTCTGCAGCAAGGAACCAGGCGCCAGATTTTCTGTGCTGCCTTTGCTGCAATCTGAGCAGGAGATGGCCAAGACTCCCAGCGTGGGACAACTCACCCAGCTGTGCCGCAGCTCCCATCAGGGCGTACTTCCCAGGGTCGGCCCAGATCTGAGCACAGGAGAGAGAAGGGGCCAAGTAAGCAGCTGGTTCTGGAGCACCTGGAGGTAACCAGGAAAGAGCCCAACCCCAAACCTCCCTCCAGAGGGGCAGGAAAAGCCCAAGGCCTCCTGTGCCCCCCAGCTGCTATACGACCTCTATCCAGATAGAGCCAAGACCCTGTGTTAGGCCCTTTGCCAGCTCAATTCCTGCTCTCCACACATGTGGCTGATCCCTGGCAAGGGAAGAGGGCTGGGGGTCATGTCACCCACCTAGCGACCCTTCCCACAAAACACTCACCGAGCCCTTGGTCAGGTAGGACAGGGAGATGCCAAAGAGCCTCCCCCAGGCAGCGCCAATGAGCAGGGAAGGGATGAAGACGCCCGCGGACACCGTGAGGCCGTAGGTCCAGCACGCCAGGAAGAAATACATCAGTGTGAACATGCCCAAGGTCATGGGGTTGTAGGAGCCTTAGGAAGGGGAGAGAAGGAGTCAGTCCCCTGGTCAGCACCAGCGGATCCACTGGTGCTCCGAGCCAAGCTGCAGCCACCCACGCACAGACAACAGCAGCAGCCCTGCAACCCCCAACTCGTCCTGCAGCTCCCACAGTGCCACCCAAGGGTGGCAAGATCCTCTATGGCAGGACACAGCCTACTGCTGTTGCAGGACTGCCAAGGAGTTCAGTCTCTAGTTTGAACATGTCCTTTGCAACTTCCCCTTGACCAAAGCACCGAGCCAGGAAGGGGCTTGAGACAAGCCCAGCGGTGCAGGGAACAGCACCAGGACACAGGGCAGTTGTCACTGCTTAGAACAGCCCAGCTGCAGTTCTGGGTCATGAGTCTATAGATGCAGAGGGATCCACCTGCTGCCCATGTGCAGGCTGGCATGAAACACAGGCTGGCATGAAACACAGGCTGGCAGCCCAGGAGGCAGAGCACACACCAGCATCCCTTGGGATCCGAGGGAAACTGAAGTTTGGACACAGCTCCCTGGTGCATCAGAAGCTAAATCCAAATTTCTCGAGCAAATTCAAGCCCCCAAATCCACCCCCACAGGCTGCCCAGATGGCAAAGTCGTTTGTTGGCAAGAGGTCTTGCTAAGTAAGAAAACATCCAGTGATGTTTCCAGGACAGACTCCAGTTACTCCCACACAACTCAAACCACGTCCTTGTCCACAGGCCCCCCCAGGCCTAAAGCCCTTGGGCTGAGCTTGCAAAGCAGCACTACGTGCAGCACCTGCCTTCCTCCCCTTTTGCTTCCTATTCCTCCCAGCACAGCACTTTGCTGGATCCCACTGCACCCTCACGAGGCTGCATCAACTTTCCCTCACTTCATCCCACAGGCAAAGAGCGAGGGAAGGGTCAGCCAGAGTGCTCGAGCACAGCCCCGCTCTGCCCAGACCCAAGGGCCCGCAGACCTGGAGGGTCATGGAAGAGGTTGACGACGCTCTTCTCGGGCGTGTTGAAGAAGGCAGTGGCCATGGAGTTGTACTCTCCATCCGCACAGAACAGCTGCAGGGGAAGGAGAGAGAAGCAGTGTTAGAGACAGCGGCGGCTCCGGGGCTGCCCTGGGGCAGGGAAGATGCCAGGCTTGGGAGGGGGTAGTGCCGACAGGGAGGCCATTCCTATGCAGTGAGCGTGGCAGCCTCACAGCGTTTCCACCCAACTATTTTGCTGTTGGGGCAGAAGTGCCAAATAGCACTGCAATCCAGGAGAGGTTCACATCTTGGAGCTGGGCGTTACAGGGAGAATGAAACCATGGGAAAACTCCAGAATCCGGGATGTTCTCGCTGGGTCAGGACATGGGCATTACCATAAAGGAGGAAAAGCAAATGAAACTGGAACAAAAGTCTTGTTCTTTATGTTCCCAGGTCTGGTAGCTTTTGGTATTTCTTTGCATCATTAAGTAAAGAGTTCAGAAGGCAAGATAAGGGCTGTAGGGCTTCCCTGCACGCTTTCCACACTAGGACATCATACCTTCACCCATGGGACAAGCTGCTAGGCTGGCTGGTGACTACACATTTGCCTCTGACCTTGCAAAGCTAAAGCTCTGCTGAAGAGACCACTGTCTGTTCTTCCAAAGGTTTCATTTGGGCTGGCCAGCAGAGCAGCCCTAACCAGCTGAGGTCACTGCACATCTGATCTCCAGCCCTATCCAGGTAGAAGCCACTGACTACTATGGGAGGGGAAACCAGTAAGGCCAAAGGCCACAAGAACAAGTGGAGGTCTCACCTCCACACTCAGTCCCCTCAGGCTCGATCTGGGTCTCCCAATTCTCCAGCATCTCCTACCTGCAGGGGATAGGCCACAGTGCTCCCCTGGATGGGCTGGCAGTCTCTGGAGCAGTAAATCATGACAAACCCCACGGCCGCCGTCACCGCCGCGACCAGCATGGCCTCAATGACCTGGAGGCAGGGCCGGTGGATGTACCTGGGGAGCAAGCAGAGATGTGAGCCCTGCTCTGCCTCAGCAGCACCAGAAACACAAGGTGAGGAGCTGCAGGCAAAACCCCCAGGCCCAAGAGAATCAAAGGCCATGCTAGGTAAAGGACAGGAGCTGGCAGCTCTGGGACAAAATCATTGAAGTCGGTTCTTTAGGAGGTAGAGGGCTCCTCTACCCGCTCTTGGCTGTGCACAAACCCTGGCTGTGCTGCTAGCCAGGAAGACAGTCCATGGCACAGGCGGTGTCTAATGAAGCTGTTAAGGGGAGTTGGGGGTCACAGGACAGCTTTGCCCACCCAGCTCCAGCTGACCTTTCCTGCACAGAGCAGAGACCCCCACCACAGTATAGGAATGGTTCCTGTACCCAAAAGCTAGGCCCCATGACAAAGAGTGTCCCGGAAGCTTCTGCAGGCCCTCTCCAGCTCTGCTGTCATGGACAGTCCCTCCCAAAGGCCACCAGGCCATTCCTAGGGTTTGAAATGCCCGTGCCAAGTAGTTGGCAGTGGCAGACTGGTATCTGATGGCTTGAGCAGCTCTCAGAGGCCTGGCAGTAATATTGAAAAATCAGCGTGCAGGACTTGCACCTCCTTGGGCCCTGTGGTTGCTAAAGGTAGAGGACTTGCAAGGCCAGAATAAGTGTAGGACGTTGCAAACCAAAGCCTTGTTGCAGGCAGCAAGGGGCATGTTGCATCTTGGCCTCCCAGCTTCTGAGGGTTGCCATTTCACACAACGTTACAGCCTGTCTCTGGCTGCAAATGATGCTTCCAGGGAGCACAGAGGGCTCCAACCAACCCGTTTTCACCCAGTTTAGTCTCTGCAGACTCTTACCTGATTCGAAACATCGTTAACCAGTAATTCAAGGCATTGAACAGGGCTCCAAGGATCCCACCTGCAAGGACAAAAGAGTAAAAACTCATTGCACAGGCAAAAGCTAGGGGCAGAAACACTGGATTTGCTGAGCAGCTTCACTCTTGATGCCTCTGGACAGGTCCCCACAGCAGCTGCACAGCACCAGGGCAGAGGTGGCAGAAAGCAGCCAGCACCTGAGCCCGAGCACCCTGCAGTCCTGCAGCTGGGCACTGCCAGCTTTGCATGGGCACGGGGAGGATATGCCCTCCTCTCTCTTTTCCCTAGGAGCACAGACAGCTTGAGCACTGCAGCTCTTCTCAGGCCTTTTCTTCCATTCTAGAGCTTAATGGATTTCCCACTCTCCCCAGGAAAATGAATCCAAAAAGGTCTTTGCATCCAGATGAACAGAGGAAATTATTCAGACTAAACTGAATTGAAAGAGCAGAACTCTCTTACCAACTACTCCCATAAATATGAAGATCGGAATTTCCTGGATTGTGTATCCCATTTTCTGGAAGCAGAACAGACACAGGCTTCAGGTCTCCCGGCACATTTGCAATCAGCCACCACCTCAGCTGGGCTCAGCCTGACCAGCGAGTGGCACAGGGAGCTGCCAGCTTCTCTCCCAGTCACCCCCAGGCCTGCGATGCCCTCCCAGTAGCCACCCCAGCAGTGGCTGCAGGGCCACCTCTGCTTGCACTCGCTGGAGCCGTGATTTATCTGGATCCTTTGCTAGGGCAAAGCTCAGCTTAGCCCCTGGACAATGATAGAACAAGGACTGTTGGTCCCAGTTGCCCTGCCACCTTTTAAGCTCCCCAGAGAGCCCTCCGAGGGGGAGCCTGTGCCATACCTCGCTGTCAAACCTGCCGAAGTTGATGAGCCCAGGGCTGGAGAGATCCCAGGCATTGCCATGGTAAACACTCAGGACAGAGTTCAGAGTGAACGTAGAGATCATGGAGGCAAAGAACTAGAAGAAAGAAGCAGCTCGGGATCATTGCCAGACATATCCAGTGCTGCTCCCCCACCACGTGCCCCCTTCCTTACCCCAAGCGCCCCTTGAGGCCCTTGAGCAGGCCTCAAGGAACCTTACACGGTTCCTTGCAGGAACCATGGCCTCACTCCCTCCTTTTGTCTCTCCACTGCTCTGCAGCATGGCCCAAAGCAGCTCCCTTGGAAAGGGGTCAGCAGCCTCAGGGACCAAGATCAGGCTCAGTCAGGCCCAAATTCAGCCCATGGGGGCTATAAGGCAAAAAGAGATTTGGGGTGCCCTGCTCCCTGGGATACGTTAGATGGCCACCAAGCTGGGACAAGGATGGAAAGAACCACGCAGGTGTTGGTGCATCCAATCCCAAGGGCCAACTCAGCTTGTGTTAAACAGCTCAAGCCTTCCTGAATGCCACCACAATGCAAACATCTTGTAGGAATAGAGCTCCTGAGGCTTTGGGGGCAGAAGAAAACACCAGTCTGCAGTGGGTCCAGGATACCAGAGGCCCTCAAGTGTGTTTGAGTGAGCCATGGGGTTCTTTGGCATGGACTTACAATTCTCCATGTCAGGAACTGGTTCCAGAAGGAAGCCCCTTCCTCCAAGCTGAATAGGACACCCCCTGCAAACACAAGACACGAGCACCTTTGTGGTGAGTGTGTGTCAGGGCTCCTTGGCTCACAGCACTGGCCAAGGCAGCTGCAGCCATCCCAGCCCATGCACCCCATGCTGTCCCAGACATTATTGGCTCCAGAAAAGGGACCTGCACCCAGCTGAGCCCATCCTCCCATCAGGGACGTACTACTGATCATGATGAAGCCCTGTCACTGTCCCCCTCCATAGTAAGAAGGGGACATTTGACAAGAGAGATAGACAAACCCTCTCTCCAAGACCTGCATTGTGGGCAGGACAGCTCATAGCGGTGTCAGACACATGGCTGTTTGCAGCCAAACAGCAGGACAACTGCTTCCCTTCCCAGCCTTGCCAGACCTGGAACTGTCAGGACGACAACACACCAGTTTCAGTCACTTGTGCACAAGTCTTTGACTCAAAGAGCTCTCCTGACCCTGCTGCCTCCTTCCAACCCGCTCAGGAAAATCACCAGCTCTCCCAGATCCCACCAGACACCTTTTCTATGAAAACGCTCTTCCTGCGGGTATTGAGTGACAGCAGGATGCTCTGTAATAGACCCACATTCCTACAATTCTCTAAGCAGATCTTACAGCTACCACATGCACCAGGAAGCGGGAGCCACCTCCTGATGAGACCCGCACCCAAGCACCATTGAGTATCAGGACAACGAAGACACATACCCACAGGGGCTCCAAATGCAGCTGAGACACCAGCAGCAGCTCCAGCTGAGACGAAGTCCCTCTTTTCTGTATCTCTGCGGAAGTACTCGAAGATCTGAAACATCAAAGCAAAGGCAGGTCCAGGGCAGGCCAAAGGCATAAGCTCAGAGGAAGAGTCAGGCCCTTGGGCAGAGCCAGGTGGGTCACTTGCCTGTTCCCAAGGTTTTTCAGTGGGGTTATGAGCTCAGGTTGCTGCAGAGCTCCAAGGATGGGGGTAGGCTGCATGACCCCAAGGAGCAGCCAAGTTTGGGCATTGATGGTGGCACAAAAAGAGATTCAGGTAGCACTGGTGGGAGACCAGAGCTCCCTTTCAACATCCTAGCATCTTCCCAAAGGGGTCAGAGCTCCTTGACCCCAAGCCAGGCTGCAGCATCACCAAGCTGGGCTCTCCAGCAAGCCAACCAGGTTGCATGCTCTGCTGGTCCAGAGCCAGTCTTCTTGAAGAAGCTGCCAGCTCACTGCTGAACACGGGCAGTCCTCAGTTTGTCACACAGAGTGGCCAGCTGATGCTCACTTATGTTGGCATCACAACAACAGGCTACACAGATGGAAAACTGCTCCACCAAGCTGTCCTACTCTTAGGTACAGAGCTCTGCCCACTCCTGCTCTCCAGAGCTCACATCTCAGGTCATGATCTTTCAGGTGCCATCACTTGATGGGTCCTGCACCACAGCAGAGGTGAAGGGCCCTTTGCTGGAGCTCACAAGAGCCTCACAGCACTCCAGCCTCTGGGGAAGTCCATAGAGGAGAGCCATGGCAGCAGGAACACCTGCAGCAGGACAGCCCATCTGCTCCTCCAGACCCACCTTGAAGTCTCTCTTCAAGGACGTGGATCTTCCTTGTGAGATCCCAGCTGCAATCACCGCCCCCGAGTGAATCATAGGTCCTTCCTGTGGAGAGAAAACCAGAATCAGACTGGAGAAGGAGGAAGTCCTGGCTTTTCCAGGCTCTGTGGGGAGTTTGGAGTGCTGCTCACCAGGACACAGATCAGAAGCAGCCAGAGGACAGAGTTTAGTCACCCTGCAACAAGCTAGACTTGTACCAGCTCTGTCTATGCAGACCCAGCCCAAGAAGATTTCCTTCCAGGAAACACAGACCTTGCATTTTCCTCCTACTTCTTCTTTCTAGTGGCAGTTCCTGCAGACACTTTTTCTTCTCACCAGCAGACAGGGTAGGGGATTACCAGGGCTGCTTTGCTATAAATTCAGATTCCTAAAGCAGGCTAAGACCCTAGCAGGCCAGCAAGATCCCAGCAAGACATCCCAGGTTCTCCCATCTTACATGTTAGGGGAGAGCCCATGGATGGCCACAGACATCTCTGTTCCCTGAATCCAGACATGCTGCAGCTGCCTGGGCCACCAGAATAGTGAGTGCAACTGGGAAGTCCCTGCAGGGCCACCAGGCTCCCACCCCAGCACAGAGCCACCGACGCCAGCTGAAGCACATGTGCCCTGCAGCAGGTCCCAACACACCAGCAGGGAGCTAGGAAGCCCCTTGCACAACTCACCTTCCCAACAGCCAGGCCTCCGACCACCGAGAGGATCACTCCACAGACTTTGATCACGAGGGTCTGCGAAACAGGAAGAGACACAGGACACACTGCAAAGGCAGCAGGAACACCGTATGCTGCTGCACTGGGACACTTGACCCTGCACAGGATGCTGCATGGCAGCAGCCACGGTGGGTACACAGACCCAACCAGCCAAAAGAACAGGAGGCAGAAACCCCAGGAAACTTCCAATTCTCAGCCCCACGCTCGTGCCTGTTGTGACAACTGGGCTGGTCAATATTTCCACCCACAATGTTCTTGGTCAGCCCTGTTCAGAGCAAAAATTCCCCAAAGTCTCTCGTCCAGCCACTGCCTGGCGCTGAGCCCAAGGGCTGCAGGCACCAACACAGCAAATTGTTGTGTTGATTTAATGGGAATGAACAGCTATGGATGAGGCCAGCACAGCAGGGCTGGCTTCACTGGGAGCCCAGGCCAGTCCCAACCCTGCCTTAGCACAAACAGGGAAAGCCACAGGGCACAGGGACACATGCTCGGTCCACCCAAGCAGCAGCACACCCAGAACACACACATCTGCCAAGCTTCCACACCCTACCTTCAGCCGGACCACGTGTGGGATCTTCACACCATTGAGATAGCACTTGATCTGGGGAATGCCACTGCCGGCTGCTACAGGCTGGGGACACAGAGAGACCATTAGTGGCTGCTAAGTACAGGACAATGCCCTAGGGACCTGCTGGTCACCTTGTCCCCATCCCTCAGCATACAGCACACCATACACTTCCTCAGGGAGGGTAAGAGATGAGGCCAAAGCCTATCTAAAGGCTTCAGAGATGGGCTTAAGGGAGAGGCTCCCACCATACTTCTGCAGACATGCTTTCCTTAAGGCAAATACTGCAGGAATAAGGGGCCTGATGGGCTCCTGCAGGAGACCAGTGTTCCCACCACTGCTACTTCCACTACAGTGCCAAGGGAAGAGGCTCAGTGCTGTAGAAGCCACATTTGACAGAAGGAAGAGATTTGCAAGAGACCAAGGGCAAAGCTGAGTCAGCATCGTCTCCCTTGCAAAGTGCTCCATATAAAGCAATCATCCATACGACCATAATCTGCCTCCAGAAACCATCAGCTACTTGCAAAGTTCTTATGGAACATGTCTCTTTACCAGCTTCTCTCTGCAAACACTCGCATACATGTAAAGCAGAGAGCCTGGGCCAGGTTAAAGGCTTCTGTAAAAGGCACAGTTCCCACAAGCTGTGCCTACTTCCAAGGCTGGAGCACATCTCCCTGCCCTGTAAATGAAGGGCAGCATGTCCTGACAGTTCTGACAGAGGAGGAACTTTACACCACAGCTGGAGCCAATTCCCTGCCAACACCAAGGAACTGGGGGTAAGAGCTAAGCAGAAATGCTATTGGTGTTGCACACACCTGCATGTTTTCTCAGAAGCCTGACAGCACCAGGGCACCCTGGTCATGCCCAAAAGAGACTGACCTGCACAGTTCATAAACCCATCCCTGGTGCAGGAGCTTCTCCTATTGGATTTGGACCCTGGTTAGGACATGAACCTGCTCCCTACATTGCATGCAGAGCGCTGGGGTACCCTCACAGCGGCCACCTCTGAACTCTTACCTCTATAAAGGCAACGATAACGGAGCCCACCATCACCACGCTGGCATTCAGGGTCGCCCAGAGCAGTAAGGAGAAAGACAGGCCTCCCTTCTCTGTGAATTTGTCAATGTCTGCAGAGATGGCTTAAGGAAAGGGAAGTATCAGCCGAGTAACATCTCTCTCATTACAGTAAGACATCATGAAGGTGCTTCTCAGGCTGCAGTAGACAGCAGATCCCCCCTGTGCACTTCAGGGTCTCTTCTGCTACTGGGCTGCCCAGACACAGGTTAGCGCTGCCAAGCTGTCTGCCCCTGCCCAGCAGAACCTGACCCACACTGGTGTTACCAAACCCAGGCACACAAGCACTTCCATCTCCCCCAACATTTCTCTCACAGCCATCAAGAGCAGAGGACACAGGACATCTCTGCAGCAGACCACTAGTCAGAGCACATGGTTTGTGCTCCCTGCTGCTCCGCATCCTTGTTCTGGAAGGATACTGTCCTTCACCACACGGTACTTGAGCCCAGCCAGGTTCTCCACCACGATGTCAATGAAGCAGGCGACAAGACCGGTGAGGATCCCAATCATGGCACAGATGACCCAGCGCTTGATCTCCACTGTGCGGAACGCCTGAGAAACAGAGAGCCGTAAGATCCAGCTTCCACACAGCCCTGTCACGCCAGCCCAACACACACAGTCCCAATCCAGAGGTGCAAGTGCAACTCAAACCACCCAGCAACCTTCCCCAACACGAGCATCATCTCCTCGCAGCATGGAGAAGCCCACCGGCTGCTCAGCAAGCAGCCAGGCAGCAGAGGAACAGCTTCTTGGGGCTTCTTCTCAGCAGGGTCATCTTGTCAGGGGGCTTGTGAGGATTTGTGAGCAAAGGGGTCATGGCCAGACTCACCGCATGGTTTATCCTCCTCTCCTCCTCCAGGAACAACTGGTTTTCACTGTTGTCATAGTCCAGGCTCTAGTTTAGAAAAGAGAGATGCTGTTAGTGTCTAATGGAAGGAATACATCTGTGCTAGAGGAAGGCTAGATTCAAAGCCCCATCCTTGCCCCTCTGAACATCCCTATTCTAGTTTTTTTCTGCCTTTGATACCTTCCAAAATCTCTTTGAGGGCAGACAGGGATCTTTCGGAGCCTGGCAGTTGTAAGCTACCTTGCAGGCCACCTGTGGCTACCACTGTCCCCCGTTGACTCTCAGAGGGCATGTCCCAAGGGGCAGAGAACCTGGAACTCACCTCATACTTGAGCGACAGCAGCTTCTCGTTGTGGGGGATCTCGTTGGGATGCTGCCGAGGGAGCTCTGTCTCCTAGAGGAGAACGATATCCATGTTAGGGGAGCCGACCCAACCTCCAGGTGATCCTCCCCTTGCACAGGGCTGGTTGCTTGCTCCGGTGCTGGAGAAGGTCCCTGATTATTTGCAAGCTGAAGGACACTCAGCCACCAGTTTCTGCAGAGCAGCTTTCAAGTGCAAACACTGTCAGAGCACATGTGTTGACGGGGCACATGAGCCCTTCAGAAATCCATATCCAGCCTTTCCCATTTACAGAAGACGCCCTAACAGAAGTCACTATGCACATCCCTCGCTAAGACCAGGAGGTGGGAAGGAAGGGAGAAGAGAGCCAAGAGGATGCAGTCTGTGATCAGAGCTGGCCTGGCAGCGAGCTGCCTTTGCTCCGGGCAGCCCCACGCACCCCAGGGATCTGCTCCCACCTTGGCACCACTCATCCCCACTGCAGTCAGGGGCCCAAAGAGCACATCCCCAGCCCCAAAACTGCAACCATTTCTGCATCTCCACCTTTCTCTGGCTCTGTTACTTCCCGACACCAAGGCACTAGGGCCAGATGAGCACTCGGGACAGGCAGGGAGGACCACAAGCACACAGGCCCCGGTTACTGACGGGGGACCAGGATCTTGGGTGACCTTCCACCAGCCCCATCCTGGCTGCAGTTTTAAGCTGCCTGGTTTAAGCTTTCACATGTGCAGCCCACCCTTGCCAGCCTCCTCCCCAGCTCTGGGGCAGGACACTGCAGTCGCACGTAAGGCAGAATGGGGAACGGACAGAGGTTTTGCACAGTCAGGGACCGACCACTGTCATTGCAATAAACTGTTCTCCTGGTGAAATCTCGGAATTGCTCCATGCTCCCAGTGGAGGGCAACATTTCACCTCTGCAGGAAATTCCTTCAGCCTAAGGCAAGGAGCTATTTCCAGCAGGCCTGCATTTTTGGGCAGAAATCAAATTCTGTTTTCCAACCGTCTCCAATCATGCAAGCTTTTCCTAGCCCCGAATTAGGGCATTTGCCAAGACAGCAGGAGAGGCCCCAGCAGCACTAGCACAACATGCTCTGCTCCAGTCACTGCACTAGAGCTACAGCCAAAGCAAACCCAGCCTTTCTCCCAGGCACTGAACAAAGGCCTGTTTTATCCCACATTAAGATCCTCACAAGAAATATTCAACAAAAATCCTCCTTCTTGTTTGTGCTATCAACAGTTCCAGACCCGAGGCAAGAGCTTCCGTGGAAAAAAGATTTTCAGGCACGTGTCATGCTGGGGAATAACTTGAAACCTGAGCATTAGTAACCACAAGATGTCCTGACTGCTGCTTGCTCCATCCCAGCAGCCCGGACATCCCTCTCTAGCTGCTGCCACAGTACAACAAAAATCTGCAGAGCCCCCGACCCCCTTTCACATGGTGTGGGGATGGACGCAGCAGGGTTTGCTATCCGAGCACGGCTCCTGCACGAACAGTAGGTACAGAGATCCATAAAGGAGTCCGGGTGCTCACCCTGGATGAACGTGGCTCTTCCCTCCGTTGCCTCCCCTGAGCAGAGGTCACACCACAATGAGGACATTGCCCATCATCCCCCCCATTTACACATTCCAGGGGCACAGCAGACCTCAGCGCAGGACAGGACCATAGTGTGCACGCAGCACCTGGCCCCAATGCCCAGTTCCCTAATTGCACTGCAGCCCCAGCCCACGGGAAGTATCAGGTACGAGCAGCCACTGCTCAGTCCAACAGCACTTTCCACTGGACGAGTCCCACATTTAGAGACGACAGCAAGCAGAGAGCTCTAAGTTGCTCGAATCTCAGACAAGTGCAACACAAGGAGCCAAGTGCAACACAAGGAGCTTCATCAGAATGTCCTGACATGTTCCACGAGGTCCCGTGCCCCAGGGGCACTGCAGGACTTTCCACTTGGCGCTGGCGCAAGAGGAACCTCCCCGCAGTGACAGCTCGCTGCTGCTGGCCTGGAAAAGCACGGGGGATCATGATGACCTCAGGCCAGCAGCACCGCTAAGCTGAGCTTGGGAAGGCCAAGGCCCAGCCCCGGAGGAAGTGCTGGCCAGTGGCCCAGCACACAGGTCCCTTCCTGGCCACCCATGCTCCACCTATGGTGGCAACTCCTTTGGTGCCTGCTGAGGCTGGGCAGATGAAGACTGAGAGGAAGAAAACAGAGAGGGCAGAGCCCATCAGAAAGCACAGGGAAGAAGGGGGACCAAGTCAGCCTGAGCTTAGCCCCTGGATGAGTCTTCAGTAGCTTCTGAGCTTCCACTTTTGGCTTCAGAGCTCCAAGGGCCTTTCAAACTAGTATGAGTATGAGGTTAAATGGGGCTTTGTGCTTCTGACCACTGCTTCTCTCCTGCTCTCTCCTGCCACTGCAGTGCTAAGCCCAGCAAAGTCTCTGGATGATGCCCCAAACCCTCAGTCACAGTGGGCACAAGCACTCAGCCTTGAACTGGTGGGTGGAAACTCCACACTCTTCCCCAAGACGGCCACATAGGAGCCTTGTGGGGCACGTCAGGGAAATGAGGAAGAAGAGCAGCACTGCGTGCCATCAGTGGAAGGAGGCAAGGGGTCTACGAGTGTTATTTCACAGCAGGGAAACAGCACCTGCCAGCCCCTTCTGCGCCACTCACCAGCTCATGGACGTCCTCATTGAGATCCACATTGCTCAGCTGCCCAATGCGCAAGAAGGAGGAAGGAGTGAACTAAGAAGAGAAGGGAAAACGAGGTCAATTCACGGATGCGCCGCAGCCTCCCGACTCGGTGAGCCTCCGCAGGAGGCCGGTGCTGGGCGGGTGGCCGGGAGGCCTGCAGGGCTCCTGCTCTCCCACCTCGCTCCATGGGGCTGCCCTCGGCCGAGGCCCGGCGCACGGGAACGGCTGCTCCTGGAGGAGACGCCAAGGAGCCCATGGAGCTTGCAGCATTGCCACCACATCAATACAAACGGGAGCTGCTACCTCAAGCTCCCCAGGGGATTGCATGAGACAGTTGCAGGCTACTAGGCTTTGCTCAAGCTCTTGCAACCTCTGAATCAAAGAGCCAGCTCGACCCGGGAAGGTGCCAGGCAGCAGTGGCCTATTCGGGGCCAGCGGAGGCCCTGGGAGCTGGCAAGTCAACACAACCCATGGCCTGGGGACACACACAGCACCTCGGTGTGGCAGCTGTGCAGACAGTGAAGTGACCCCTGCCAAGAGGCAGGCTTCATGCTCCCCCAGAAAGCGGCCTGCTTAAGCCAGAGCTAAACGGCTACGCTGCTCCAAAGCAAGTCTGGACTCCTTGGGCTGACTAACCTCTGCTTTTGCAACCCTCAAGAGGCCAGAACCAAGAGGCTCTCCCTCCTGTACATTGCAAATGTGCAAACAAGAGTTGCATTTCACTTCTCACCTTCCAGACGTTGCCTTGTGCTTCCCTCAGGCAGGACCCTATGCACACACGTATAGACACACAGAACTGCTCTGCTCAAAGGGAGGGTCCACAGAGCTCTCCAAACCCAGCAATGATGGAATTTGCTCTATAACTGGTCAGACTTTCAGCTTCTGCCCATAACTGCTGGAACAGAGTGGGCTGTGGCAGAAGAGACAAGAGGCCATGGACGCACCACATCCAGCTCCCTCTCCAGAGCTGGGGCACCAGGAACCGCATTGGGTTTGGGAAGCAGTTCCAGGCTGGGGAGATGTTTCTTCCACACCACACAGAGCTGCATCTGCAGCCTGCCCAGGCAGAGTCTTCTTCTCTACAACTGCCTGCTGGGATGCTGTTCCCATCAACAGAGTCCTCACACCCACTTAATGTGGAAAGCAGAAGAGGAGCGTGGAAAAATCCGGGATCCCAGGAGTTTAGGGTTCTGCTTCTCCATCATCTTCCCCCTGCCAAATCTTCCTGCCCTCGCCAGGAGCTGCACGAGGTATCTGGAGAACGGAGAGAGAAACCACTCCAACCTGGAAGGGGCCTCTCTCCAGCCACCAGCACGACCCCAAAAGCACTGGGGCTATTTCCTCAGCTCCTAAAGAGCAGAGCAGACAGGAGGCAGCCCCGGCAGGCTTTGCCCTGTGTTCAGCCTGCAGGAGCAGCTCCCGGCCAGGGCAGAGCCCCTCACCGCTTGCATCTCGCTCCGATCTCCGGGCACGTGCGGGTCCACAGCGACCGCTGGGCTGGCTGCCCGTAAAACACACACGGGAGGAAGCAGAGCACGTTGTTCCAGCGCAGGCTCAGAGATACCAGCATATTTCAGAGATAGGGGCAGCATCGGGCCAAGAGGAGAGGAAAAAAAAAAGGAAAGAAGTGTTTATTGATGAGTTCCTCACTGGAAAGACAGGTTCTCCTTTTGGAGGGAGGCCCTCAAGGCTGTTACTGGCAGTGCAGTTGTGCAACACCAGAGCTGTTCACTATTTTGGGTGCCTCTTTTAGCTCCCAGCCGACAGAAGCAACGACCTGGGCTACGACTGAGCCAGGGCCACGAGCAGCCCCACGAAACCCAGCGCTCCAGCCCCGAGCTGCTGCCTGGTTCTGCTTCCCTCCCTGTCGCCGTTGTGAAACACGGGGACGCAGCAGGCCGTGAAAGCACAGCCACATTCAACACCACTTCTCAACATGAAGACCTTCCTCTCCGGTGTCTCGTCTCAAGCTGGAGCACAAACCCGTGCCCACAAGCAGCAGCGGGGCCCTGGCACATGAGGCTGTGAGCCAGCAGCGCCAGGTCAATCCCTGCTGCTTTAATCCCCCCACAGATCCCGGCTGGAACGCGCAGGCCCCAGCGGCAGGAGCCACACACGTCATTGCTGATGAAGAAGCTCCTTTGTGCTCGCAGCCTGACCTATTTCCCATTTCTCCGGCTCTGTCAAGTTCTCATTTGCCCTCCGACCAGCAGCTGAGTTTTGTTCCAGCTTCTCAAATTCCCAGCAATGTCCTTTCCACCCCAGCAGCCTGACCCGCCATGGACAGGACTGTCCTGCAGACACCCCAGCCTGGAGTGGTCTGCTCAGCTTGCACGGAAGACACCCTGGGGCCACAGGGCTAAAGAACAGCGGATCTTCCCACCAAGAGGTCACACATAAGATGCTCCAAAGTGTCCAATCCATAAATTTGGGGCATAGGTTTCCTTAGAGCAGGATGACCTTTGGTTCTGGCCCATCACAGCTCTACAAACCCCCTCTAAAGGAGCTGGTTTGGAAGAGCTGCCCAGGCTTGGCCAGAGATAGCTCATGTTAATGCTCTTCAAATCCTTGTCTCCTTCCCGAGCCCATGCCTTGCAGGGGCTACAGCATCGCTTCACGTGGCTTATGCCACCTCACTTCCCATCACTCCTTCCACCCCCTTCCCACTAAAGATTAACCTGGGTGTGAATATCTCACCCCCCAAAGCCTGGCCTAGCCTCGGCATTTAGCTGGCAGATGCTGCTCCGCTCAGCGAAGGATGGAAGGAGCCACCCATGGCACCAGTGTGGGCTCCCATGTGCCACCGGACACAAAAATGTCACCTCCAAGAATGGACAGGGGCTAGTCTTGGCCCCAACACTGCCTTGCAACGTAACAGAAGCACAGGCAGGGACAGGAGACCTAGCACAGCTGGCCGGGTCTCAAGGCTTGGCTTTAAATGCTTACACAAGCCACAGGACCTAACTTAAGCAAACGCAACCGGCCAGTATTTAGCAAACGTGATAAGCCACACCACCGTGCTCGATAGTGGACATGCTCTACTTCAAAGCAGAGCAACAACAACGCTAGCCCAGTTTGTAAACAGTGGAGCGACTCCAATCAAGGCCATCTAAAAGACTTGTGGAACAAACACCCACTGTGCATACAGCAAACTCGCCAACTTTGCTCTGAAAAACCAGAAATAGGGACAATTTGAGCAAACTTCACAGCTGATTTCCACGTGGATGAGCCAACAAGGCCGTTCCCTGCAGGACATCACCACCCAAACCAGGTCTGGAGAGAAGACACCCTTCCAAGCTCCCTGCCTTATCACCACCCCGCTACACACTACGGGTTCTGGAAACGTGTGGCTTTCTGTTATCAGTGAGATAAGGAAGACGGCACCAGCGCTTGCACAAACGATAAGAGCCCACACCATATCACACAAGAAAGGAGAAGAAAGGAAGGTTTCCAGCACCCCGGCCAAGTGTGTGTTCGATGGTGGGGAGCAGGCTGCGTCGCTGGCAGAGGAGGCCTCATCCCCAGTCGCAGGGACTGGGGGGCAGCCAAGCTGGGGCTCTTTCATCAGCTCCTTTCCCATCACGCTGCACAGCTGCGATGGGCTCCAGCCACGCAGCCATCCCGAAGCAGGAGGGCAAAGCGCTGAGCACCCAGATGTCCCCAAAAGACACAACACTCCTCACAGCAACACCCAAGAGATGAGACCCCTCATCTCTGGGATCATAGGGGAGGGAGAAAACATGCAGGCTCTCACCACGTGGCGGTGATTTTGCTGCCAGACCCACGCTGATGCACATGGGGCTGTGTGAACACAAGGCCTCTCCTCACCCTTCAATCCAGAAGCCCCTTTCTCTGTCACAGGGTCAGTGCACGCCCTGCACTCCAGTGCCCTGCTCCTCGCCAGGCTCCTTTTCCCAGGTGTTATCTTCTCCTCCCGTGCTCCTCCGCGGAGCAGCAGCTCAAGGTTACAGACCTGCTCAGCATTGCTGCTCGCCAGCACGACGGGGGCAGGAAGCAGCAGCCACCAAAGCAGCTGGAACAGCTCAGGGAGGCTCCTGTCCAAGGCCACCTGCTCCCCAAGGAAGTTGGCTCAAAGCCTGGCACACAAGCGAGGACACAGCCCCTTGTGCTGGTGGCCACAGGATGCACCAGACCGTGGCCAGCGCTTCTCCAGACGTCTCTTCCACCACTGTTCCTGCCCAAGGTTTCCCAAGTGCAGGAAACACCAAAATCCACTTAGCCTCAAAGATGGATTTTTTTTTTTTTAATGCAAGTAACAGGAAAGGATTAAGCAACATGTACAGAATAAAAATAATCCAGTAGCAGCTCACTGACCTGAGCATCTGCGGCCGAGCGCATGTTACTCAGCTTCATACATCCCCTGTCGACGCAGCCCCTTTCAGGCCTCTCCGGAACACGAGCATTACACCAATTTCAAAATCTACTTACAGGGTATTTTGGCACAAATACATCCTTCATGGATACTGAAGGAAATGTCTTTTTTTCTCCCCTTCTTTAGAAACCCTTAAGCCAATGATGAAACTTGGCTGCTCGTACTAATATCACCCACCTGCTTTTCAGATGGGGAATCAATGCAGCGCACACAAGACTCGGCAGCGGGGCCGCCCACGGGCTCAGCCACATGCCAGTCTCGTGGCCTCGTACAGGCGGCCTCCTGCTTCCCGACACGGTCGGGATAGGCCCAGCAGATGCCACAAGGTCCCCATGAGACGGGAAGTCCCCTCCAGCTCCGGATCGGGGCTCAACTCCCCTCCGGGGAGACTGCAGAACACAGTGCCCGATCAGAGCGGCTCCTCGGCCGCAGTTTTTTCCTGTTTATCCAGGAAAACAGTCTGTTTTGACCCTCCACCCACACATTCTCAATCTCTTACACCAGTTAAGCAGGGAACTAAGGACCCATGTTTCCTTCTGTCATTTTAAGAGCACTTTCATTTCCACTAAGCATGCAAGAAAAGCGAAGGCAGCTCCACGGTGACATTTTTAATCTTTTACAACAGCCCGAGCTCATCAATCCTGGCAGAGAGTCTGGGGCTGTTCAGCTCACAGGCAGGGGCCCTGCCTGCCCTTCTCATCCCCCCACCTGTGTCCCAGGGCACCGCCTTCCTGCACCGTGTAAAGGGGTCACCGACAGCTATTCAGACCCAGCAGGTTTCCAGCGACCCCATCCCATCCTTACACATTTTTGGGCTGTTTGAGGGTCTGAACATCCGCTCACATGGCACAGGGCTCCCCGGAGCTACACGACGTTTGGGTCATAAGACAGTTGTGCTGGGGAAGCAGCCAGGCTACGCTAAGAAGCGCTCTGAATGCCCCAGGCCCTGCCAGGTTGGGGCAGCTGCCTGGAAGCCAGTGCTCCCTGCCCAGCTGTGCTGCACAGGCACAACTGGAGCCTGAACCACCCGGGACACCGTGGCAGCAAACACGCAGGTCGGCAGGGACAAGTCTCTCCCAGTACAACACAGTGCTCCCTTCAGCAGGCGGGTGCAGGGACATCTTCACAGCCACCAGCAAAATCACCTTCCTGAGGACCCACTGCCAGGAGATCTAGTTATTCCCCCTTTTAACGCACTGGCATCTTTGAAATCTGCAAAATTCATCTTTAAAGACATCTTTATGTCCTATAAAAAAAAAGTATCAGGTGAAAAGTAATCTTTAAAATTGGTACATCAAAGCAGTTGCAACAGTGAAACAGTGAAGCCAGCTCCCCGCAGCCAGCCAGGCCCACCTCCGACAGAGCTGAATTAGAAGCTTCCAGCCTAATGAGTTCTGCATTTCCCTCTAATTAATTTGCTGTTCTGACTTGCCAAGGAGTAAGGCAGCACAAACACGTGGGCTGCCAAAGGCCGGCCTGGCAGCTCTCACCTGGTCAAGTCTCCCAGCAAACTTTTAATAGGAAATTCGATCCTGGGATCATTTGGAGGCACAGCCCATCTCCCACCTGGCGCTCACACATCCCATGGCCCCGGCCAACTCCCCCTTCCACAGCTGGCCCAAACTACAGCCCCAGGCCAGGCACTGCAGGCCAGGCAAGGCCCTCCGGGTGCCCCTAAGTCTTTGTAACACACGCCAAGCACCTCTGCAAGGGACACGTCGCTCATCACGTAGCACAGAGAGGAGACAGCCCCACAGAACACGAGTAGCAGCCTCAAGCTACACCAGAGAGGGGCCATGAAATGAAATTAATTGTCCGAAATTAAGCTGCAAGACAGAGGCGGCACCCCTGTGCTTTTAGCACGGGGTTTAACCAGCCCGGATCCTTGCAGGCTGCACTCTATGAAGCACGGCAGCGCAGACACGGCAGCGCAGGCACCGTCTGGACGCTCCAGGGTGTCAAAGCTGACGGGCACCAGGCCAAAACCAGTGCCAGAACCAAAGCTGATGGGCACCTGGCTCGCCAGCCCGCGGGAGGCACCGCGGAGCACGCGGAGCTGCAGCCAGGCCCGGG
>VZSG01000630.1:420026-437123 GCA_013398315.1 Nothoprocta pentlandii | reverse complement strand
GGCTCGGGGTGTCCCCATGGCCCTCGCGTTGCCCCCCGCAAGGGGCAGGGTTGGCCCCTGCGTGTCCCCGCTGTGGGTCTGCGTGTCCCTGTAGCCACTCGTGTCCCTCTGCCGTGGGTCACCGTGTCCCCGCGGGCCCTTACGTCGCCATGCTGTGGGGCAGCGTCGTCCCCCGTGTTCCCATGATCAGGCCCTCATGTCCCCGTGCTGTGGGGCAGGTTGTCCCCTTTGTCCCCCTGCTGTGGGTCCCACGGTCACCGTGGCCTGTTATGTCCCCCCTGCGTGGGGCAGGGCTGTCCCCCATGTCCCCTGCCGTGGCCCGGGGTGCCCCCATGTCCCCTCTCCCATAGGACACGCTCTCCCATGTCCCTTTCCCTGCATCGGGGCATCACCCCGTCCCCCATCATGGCAGGGGCTGCCCCCACATCCCCGTGCCGTGGGCTGGGGTTCCTCCGCGTCCCTCCGCCGTGGGTCGGGTGGGTGACACCGCGTGCACCGAGGGGGCTGCGCGTGCCCGGCTCCACCTGCCTCTGCCCCGCAGGGCTGCTGCCCCTCTGCAGCCGTGTGTGGGGCAGCGGCGCCCGCGAGCGCGCCGGCCTCCCGCCCGCCCAGCGCAGAGCCTTCAGCAACAACAAGATGCTGGTGGAGCTGGACGAGGGCTCAGGTACGGCCCGGCGCCCCGCTGCCCGCGTGGCCCTTGGACCGCAGCGTGTGTGGGCTGGCGATGTGGACGTCCCCGGACCTTCTCACGTGCCTGCCACGGCGCGGGTTGAGGTGTCCCTCGGTTGTCAGGACACACGTGGTGCTGGGCATGGAGAGCCTCCAAAGCCCTGACGTTCCAGATGCAGCTGCTTGGGACCATTGGAGAGCAGTGTTTGGGGACACCCAAATAGCTGGGCTCCCAAAGCAGAGTGTCATTCCCCAGGCACGGCCACGGGGCGTTAGCAGTGAAACAGGGACCTCCCGGCCTTGCCGTCCCCAGGTGGGCTGGGTTTGGGGACACCCAGCCTGGCCACCACAGTGTGTGGAGGACAGCCGGTCCACGGTGAGCGAGCTGTGGTAAGATGGTTAAAGGTAGCACCTTGCTTTTGGTCCAGCCCTGGGGGCTCTTTGGAAAACACCTTGGTCACCATGACTGAAAATACATGATTGGGGAAAGAGGGAAGCAGCTGAAATTCTGAAATTCTTGATCTGAAATTGAGAGTGGTTTGTGTGTGTGTGGCGCGCGTTGAGGTGGACAGGGGTTTCTGATGACTTCACGTTTGCTGTGACACAGGCGTCGCCACAGTGAAGTTTAAGAGCCCTCCTGTCAACAGCCTCAGCCTGGATTTCCTGACCGAGTTATCCATAGGCTTGGAGAAGCTGGAGAACAACCGGGGCTGCCGGGCCGTGATCTTCACATCCGTATGTGTTGTCCTGGGGTTGCAGTGCGGGGCGGCTTGGCCCGCGTGGGCTGCCCTTGCTCGTGCTTGGTCTCCTGGGTCTCTGGTTGGAGGCACGGGAAGGCCAGGACACAGCTCTAGTGAGCTCCAGAAACAGGGCCAGGGGAGCCTTGCAAAGGCTGTTCTCTTTCCTCCAGCTTTTTCTAGCACAAAAACTATAACAAAGCAGTGTTGTTGCTTGTTCAAATCAAATCTGTCCCTCGACAAACGTGGCAAATCTCCTGAGATCTTTTGAGCTACCCAGAGCGGGAGGCAAGGGGAAGCCAGCACTCATTTCCAGGCATGATGTGTGCACAAGGCTGTAACACAGGTGTCCACCTTGGGCATCTGATGAGGAGGAATTGTGTTCCAATACTGGGGAATCCTCTCCGTGGGAATGCTGAGGAGGTTCTTTCCCAACCCCAGAAGACCCTGATTGGTGTCAACTTTCCCTTTTTGGGGGTTTCCAGGATAAGTGCTTAGAGAACTGAAGGATTGTCCTTGAGCAGTGACTCCCAATGATGTTTGTGTCTGCCTAATTCCAGGCCGTCCCCAAAATCTTCTCCGCTGGCCTGGACGTCACCGAGATGTGTGGGAAGAGCACGGAGCATTACGCCGAGTTCTGGAGAGTTGTGCAGAATATCTGGCTCCGGCTCTACGGCTCCAACATGGTGACAGTCGCTGCAATCAATGCAAGTCCTTTAGAGACGCCTTCCAAGCTGTCCCCAGCTTACGCTTGCTGTGGCTTGTGTGCTGTGTCTGGGCAGGGACTGCTGCAAAGCCAGGCTTGTCGGTGCTGACAGGAATACTGCGTTGGGGTGTCAGGGCAGCACTCCTGCCTGCTGGGTTGGGGCAGTGACGTGAGGGAGGTTGCGGGCTCCGCGTGAGCTCTGTGTCTTGCACAAATGTCATTAGCAGCACGTGCCACAGGTACTTGTCCTCAGCCCGTTGGTCAACGACATGTCACACCTGGGCAGTGCAATATTTCCTTTGGGTTTGTTTCTCCAGTTGTAGTTCCTGCCAGGAGGAAACTATGTGAATGGCGTCAGTGGATGTGTAACTGTTACACACTTGGGGTCTTATTTTATTTTCAATATAGCACTGCTTTGGTGGCGCATGGTTGGAGGGACTGTCACAAGGCAGTTGGGTCTGTGACCAGCTAGTGCAAAGATGCCCCAAAAGTGAAGTTTTACAGATGGGATGTTAGAGACCCCTAAACAAAATGTCTGTGGCATTTTAGGTTACAAACTCGCAAGAGAATGCCTAAACATATCTGCTTTGCAGGGTTTGCAGCCCAACTAGAGAGCAAAAGCCCATGAGAACTAATCAAGTAGTCAGATTTTCAGGCTGGGATGATAAAAAAAAAAAAAAAAGAGAGCGAGAATTTTATAAAAGAAAGGCTGAACTCTGGTAAATATATCAGAAATCATATTTAGTGGCTGGTTTTCTGTTTCTTACCATCTTGCAAATCAGCTGAGCAAGGACTTGGGGGATATCAGCACTGTCCCTGGGAGCTCCATCATCCCGTGTCTTCCCTGTTCTGGAGGATACAACAAGGCTGCTGGGATAGGATGCCAGGGATGTTTGTAGCTGGAAAAACGGGACTGACCTGGGCTCTTTGCCTTTGGCAGGGATCCAGCCCAGCAGGAGGCTGTCTCCTTGCCTTGTCGTGTGACTACAGAATCATGGCTGACAACCCCAAATTCGTCATTGGCCTGAACGAATCACAGCTGGGCATTGTGGCTCCCTTCTGGTAGGCCAGTGTCTCTCACTTCTAAGCTCATATGCCAAGTCCATCTTCAAGGAGTTTATGAATAAGCTTTAATTGATCACAGAAATGTAGCTGTATGTGACCATCCCAAGGGAGTGACCAGGTAGTCGCAGTTACAGGACACAACCAGCCCAGCACCTTGTTTGTCTTGTCCTGTACACGTCTGAAACCCTTTTGGGTTGCAGAGTGATCTCACATCTTGTTTTGCAGCCTTCACCAGCAATAGCCTCAGTTTCTGACTCTGCAGTATGTGCAGAAACTGGGAGACCTTCATGGTTGAACTCAGTCCAAAAATACAGATTCTTGTGGGTACCTGCAAAATCCCACAGCTGTCTATAAGACCTCTCAAAGCACAGAAGCAGTTAATATACTGAGATATAGATCCCTTGACCTTGGCTGCATTAGCAGGCACAGCTGGGACCTGTGCAGTCAGAGTATATAGAATACCTTTCATTGAAAGGACACGGGGACTCCATCAGTACAACACTAAAAATGTCTCTTGCCAGAATTTTGCAGAATTCTTGCAGAACTGCCAGAATTTGCAAAAAGCACCTTGCTGACTTTGCCCTGTGCCTGTCTCCCTGTGCCTAGGAAGTGTGAGCAGAGGCTGTGGGGTAAAGAGTGCTCTTAGCTTTGATGTCTGGGTGTAGCTGCTGCTGGGTGTTCCTTTGCCTGACCTTGGCTCTTTCTCCCTTCTCTTCTAGGTTTAAGGACACGTTTGTGAACGTTGTGGGACACCGAATTGCTGAACGTTCCCTTCAGCTGGGCAGCCTTCACTCTGCACCTGAAGCCCTCCAGCTTGGCATTGTGGACGAGCTGGTGCCCGAGGAGAAGCTCCAGGACAAGGCTGCAGCTGTTGTAGCGCAGTGGCTGGCTCTACCTGGTAAGACAGGCACCTCCTTCGGCAGGCTCTACTCTGCCAGCTCTACTGAGTTGATGTGGAGATGCACGAATTCATGGTGGAAACTCTGCCTGGATCTTGCTGTCCATTGGTGGAGATGTTGCCTGTCTTATTACCTAATCCTGCCCCAGAAGGAGGAGAGGAAAGTTGTCATGATGGTGAGGAAGTGGTTGGGTTATGAGTGCCTGGGTGGGAGGCCACACGGTGTTCCAGGGGGGTGGCTGGGATCAGCTCTTGGCCCAGTGCTGCCACTGAGCTGAGCATGGGTTTGAGGCATTGGGACAGACAGCAAATGCAAACACAAAGTGCTTGTTTGGCTGCTCTGTGACAGGAAGCCCATGAGGGAGAGGGCTCTGCGTTCCACACGCCACAGCTGGGTCTCAGTTATCCCATCCCGTGCCACATACAGAGCTCTGCCATCAAATCCAGCTACACATGCATCTTTGGTTGATCCTTCCAAAGTCATCTGAATGAAACTGTGCAGAAATGGACAGTTCCAAGACTAGTCTTTAGTGTCCCTACTGGAAGAGAAGCCCTAAACCTCTCTCTGGCCCTACTGCCCTGTAATAAGAGTGAAAACAGTCAATCCTTGGGTCCCAGACAAGGGGGCATATCTCTGTTCTGCCATCTCCCGGCTTCCCGGAGGCATCACGCTGACTGGGAGTGTGGATGGCAAGGACAGACCAGAAACTGGTGTTGGGATGAGCTCGAGGGGACAATGCTGCTTTGTAGAGGCTGTTAAAGAGAAGCAGACTGCCCGGGCAGAGGTCAAAAGGGTTGGGGGATCTTAGAGCCAGAGCACTTTTGTATAACAGAGCATTTGGTTCAGTAAGTGCTGTACTGAGCCTGGTAAGGTGTATTTGGATGTGGGCTAGGTGCATCCTGGAAGACAAAGAGCTGGAGAGCACAAAGATCTAATTTGTCCTACTAGAGCAGTCATTTTCCCATTGCTGGATACAGATTACAATTTATTGTATTACATTTTTTCCAGTTCAGCTTCCAGTTAGTGAGCTTGCCGTGTGCCTTTCTCTGCCAGGATAAAGACCCCTCTGGTGCACAGTATCTCCCCTTCCGTGGTACTTGCATCATGGTACTTGCCAGTGGCCGTCAGCTGGTCGCTACCGGTGAGCCCTGAGTGTTCCCCATCCTCGCTCTTCTCTCCACAGACCATGCCCGTCAGATCACCAAGTCTATGATGAGGAAGTCGGTGCTGGACCGCCTGCTGACTCACCAGGAAGAGGACGTTCAGAACTTTGTTGGCTTTATTTCTAAAGAGTCCATCCAGAAGTCGCTTCGCATGTATATGGAGATGCTGAAGAAGAGGAAGGGCTGAAGAGCTAGACATCCCAGGTCTGGTAGCAGGAGCTTGTGTGACCCACTGAAGTGCTGCAACAGCTGTAGCCTCTTACAGGGAAGCTCTCTGCACTGCCAACAACCAGCAAGGTGTTGCCTGCTCCTGTGGCCGCCCTCGTCACCCCTTCCCCTTCGTACCCTAACTGTGCCCGACACCACTGCTGCCTTTCCTGAGAGCAGGGGAGCTGCTTGCTCAGCCCACCTGAGGAACAGAAAGGGGAGAGCATCTGCTACCACTGTGTCCTGAGCCCGCAGATCTTGGATAGCCTCCCTCCTTTCCAACACCTCGTTGTGAAAAATGAGATTTGTCAATAAAGCCATTTTTTGATGATGCCAGAGAGTGATGCTTGGTTTCCAGGTCCATGCCTGGTCACTGCTTCCTGGTGGCAGGGGCGCACCCTGACAGTTGGCCTTTCCCCAGGCTCTGGTTCCTGATGAGATTGCTCTGCACAGCTGGTATTTGGCTGTGACCCTTCTCCAGGCTGGCACAGGGACAGCCCACACGCAGGGCTGGTGGACAGGGCTGCCGCGGGTCCCTTCATGGCCACCAGTTCTGGGAGCTGGATCGCGGTCTGCAGCAGCTGGAGGAGCTCAGGCCGCCAGCTTCACTTCAACGGGGAAATGGTCACTGACTGCCAGGGCCTGTAGGGGATGAGAGGTGGGTAAGTTGCTGAGAGGGTGACAAGCCCTGAGCGCCCCACGGTAATAATGGGGCTCACAGGGTGGTGGTGCCTTCCATGCAAGACCCTTCTGCCTCCTTGATGTCTCCAGGCCCAGGCCCCAGTTTGGCCTCTTCCCACAGAGAGGTGCCCAGACCTGCTCTGCACTGCGCATGGGTGCGGGCAGCTGGGCAGCCGAGACCTGGGCTGTCTCAGGAGCTCTGGGCTAAATGGCATTAGAGGCCATTGAAAACCTGCTTTGGTTGCCCTAAGCCATGGAGTCCCACCCCTAACATACCCACCCCTAACCTGCAAAAGGCCAGGAGTGGCCTTGCCCCAAGTCTCGTGGCCCCCATGCAGAGTTTCCCTGAGGGACAGGCAATACCCCCGAATCACCCCTAGTTTTCCCACCCATGAGTCCTTCAGCATCCAGAGCTCCCAGTTAACAGGTTGGGAGCTGGCTGCCCTGTCTCAGGAGGGGCCAGTGCCTCTACATGGGGCTGTGCACATCTCTGGTGGCTTTTTGGAAGCGTGGCGCTGCTCAGAGGCCAATGTGCCCTCAGGGGAGCACTTGGGCCAGCCCCGCTGCTGTTGCTCTGTGGCTGTGGCCCCAGCCTGTCCCCAATCCTTAAGGAAAGCTGCTCTGCACATCCTGGCCACCCCTCGGGATGCCCAGGGCCAGCTCGGCTGTGCTCCCTGCCCAAGCCTCTGCCTATCGGCATGTCCCACCTCCTCCTGCTCCAGCTGCAAAGCGCGCTGGAAGTTGTAAACAGCGGCCGAGTTGGGCACGACGCTCCTCTTCAGCTTGGCGCCGCACACCACAATCCTGCAAGGAAGCCAGGATCAGGGGGTGCCGCTCGTCCCCGCTCCGCGGCTCCCTGCGCCAGCCCAGGGCGGGCACCGCCGGGGCGGCCGCCTCGGGCTCTGCCCGCGCGTCTGGGCGGGTGGCAAGGGGGACAAAGGGGGACGGTCACCTGTCGTAGGCACAGTCCGACTTGCCCACGGTGGTGTCGGCGCTGTCGGGGAGCAGCCACTTGAAGACGTCGCTGGTGCGCAGGCGGATGGAGGACCAGTCCTCGGGCCTCACGTAGGAGCAGTCGGCGTTGAAGTCCCCCAGGAACATGATGTTCTGCGGAAAGGGCAAAGCGGAGGGTGGGACCAGAGCGGCACTGGCTTCACCCCAAGATCAGCCATCCTCTCGGGACCCCCAATCTCTGCCATCCCCTCGAGACCCCCAGTCTCTGAGTCCACGCTCTGCCCCAGAGAGAGATGCAGCATTGAAATGCAGCAGGTCGCTGCAGAGGTGCCACCACCATGGTCCACATCAGCCTCGTCTTGCACAGGTGATGCTCATGGCTGGAGATTTGCCTGGGTGCAAAGGGATCTTGGAGAGGGGTCTGTCCCTCAACGTCACTCCCAACCCACTGTGCCCGGACATGCCCATGCCCCTGCCCTGCTCACATCCGTGTCCCATTTGTTGACGATGGCCAGGTAGACATCGTAGAGCGCATCGATCTCGGCCACGGCAGCGTGCGGCGCCGAGTGCAGCGGCACCAGCACAAACTCTCCTGCCTCTGCCGGGGAGAAAACCATGAGCTGGCGGTGCCACCGTCCCCTGTCACCTGCCACACCGTCGCTCCAGGACCACCAGAGCTCTTCTGGACAGAGCAGGTGGCCCCAACGAGGGTCCCCATGGTCTTCCCCACACTTACTGGTGTGGGGCGATGACACCCTCAGGATGAACGGCTCCCGGCTGAAGACGTCCTGGCGGTCCTTGTACTGGTAGGTGTCCAGCACAGACACTGCCTCCGTCCTGGGGGCCAAGGGGACAGTGACACCAAGGCTCTGCATGGCCCATGAGCACTGCCCTCGGGGCACTTGGATCCGCTGTGGTCCGTCCTGCCGGGGGCTTTGACACTCCGAGCCCCAGTAGGTGACCTGGGGCTGTATTGGCACCCACATCCGAACCCCATCCCGACCACCATCCCGCTGGCACCCCGTGCGCCCAGCGCTGGCCCTGTCACCTGTAGATGAAGAGGTACATCTCCTTGTAGTTGTCCCGCCCCAGGGGGCCGCTGATCTCGTAGGCGTATTGGGACGAGGATGCGCTGCAGGGATGAGATGTGACAGCAGGACCGTGACCTGTCTGCCCAGCACTGCCGGCTCCTGCGATGGCCGTTCTGTGTCCCCAGCCACCACAGCTGGGACAGCCACCAGTGCCCAGCCATGCCCCCCCAGCCACCAGTGTGGGGTGGCATCAGGCCCTGAGCCCGGCTCCCAGGCTCCCTGCCCACTGGCAGCCCAAACTATCCTGCTGTCCCCACCACGCCATGGTGGCATCTCAGAAGCACTCGATGCCCTTCAGTGACACAGCAGCCACCTCCGCCCCAGCCCCAGGCTGTCCCCAAGAACTGGGTCACCCTCAGCAGTGGAGCAATCCGATCGTTGCAGTCACCCTTTCACCCCAGTGCCCCGCGGGCACCCGTGCCCCGGGCAGAGCCGTGTCCGTGCGATCCGTCAGCTGCTTTGGGGCTGGTCAGGGCAGGGTTGATGGCTTTTCAAGCTGCCACGCAGGGGCAACTCCAAAGCCCCTGTGCTCCCTGGCCAGTGAAGGGCCCATCTGGCCCCATCAGCTCCATCACCTTCCTCTTTCCATCCCAAAGACGCAGTTTGCTTCCCACTGGGAGCCATGCCCGCTTGCCTGCCCTTTCCCGTGCCTTTTCCCGTTTGGCTGGTTCCCCAGCTCCTCTCGGAGCTGGCAGGCAGTGGCTGGGGCTGCTCCCAACTGGGAGGGTGCCTGTTCTCCCGGGTTTTCCAGCTCCTATCCATTTCCCACACAGCCATTCCCTCCCGGCAGCCTCACAAGGGAGGCTCAGCTCAGGCCTCCTCTTGGGCATCCGAAACCAGAGCCGCGTCTCAGCCCTGCCATTCCCAGGGACCAGCCTGACCTCGGCGCATCCCTCGGGCATGAGGGTCTTAGGCATTTTTAAGACTTAGCTTGTTAGAGTTTGGGTTCTTTCTGGTTTTATGTGTTTAGACATGACCTCAGCTGCGGGAAGGGGGCTGCGCTGCTCACACATCCCTTTCCTTGCTGCTGCTCATGGCGGGTTTTTGACAGCCAGCACCCGCCTCTGCTCTAACACTTAAGCTCCCAGCTACCTGCAGGCATTTAGGATGCTCCTTTCCATTTATTTTACCTGATTTCAGTGCTTTGCTCTTATTCTCATTTTTTTTTGAAAGGGAAAACCATTCTCCTGCACTTTTTGGCTGTTAATGCAGAAGCAGCTTTGTGTTTCCTCCCTACTCGTGCAGTGCAAACCCAGGTGGCGTCCGGCTAATCGCGGGAGCAGAGCTGCTTGCTGACGTGTTCTCGCTGCTCCTCCTGCACTCAGCTCACACTGCTGCTACAGGGTTGGCACCCAGGCCAGGGCTAGATCTTCACCCCCAGCCACCATCAAGGGACCCCAAGGGACACCAGAGGACAGGGCCAGCACCCTCCCGAGCCCTGCCGCACAGCTCGTACCTGTTTAGCTGCTCCATGAGCTCGGTGACGGCACTGAGGTCCGAGTCCCGCACCTCCTGCACCAGGACAATGTCGTAGCGACTGAGGATCTGGGGACAGGAATGGCTGCGTGGCGAGGAGCAGCCTGGGGCTGCCTTGGAGCCACCACGGGGTCACCCTATTCAGTCCAGGAACCCCAACACCAGCATGAGGGTCCAGCACCCAGGGACCTCCCTATGCATCTCTGAGCGCTTCCCTCCACCCCAACACGCGCAGCCCATCCCCACCAGGGACCACGCGTGTGCCCGTCACGGGTCGTGCTCACATTGACGATGATGTCTGCAATGGTCTGGTCTGACATCTTGCTGTCCCCGAACGCCTGGATGTTGAAGGCGCCGATGCGGAGCGCGGCGGCCGCGTGCGGCAGCAGGGACACGGCCAGCAGGGACAGCGCGGGCAGCAGGGTGCCCATTCCACCCGGGAGGGATGCCCTGCCCTGGGCACGCAGGGAGAGGAGCCGCATTCCCACTGGGAAGGCTGTTCAGGTCTTGGGAAAACACTTCCAACTTGAGGACAGAGCAAAATATCTGCTTAGGGAGCCAGCACCCCCAGTATTGTTCCCAGGTCCTGTCCCCACAAGGTGCTCCCCACCAGTGCCATCACCAGGGCTTGGTGCCCCATGTTTGCATGGTCCCATCATCAAAGGGGAAAGGAAGAGGAAGGTCCAGGGCCATGAAACGAAGCGGCTGCCAAGCTACGGAAGGCTCCAGGAGCGCTGGCTCCCTGCCACCACTTCAAGCCTGAGGCAGTGTTTGATCCATCGCACTCCCGGAGCTGGAGAGCCCGCCCGTGTCACACGGTGAAGCCTGCACATGTGGCCCGGGCTCTTTGCCACGTCCTTTGTCCCAGAGGGAAACAAGCCAGGGCCGGCTCAGCCCCCGACACTGTGCTGGAGGATCAGCCTTCCACTGCATCCTCATCCTCCTCCTGAGGAGGCACCTGCTCCCAGCCATGTCACATCCCTCTAGCAACAAGAGCAGAGGTCTCCAGGACCTCAGGGGTGCTCCCCTCCCAGCCCTTGTCCTGCAGGGCCGAGCCTGTCCAATGCAAACCCCACCATTCAGCACCCTCAGCCCTATGCAATTTTATACCCTTAAACCATCCACTCCTGATCCCCCTCTGCGCTTGCTGCCCCCCAAAGCCAGGTGCCCAAAGCCAGGCTGCCCATGCCAGCTTTGCACCTCCCTACAGCAACGTTAAGAACGTTATAGAGGCATCAGCTAAGCCCAGTTCCTCCAGTGTCTCTATCAGTTCACAAGCACTGAGACACTTCCCCAGCAGGGACTACGTGTGCCATGGAAATAACCCTGTCCCAGCCACATGCTGGTCCCCACACAACTGGAAACACCCTGGCAGGAATCCAACCCCCAAAACAAAAATTCCAGCATCCAGCCCCATCCTTACCGTGCGGAGGCGCAGAACGAGCAGCCTGGCGCTGAGCACGGAGCAGCTCTGCCCTCCCAGCAGCTGCTCCGGCTGTTTTATTCCCAGCCAAGGTGTCAGCGAAGCAGGATGAGCTGGACATCCCTGTGGATGTTTCGGCACAGCCTTCGGGTGCCTTCCTACATTGGGAAACCGCCACCCACACCCTGGCAGGGTGGGGCCAGCGTAACCACCTATGAACATGAGCTGTAAGGAAACTTGCTCACGTGCATCCCTGGGGACATCCCGGAGAAGCTGGGAAGCCCTGGGCAAACTGGCAGCGAGAGCAAAGCAGTGATCATAAGACAGCTGGGGAGAAGTGGCCTCCAGTATGGGGACATGGAGGACATAAGGAGCACGCTGGTGTCGCATGCTGTGAGAGGACAGGCCAGCCGGCAAGGAGGTCCTGGTGGGCTGCGCATCCCGGCCAAGCAGGAGCCTGCGGCTCTGCCGGAGGGGCAGGAGAGCTGCTGCACGTGGAGACTCTCTCCCAGCTGGCATGGAGGGAAAGGAAAAGGCAGCAGGATCTAAAAGCTTGGGGCCCTCCCCAGGACCCGCCAGGGTGGATAGAGGGATTCTGGATGCTGCAGCTCCCAACAGGGCGCAGAGCCAACCTGCAATGCCCAGCAGCTGCCCAGCCCCATAAAGGCCCCCAATGAGCTGAGCAGGGTCCCCAGCCTGCTCAGCCCGGGCCTTCAAACTTTGGTCCCTGTGGAAGCGTGACACATTTGTCCTGAGAGCCACAAGGCTGATCCCAGTGCCACAGTGCCGGCCAGCTGGCTGGAAGGAGCCTGGCCACGGCTGGCTGCGGCCAACACTGCACCAAGGCATGTGCTGCAAGGCAGGGAGCAAAAGCCTTAATGAAGCCTTAATGAAGGTGATTCAGCTCTTCGGAGTTGCTCAGTAGATGAGATAATTAGGAGGGAAATAAGGACACAAGGAAATGGCATGTTGTCTGGGGCAAGAAGGGTGAGGAGCCCTTGGTGGCCCGAGGAGCCTCCATGCAACGAGCCAGCTCAGACCCACAAAGTAGCTCTGGCAGTGGCTTCAAACAGCATGGATGGGCTTCCAGAACAGCCTCACGGGCTTCCAAAACTGCCCTGGTGCTGCTCAGGCTCTCTGTGCGCAGGGCAGCAGGATGGCCTTGCACAGCACCCGCCTTGCACAGCACCCGCCATACCAGATGGCTGCAGTAGCAACCAAGGCCAGGGGTCCATGGCAGGTGAGCGCAGGAGGTGCTCAGCTGGATGTGGCCCTGGGGCCAGGATGATGCCTCCCTTTGCCAGGGCTTGTCAGGCTCACACAGCAGTATCCGGGCACAGCATCCTCATGGCCCGTCACAGGATGACTCCAGCTATCCTCACACATATTTGCATATTTGTGCAGAATTGCCAAACTCTTGGTTTCCACGGCCCTTGCTGGGCATCTCGCAGCCCAGACCTGCTTGGGAAAAGCAGAACTTTTCCTTGGGGGAAAGCCTTGCCTAGAGGTGCCCAGGGCAGCCCCTAGCCCAGGGAACGGCAGCACCTCGAGGCCAGAGCGAGGGCTCAGGGACCCGCGTGGATTCAGCAGAGCTCGTACACGGCCCCAGGGTCTCTGCACTTCCCATCTCCTCATTGCAACACCCCTAGTCACCCGCCAGAGACGCCCTGCAAGGAGCCTCAAACCGCAGGGTGCGGCGGCCGCGGTGCCGGGGGGCACCCAGCCCTGCCGGGAGGCACCCGGCGCTCCCGAGGGGCTGGAGGCGCCGCGCTGAGCTGGGCGCTGACTCACGGCCCCCGTCCCGCCGCTGCAGGCGGCTTTGCCCGCTCCCAGGTCCCGCACGCGCAGCGGCGGCTCGGGGAGATGGGGAAGGAGCCGTGCCCAGCTCGGGGGCTGAGTCAGGCTGGAGCCGCCCAGGCCCTTCCCTGTCAGGAGCATCCCTCCCTGAGGGGCCACCTGCAGCCTGGGGCTTGGTGGCACACACGTGACACTTGTCACCCACCAGGGCTGCTCTTGTCCAGCAGCGAGGGCAGGTGGCTCTGGGATGTCTCCTTTGCCTTTGGAGCGTCTCGTTGCTTCACTATCCCGCAATGCTGAAGGTGCCGAGGATGCAGCAGGGGACCGGGTGCTCTGATACTTGCACGCCACCACCAAGCATCCACCACCGAAGCACCTGCATGCAACGGGTTTCTCACAGTGCCACCTTGATGGAGAGGCCTGACTTTTCCTACAGAGACATCATGTTAACCAGGAGCTCCTGAAAAAGGGAAAGCAGCTTAAAACCACAAACCCCAGGCTGTGTTTGGCATTGTGGCCACGATCCCTTGCAGTTAAGCCTGAGCAAGTCACAGCCTGCAAAGCGGCGAAGGCTGCAAACAAATTTTTCTTTTAATGAAAGTCAAGAGCATTCCACAACCCCGCGACAGCGGAGGACGAGCTCGAGAGAGACGCCCTGCAGCAGGTCACCAAGAAAGCGTAAAGCTTTGCCAGGATGATGCCCAGGGCAGCGGTGGCACCGCGCGTGCCGCGCCACGCGCTGCAGGGCACGTCCTGGGCACGGTGGCAGCAAGCAGAGGCAGCGCCACGAGGGTATCCGCGATGCGTGCGCGCTCCGGGGCCGTGCCGGCGGCTGTCCGCGCGGGGAAGGCATCAGCGGGCTCTAAGCGTCACCTCCACGGGGAAATGGTCGCTGACGGCCAAGGCCTGAGCGCAGGGGAGAAGCAGAGGGGCCTTCTCTTGATCGTGCCCGGCGGCACCATCACGGCTCCGAGCGCAGTGGTTTGGGCCGGTCCCCGAGACGCTCGGGGAGCCCCCGGTCCGTGTCCGCACCGCGGACGGCAGCTCCCCGCCGGTCCCCCACTCACATCCTTGTACTGCAGGCGGAAAGTCTCCTGGAAGTTGTTGACGGCGGCAGAGCCGGGCTCGAGGGCGCGGGTCAGCGCCGAGCCGCAGGCGACGATGCTGCAGGGCCCGGGGGGGTCAGTGCCCGCGCCGCCCCGCCAGCCCCGCGCGCCGCGGCCGCTCACCGGTCGTAGGCGCAGGCGGTGAGCGTCACCGTGGTGTCGGCGCTGTCCGGGATGAGCCACCGGCAGCCCTCGAGCGAGCGCAGGCGGATGGCGGGCCAGGCCGACGGCGGCACGTAGGAGCAGCCCGCGTTGAAGTCGCCCAGCAAGAGGATGTCCTGCAGGGCAGCACCGGGGTGGGTCTGCTCATGGGCAAGGGCCACCGAGCCGCCACGATGCTCATCCTCATCCTCCCCAAACGGACACCCATCGGCGTTGGCTCCGCCAGCGTGATGCATCCGTCGGAGGTCTCGCTCGCCCGGGAGGAGAGCCCACAGTCCCCACCACTTACGTTGGTCGCCCATTTGCTGACGATGTCCATGTAGACGTCGTAGAGCGCGTCGATCTCGGCCACCGCGTTGTTGGGGTCCGCGTGCAGAGGCACCAGCACAAACTCCTCCAGCTCAGCTGGAGAGAGGCTGTGAGCCCCAAGCGACCCGTGCCCTATACTGGGCCTGATTAGGGAGCAGGAACCTCCCCGCGGTGCCACCTTGCACTCAACCTTGGCAGACAGTCAGAAAAAGCTCCCAAATGAAAGGGGAAGGGTTCATTTTTCGTGCCCTGCCTGTCTTTGAGCCTGCCATGGAGACCTGCTTCCCTCTATGTGGGTTTGGTTCTTGTTTTCCATGATTTTTGAAGCCCACATAACTTTGGGAAGAAGACAGTGGATGAAGGAGATGGGCACATGGGAGCATGGCATTAGGAGTTGCCACAGAGAGGCTGGGAAAGGGGGCATATGGTGGGAGATGGCACATAGTGGGAGAAGACAGGAGACGAGAGGTGGCACTACTGTGCTGGGCAGGTACCAGCACCCCTGGCACTGTGGGTGGGAGAAGGGTCCAGTAGAATGACCCCAGCAGAGCCCTGAGCCGGGCTTGAGGTTGATCCAGGGCTGCTCAACATGCTCTGTGCAGCCTTGGGGCCAGCAGGCTTCCAGGCGCCAGCTCTGCTTACATGTGTCGGGCGAGGAGAACTTCACGATGAAGGGCTCCCTGCTGAAGACATTGGCTCTGATGTTGTTATAGTAGTAGCTTTCCAGCACAGAGACCATGGCTGACCTGGAGGAGGACAGTGGCACCACTGACACAGCAGCTGGGACACCCAAAGGTGCTCCCCACACTAGATCACCCTCGGAAGTTGTTAGGAGCAACAACAGCCAACACAAGGGGTGTCACACCCTGAACGTGCCCTCAGCTCTTACCTGTAGATGAAGAGATACTGCTCCTTGTAGGTGCTCTGACCCAGGGGCTTGCTGACCAAAAAGCTGTAGGGATGTGGTGACACACTAGGAGCAAAGACATAGAGAGGTAAGGAAAGGCCCACCACGTCCCCTGGCTCCAACAGGGCTCTGTCTGGCCCAGGCCAAGTGACTCAGCAAGTTGTCCCCAGACACGGTTGCTATTTGAGGCAAAACCACCCTGGTGCAGGAGGACATTGTCCAGGCTCTACCACAGGGCTCCACCTGCAGGCACCCACCACCAGTTCCCACGAGAATCACCTGTTGAGCTGGTTCATCAGCTTCCTCACAGCACTCAGGTCACTATCCCGAACCTCCTGCACCAACATGAGGTCATACTCCGAAACAATCTAGGGAGACAAGCCCAGAACCAGTCACCTGCAGCCAGGAGCTGCTTACACACGCACCTATGTGCCTAAGCACCTCATCCCTGCATTTCTTGAGCACTGCCAGGGATAGTGATTCCACCACTTCCTTAGGCAGCCTGTTCCAGTACTTGATTACTGTTTCCACATAGATTTTTTTTTCTCAATGTCTACCCCAAACCTCCTTCAATACAACTTGAAGCCATTTCTTCCTGTTCTCTTGGTAGTTATTCTGGAGAAGAGATTGACCCTCACCTCACTACAACCTCCTTTCAGGTAGCTGCAGAAAACAAGATGACCCCAAGCTGCCTCTTCTCCAGACTAAATAACCCCCAGCTCCCTCAGCTGCTCCTCGTAAGGTCTGTGCTCCAGCCATAATCACCCTTCCCACCCAGAACCCTGGGATCATCTCAGGCTGTTCTGAGTGAGGGCCTCAGACAGAGTCAAGAACCACCTGCCCTCAGCCAGGGGTTGTGTCTGGAGAGGGGCAGTTGGGTGGGGAGGGAAAGGAGGAGTGAGTGGGCAGGTGAATGTGTGCATGGATGGTTGTAAATGGGTGGGCTGGGGGACAGGTGGATAGTCAGGTGGGTGGATAGGTGGCTAGATGGCTGGGTCAATGAGTGGGCTATTGGACGGGTGGGTAGGTGAGTGGGTGAGTGCAAGCACAGGTGGATGGACAGATTGCCAGCAGAAAGCTGGTGTCCAAGCACCCTGAGTTAGCTGCTTCCCAGAGAGCAGCCAGGACTGCCACACTCACAGCAACTATGATATCCGCCACAGTCGTGTTGGACATCTTGCTGTCACCAAACGTCCTGATGTTGAAGGCGCCGATCTTCAGCGTGGCAGCCACGTGTAGCAGGAGAGCTGCAGCCAGCAGCACCAGCCTTGCAGCCCCCATCCTGAGCACAGAGGGGCAGGAACGGCCTCAGTCCACGGGCAGGGCAGGAGTATTTAGCATAAAGGTGACTTGGGGATCCCCACTTGCTGTACTGGTTGTACAGGGAGGCATGATGCCTTCTGCCATGTGCAGTAGCCAAAGTCAGCTGCCCAGTGCTGGGAAGCTGGAGTATCGTGGTGCCCTTGGGAGGCTGGGTCAGCCCAGCCTCACAGCTCTCCCTCCTCCTCCTCAGTGGAGGACCCTGGAGTGGAGGGACCGGCTCTGCTCAAGTGTGAACTCACTGCCACCTGAGATGTGACTGGGGCAGGATTGGATCCCAAGCAGAGCTCGGCAGTGGAAGTGCTCCCTGAGGTCACACGTGAACGCTCATCCACGTTATTTCCTATTTGCCTTCCTTCCTTCCTTCCTTCCTTCCTTCCTTCCTTCCTTCCTTCCTTCCTTCCTTCCTTCCTTCCTTCCTTCCT
>VZSG01000630.1:393168-408755 GCA_013398315.1 Nothoprocta pentlandii | reverse complement strand
GCCGGGTGAGTCACCGGGACCGGGTGACGGGCGGCGGGGAGAGGCCTGCCGCGCGACCGAGTGCGGCGCGGCAGCCCCGGACGTGGCGCCTCGCCCGGGCCCGGCGGGAGAGCAGCGCGTTGCGTTGCCATAACCGTGGGGCGACTGGAAGACGCCCCCGCTGCAGCCGGCATCGCGTCGCTGGCGCTGCCCGTGCCGGGGTACGGCTGTGCCGGCAGGGACGGGTGTCCGGCCTGAGCGGGGCCCGCAGCCCTGCCCGCAGCCCCGAGCTTCCCTCGGCATGCCCCGCACGACACGACGGGCCCGGCCAGCGCGGTAAACGCACGTTTGGATTTCCTCTCTTTGTGGCAGCATTTCCCTTAACGGGGCTGGAATCCCTCACCCTGCCGCAGGGAGCCGTCTCTTGCCCCGGGCGGGATTTGTGCTGCCCTCCAGGCTGCTCTGCGCCCTCCTCGCCGTCCGAGGCTGGCATCTCGCTTCACAGATCAGCCCAGTTGGCCCCCAATATTCAACCATTCACAGCAGGACAACCTAGCCAAGACACTTCGCCTGCCTGTGCCTTGCCTTGCACAACGGCTCCGTCCACCCGGACCTGCCTGTAGAGTTTTAGGGGAGAGATATTAATCGGCCGCCTCCCTGTTTAAGCAGGGCAATGGCTGGGCATTTCAGCAGAACGTGTCATGAGGGTCTTAGTCACGGATTATTAAACTAATCCCCAAACATCGTTGGAAGGAGCGCGGTGCTTCCTGCTGCGTGCTCGGGCCGCCGCAGGGGCCTCGGCAAGAGGCCGCTGCCCTGTTGGGCTCCCTGGGGCTCAGGCAGATGGGGAGCCCGGCGGCGGGTTGTGCGTGTGCTCTCTGAGTGACAAACACGCCTCTGCTCTCCAGAACCGCCTGGCTTGAATACGGAAATAGAATACAGAATAGAAAATACTGCTGCCGCTTCCTGTGCTGTGCCAGGATGGCTGGCGAGTGCCGGCAGCGGAGCTGTGACGTTCAGCGACTTGCCTTCCTTGCTGAGCCGCGTGGCGCGCAGGGATCAGCAGCCCTGCGATAACGCAGGTGTCTGCGCGTGGCCAGGGTGCAGTTACAGCTGCAGCGTGTGCAGGGCCACTGGCATAGCAGAGCACTCGGGATCTTAATCAAACTGCGGATTTTCCTCCTCTTGCAGAGGAGGGCGGTCGTACTTGATTTGAATGCACCTAGATTTGCTGTAGGGATTGCTGAGTCCAGTCCAAGCACGAGGGAACTGTGTGCCATAGACACTCCATTGTGGTTACCGATGTCAGACATCTGTGACTGTCATCTCCTGTCAAATGTTTATGTTTGGCATAACGGAACACTGGAAGTTTTGTTTTTCCCCAACCTGCATTCCTTTTTACCTGTCAGCCTACAGACTTCATCTGTCCCTTCCCCTCCAGTTTGTTTTTTTAATTTTGGCATCATAACAGCCTTTTCCAATCGAACAGCTTCACATGTTATCAGCCCTGAAGAACAGTGTCCTATCCCCAAAGCATGCTGAGTAAATTGTGCTGCATATCTATTCAGGTGCTCTTCTGTCTAGTTTTGAATTAATCTGTTGGCCAAGTAGTAGCTAGTAATTTCTCTTCATCAATTTGGTTCAAGTTTTGTTCACTTTCGTTTAGCCTCCCAGCGACTCTCCCTTTATCCCACAGCAGCTTTGGTTCCACGGATGCCTTTATGGCTGTACTTCTGGTAGCTGTTTTAGGAGCCCTAGCACACTGTATTTTTTAAAAGAAGTCATTTGACTAGTGTATTGCTATATTGTACATCTAGAATATATGTAGAATGTCACTTCAAAGTGATCTTCTTAAAAAGAAACAGGTGGCTCTTCCCCAGTATGTCACAATCAGAGAATGAACCATCTTCGTTTACAAGGTAACACCGGAGTGGTTTTGAAAGGAGTAGTGTTAGGATCATGCCCAGTTCCATGCTGGTTTTCAGTAAATGATTTTAATCTTGCAGGTTAGAAAAGCAATTTTGTTGCATCTTGTAAGTCGGTGCTTTAATTAGTCTCCTGTGATTTCAGCCTCTTGTTTGGTGTGAACTGGAGCTGCTGCTGCTGCTGCCCCAAATCCACCCTGGCTCTGTCTTTCCTCCACCCTGTCTCTCGCCTCCTCCCCCAAGCCGTTTCCCAGCCCGATTTATGGAGTGAGCAAGAGCTGATGAAACCCTGACCGCAAGGACTGCCTTTTAATGATGGTGCTGGTGCAAATACCTAAAGAACAGCAGCTTGGGGTACAAACTTGGGGGCTTTCCTGGGAGTAGTTCGCTCTTTGTGGGGTTTTCATTGCTGTGCTTTCCTGCTTCTTATGGAGCCAGCATGCCACTTTTTTTTTTTTCTGGGGACTCGGTGCTGTTGGCTGCTCTTAGTCCTTTGTTCTCCAAATGTTGAGCTTTTAAAGAAGCTCTTGGCATTAGGTCAGCGTAATGGCAGGTTAAGCTCTCTCTTGTTCAAGTAGCTCTTCAATAAACTCCAGTTAAACACTTCAGTCTTTGTTAGACAGGCATCACTCGTTTTTCTCTGGGGGTGGTTGTGTGTTTATCTCAGTGTGTGTGTGTGTCTGTCCTTAATGGCAATCAGGTGGCCTTATGTCATAAATGCAGCGTGTTGCAAAATCCCAAGTTTGCTGCCTGGCCACGCATCCCCTTTCCTCTCTGCAGAAAGGTGGGAACCGGAGTCAATTTCCACACATTGGCTTTTAAACTGAACTTAATTTTCTCCCTTTATACTGGTCACTGGGTACGTAAGAGCAGATGTCTATGCCAGGATGCATTTTAAATGATATTGGCTTAAAACAATAGCAGAGATTCTTTTATATTGAACCTGTGCATCTAATGCTGCAAATGAAGAAGAAAGCTTTTTTGTTGTTGTTGTGGTTTAAATTTGTTGGCTCAAATTAAAAAAAGAATCTGGGAGCAGAGGGAGGATGGGGAGCGTGTCTGCCAAGCAGAGGAAGGAGGTTCTTTTTGGGCTGCTTGCGGATATGTTTTCTGTGGGAATTTCTTTTTTGTTGTTGTTGTTTTGCTTTGGTTGGTTCTGGCACCTTTGTTTAATCTTCTCTAATAAAACCACTTTTTAGTGTCCCCCGTCACGCTGTGCACAGAGTGACTGCCTTTTGCTGACGCTCTGCCTTGCTGCTCCCTGGTGAGGACGGTCATTTAGGAAATGGAAGCAGCTCTGGGGTCTCCTCTCGCGGGCTTTGCTCCGCACGGGCTGCAGTGCTCGCTGCTCTCAGCATCGCTCTCTGCATTTTACGTGTGGCTGCTGCTTCTCCTTCTGGGGTGGCAGTGCATATATGGCCAGCAGTATGGGGGGGCTGCCTCTTTCTTTCGGGGGAGTAGCTGCCTGCACGAATCGTGCTGTGTTCAACACTTGTAAAGCCCTAGATCTCCCAGCTCCAGCTGTTACCATGGCTTTGCTGTGACCCTTTGGGTTTAACTCCCCACAGCGCTCCTGTCACAAAGCAGATTTTCTTGCCCATGTCTTAGCAAGAAAAGATTGAACAGCAAAACCCTCTTAGTGATTCTTGCTCACGGCTCCCTGGAGGAGCTGCCGTATCTGGGGCAGCACAGAGCTGTGCCTTTTGCAGAGTGCTTTAGAGATGCTGTATTTGGTTCCACCTTCAGTGAAATCCACGGCTTCAGCAGTGTAACCGGAGCTCCCAGGAAGACCAAGAGCCCAGAATGTACCTCGCACTCAAAATATTAATATTTCTTCTGCTGGAAGGTTAATCAAGCTTCAAATGTGCAGAGGATCAGGGATATAACGGAATTTCGCTAACTGTGAGTGTTTTCATTCCAAATCAATAACCACCCTGGCTGGGCAGGTTGGGTTACCTTTTCCCTGCTCGCTTCTCAGTAGTTTTTTGGTGTCCGTTTGGAATTCTGGTTCTTTGTGGCAGGAGGTTAAGGTGTTAGCGACTGTGATTTGGTGTGTTTTCATGTTTGCAGTGCAGATCTTGTGGCGTGCACAGCTCGCTTTGGGCAAGGCATGCATATTTGGAGGATTTCAGTGCTTCTCAGCACATTCTCGGTGCGACTCTTATGGCATTTTCTGCAGAGGGAAGTTGAGACACTGGGATGGGTGCAGTAATGGCAGGTCTCAGCTCTTATAGTTGCCTAAATCAGGTAATTCTCAATGACGTTTGTCCAAAATGCATCCTTCCCTCCTGTTTTTCTTCTGTGTTGGGTTTGGATTTCTTCTTTTGGACTGTGTTCTTGAAAATCCCTGACTTCGTACCAGCCTCTGAGGGTGCTCAGGGCCTCCAGGGGCTGTTTCGGGAGCTTGGCAGCTGCTGCTGAGTCTCACTGTGATGAGAGTGGGAGCGGAGCTGCAGCTCCTCAGCCTCGAGAGCCTTGGATCTCCATCTCAGAAGAAGGTTTTGGAAATGGAAAATCTTGGTGCTTTCACATTCTGATTGAGTAGGTAGACAAAAGTATTTCTCCTAAAGAGATCAGCAAAGCTTTGGGAAATCTCTGGATCACTTGTGCAGCCAAGTAATTTCCCAACACAAGTGTTGCTCTCACCCTCGGCATGTGGAAACAGTGATTGGGAAAGGCTCCTGTTCAGGAGTTTCGTTCCGCTAATTACCGGGTGCCACGTGGATGCGAGCAGTGCCAGGAATTTGGTCTTCAAAGGTAGGCTGAATAATTGCCAGGAACCAGGAGCAGCTCTGCCACTTGAGTATCAACAGAGCTGACTTGTCTGGAATATCCTCCCTGCCGGTCATGGCAGCTACTAATTTTCTGCCTTTGTTTCTTGGGCAGCAGGAACACGTGGCCAGCAGTGGAGTCATACAGATCTGCTCTTTAAATGCAGATTAAATGCAGTGTAAAGGTGTCCTAAGCTCGCTTTAAATGCAAGTTAAATGCCGTGTAAATGCAAGAACATCCTTCTCTGTTCACACAGCAGCAAAGGAGTAAAGTGAGGCCCCGCAAACACACCCCGTGCTGGGAAAGGGCCGCTGGAATTTGGCGGGGAAGGGAAGCTATTAGCTCAAGCATCCACGGAAATATAACTGCACATGTAGCTTGGTGGAGGGGGAGGAAGGCACAGGATAATGCACAGTGCTGGCCTAGCTCTTTGAGACTATAAAGCGCTAGGTAAACATGAACTAATCCGGGCAAGAATGTGTGTCCTGGGCTGACTAAATCGGCGCCTAGAAACCCCCAGCCCTTCTTTGTCCGCTGGGTAGCAGTGAGTCAGGCTCTGTTACGGCTCTGTCTCATCTCTCCCTCATTTATTAATGCCCAGAGGAGTTTAAATGTTTGACTGATAAAGGCTGTTGATGTACAGGACCCTGAAATGTTTCAGAAATGAAAATGATGTGAGGGTGGGATCCTGCACACCTGGATGCTGAGCACAGCCTGCGAGAGGAACCGTGCGAGCTTGGAGCTTCAGCGTGGGCAAAGCTGATCCAGCGCGGGTTCCTGCTCACTCCTCTGCCTCTCAGAGGCAGTGGTAATTCCAAAGCTCAGCCTCAGAGGGGCTGAACCAATTCTACCTGTGTAAAATTAGTCTTAAAAGCACCAAGGACTGCCTTTTTGTTTTTCTTTTTTGAGGGATTCAAAAGGTTAAGACCTTCTGAAACCAGCCCTTGAGCAGATAAAACAGCCTGTGGCTGGGTAAATGTGCAGCAACAATCCTAGACCAGGCTATTTGATAGCTATGATTCTTTAGGCACCCCTTTGGAGGAGAACAGGTGATCCGTGTCAATATACAGATTCTTGCAGGCGCTCTCCAGAGTGAAACATTAAAGGATCAGTCGCTGGAATGATAGCTGTGCCTGAGAAGCACCTCAGCTTGGAGAAACCCACCTTATTTCCTCTTTTCCTAGAGCTACAGGAAAACTTCTGTGGCACTGCTGCCTATTAAAGCATTTTGCCACTGCTTGGACAGGAGAAGGGCCGACAGAAGGGCTGTCACTCTCGGTGCTGTTCCCAAAAAGTGTTCCCAAATTCTTAGGAGAGCAATTGGCCCCCTGTGGCCAGAGCAGGTCAAGCTGCAGTTGGCGCCGTGGCTGCTTGTTTTGTGCAGCTTTGCTGGTTGCAGGAGGACTGTGAAGCCACCACAACGTTCACACTGAGCTGCTTGCACGGCACATTGAGTGCGAGTGTGTTTAGATCTGTTGAGCTGCAGCTGTAGGGGGTGTGTGTCAAGTGAGCTGCAGCTGGCGCAGGGGGCTGGCTCTGCCCATGGAAAGTGCCATGGGGCTCAGGGAGCTGAACTTGTGCCAGCCTTGACCCTGTGGGCAGCAGGGCTCCAGGTTGTCACTCGCATTGGTTTTGTTGTGTTTCCCTGAAAACTCTCTTGTATTAGAACAATCTGCTCGGCACTGAGAATCCCCCTTTGCGCTTCGTCCTTCCTGACGTACCTGCCTCCCTTGCAGGCGTGAATGACAGAGGAGGTGCCCCCGACGGCGCTCACCGACGTCAACCTGCGTCTGCTCTGCCACGATGACATAGACACGGTGAAGCAGCTCTGCGGCGACTGGTTCCCCATCGAGTACGTGGCAGGGTTGGGATGTGGGAGCAGGGGGAAGCCTTGCACACGTGGCACCAACCTGCACGGGAAGGTTTCAGAGCTGAGACCGAAGGCTCTGCAGCTCTCCCTGCTCCGTTGCTGAGCTGTGAATATCCTGTGGAGCGTGGTGGTGTCGCCACGAATGGCCTGTTGCTGCCTGTCCTGCAGCGCCGTGCAGCCTCAGAATGGTCCTGTCTGCAGATTGTGGCAGATAACAGCCTCTGTAATTGAGGGGTGGATCTGCTGTTTGGGAGGGACTGAGGGGAGTGAGATTATACCTTCAGCAAACTGGCAGCGTCTGTGTTGGTGAAAGGCAGTTGGGTTCTTGAGGGTGTGCAAAGAAAGCACCCAGAGCTGACCCCAAACTCACAAGACATGGCTCTTCCTAAGGGACAGTCATTCGGAGTGTCCCGGAAGGACAGGACTGGCCTGTGTTCTCAGGGCTGCTCCCAGTTACTCTCAAAGAGCAATGCTGTTCAGTCAGATTTTAGCCTCAAACTCCATTTTCTCTAAATGTTCCCGTTTTTTCTCTTTTTCCAGGTACCCTGACTCATGGTACCGAGATATCACTTCCAACAAGAAGTTCTTTTCCCTTGCAGCCACATATAGAGGCTCCATCGTGGGAATGATAGTAGCAGAGATCAAGAGCAGAACAAAAGTGCATAAAGAGGTAGGGAAACCCTTTTAGTATGAGATGTCCCACCACTTGCCATGGTTACCTGGGATCCACTTGGGATTTTGTCCCCATTCATCTAGACACTTGTAAGAGCCATCCTGACCTATTCAAAAGCCCCAAAACATGCTGATTCCCAGCTCATGGAGCAGTCGTGATGAAATGTGTGGGCTGCAGGGCTTAAAGGCTTCTGCTGCACAGCCTGTGGCCAGAAAGTCTTTACCTGCTGGGGCAGGGCAGCTGTGGTCTGCTGGGAACCAGGCTGAGGCTCTGCTCAGGTAATTCAGGCCTCCTCTAAACGTCGCCGTGCAGCAAGCTGCTCTGCTCGGCTCTTCTCTGGGTCCCTGCTCATGGTGGTGACAGGAACGTGCAGCTGTGGGAGGGCAAAGCTCCTTTCTGATACAAGGCTTGAACTGCTGCTGCTGCACAGAACGGGCCACTCCTGAGGTCTGACTTCCTGCACAGATTAGCGTGTCCTTCACTTGAATAGTCACATGCCTCAAACATGAGGCAGAGGTGACCAGTCCACAGGCTTTATGGATTAGAGAGCTTGAAGGCTCGCAAGGAAAATGCGGGATGGCCAGAGCCAAAGAGGAATTTCTCTGGGAAACTGAGAAGGAAAAGTCACTACAAGAACCACCTAGGAAAATCAATAGAGCAAAGCTATGCAGAAAGCCCAGTAACACAGAAATTTCCCACTAACCTTGTGGTAGATGTCCCAGTGTGGGGTGCTTGCCTTCTCTCCCTCCCCAAGAATCCTACTAAATAACTTGTCTTTCCTCAGGATGGAGACATCCTAGCTTCCAATTTTCCTGTGGACACTCAAGTTGCTTACATCCTAAGTCTTGGAGTGGTGAAGGAGTTCAGAAAACACGGAATAGGTAAGACGCTGCGAACCGGTGGCCCCGTTGCTGGGTTGTGTGTGCCATGCGTGGCCAGTGGGCAGGAGCAAAGAGCAGCAACATTTCCCTGCAGTTGCCTGTTGAGACAAGCCTCATCTGACTTGAGCCAGCAGCTGAGGTGGTGACACGGTCGCTCACACCCTTTGATGTTAATGCAAGAGCACCAAGAACATCTTGGCAGGGCCTGCCTGGGCATGGGTGTCCAGGTGTCATGGGTGTTCCATCATTGCTTGAACAGGGGGTGCAGGTGATCCCCCTGGGAGCTGGGCTTTCCTGACTGCCCCGGGAAGGTGCCTGCACTGATTCTGCTCTTCCTTCCTTTGCTAGGTTCACTCTTGCTTGAAAGTTTAAAAGATCATATATCCACAACAGCCCAGGATCACTGCAAAGCCATCTATCTGCACGTCCTCACCACTAACAACACAGCAATAAATTTCTACGAAAACAGAGACTTTAAACAGCACCACTATCTTCCCTATTATTATTCCATAAGAGGGGTCCTCAAAGATGGCTTTACCTACGTTCTCTACATCAACGGCGGACATCCACCCTGGACAATCTTATATCCTTTACCCTTCACTCTGATTAGTCCGAGGGAGCTGAGCAAACACAAACCAGGTGTTGGGTTAGAAACAGCAGCCTAGCAAAGTGGGGCTCAGTAGGTCTGGGGACTGAAGCCTGTGCAGGTGTGAGCTTAGTTTAACAGATTTCCTTGAAGCCAGGACGAAGGCACTGTTATGGCCAAACTTCCAAGTATTTTCCAAGTCTCTGGGAACAGTTCTGGAAGTCCGTGTAGGGTATTGTGCATAGAATCCTCATTTGGGGCGAGGGATGGCAGTGAGAACGAGCACTAGTGTTAAGTCAGCGTTAAGCAGTCCCTGGCTGAGGGGTGCAGAGCGTTCCCAGCAGCCTCAGATTCATCGTGTCGGAGAAGCCCTTGATCCTGTTTCCCGTGGGCAGAGTCATCTGTGACCTTGGCCTGGATCTCATCAGGTCCAGCACCCCATGGAGCGAGTTTGACTTCCAGGATGAAAGTGGGTGCATATCAGCCCTCCTAGTTACATTGGAAGGATCGGGACTTCAGCTTAAGTTTGGATGAAGCTTTTCTTGATCTTTCCCGGTGTAGCTAAATAAACAAAATATCTCTGGAAAGATGCTGGACTGTGAGGCCACAATAACCTCTGCAGAGTGCAGAGGAAATGAGCAGTTGCAGAGCCGGGTATTTCGCATGTGGTTTGAAGCCAGCATTCCCAGACTGCCTCCTCTTGTGGTGCAGAGTGGATCTGCTTTTATTAGAGAGGAGCAATCCCTTAAGAGTGAGGAGCGAGTCAGTCTAAACTGAGTAGTGCAGCTTCCAGTGTGGCTCACAGGCTCCTCGAGGAGTGCTAGCCCAAGGAGCATTTTAAGTTGGGTTTTTTTTTTTTTTTAGTTAAAACATGGATGGTGTTGTCCTTAACCAACAGCCACTGACTACCTACAGCACATTGGGTCAACACTAGCCAGCCTGAGCCCCTGTTCAATCCCCCAGAGGATTTACCGGCAAGCCCAGAGCCTTCTCTGCAGCCTCCTCCCGTGGTCGGGCATCTCTGCCAAGAGCGGCATTGAGTACAGCCGCACGATGTGACTCCAGCGGAAAAGGTACAGGAAGCAGAGGTGGGCACTGGAGCCAGGCTCCCCTTCCCCATCCACAGCCCATCCCTGCCACCTTACCGTGTCCTAGGGCAGTGGAGGCGCTGCTTGAAGGAGGCCCCCAGAGGCTACAGCTTTTATGTGCTCTAGTTGGGTGAGCTGCAGCATTTGGTGTCTTCTCTCGCTGTGCTCTGCTCTCCAGCTGCTCGTCAAACTCCTCTTGGTTCCACCTGAGGGGAGTTTGGGGCCTCATCTTGTTCACCTGTGCCCACAAGCTGACAGCAGACTGAGCCTGTCTCACCTGTCCCTGGTCCTTTCCCCCAGCTCGGTTACAGGAGCTTCAAAGACCCAGCGCAGGGTCCTCGCCCTTTCCCCAGCAGCCTGTGCAAGCACAGGAGCTGAGCGCACGTTTGCTGCCAACTGCATTGAACTTCTCTGACAAAGTCTGCACGCCAGCAGCTTCCCAACACGATTTGAGAGCCTCTTCCTTTGTGCACTGACCACTGTTTTCCCTAAGGCTGTTGCTCTCCTTGTCTTTCTGTCATTTGTAGGATCGTTCTTCCATCGGCTCTGCTCTGATTCTGGTGACGCTGGCTTTCGGTCAGTGACCCAGCCCTCTGCAAAGGACTCCTTTATTTCTTCAATTTGACCAAGATTTGGCAGACTTCGTGTTTGACCGGCAGCAGCCCTGACTTAGCCCTGCGGCCTGGAGCCTGTGAGCGCCGCGCGGCCGGGCCCGGCTCCCCCGTAAGGCCCCGGTGGTGCCACGGGCAGGGGCCCCGCGGGCCCGGCTCTGCGGGCGGGTGGCACCGGCTCCCGCCGCTGGCTGCTTCGCTCGTGCCCTTGCGCGCGACATGCGGGGCTCCGGGCGCCGCTCCCGCGCTCTGGCTGCTGACGGTGACATGAATGAGGTTAACGAAGCCGCACGGACCGACCATGAGCTGTAAGCAGCCTGGCAGGCCCTGCCCGCAGGGGAGGGAGCCGTGTCCTGGTGGCGGGGGTGAGCTGGGGGGGCCCACGGCATTGATCGGGGTCCTGCTGGGTCAGCGGCGGCTGCTTCCTGCCCCCTCGCAGGAGCTCCCGGGGATTCCTGCCCAGCCCCACTGGCCCTTCTGGAGCTACCTAACAGAAGCATCCAGTTCAGGATGCATCAAGTAGGAGGCGGGGAAAGAAATTGCTGTTTCATAGTGAAATATATATTATACTGTACAGATCTGCCTGCCTGTGTCCGAGTTGGAAGTCGGCAGGGGAGGGGGCCGGGGGTCTGGAGCTGGTGCTGCAGCCAGAGCCCCGGGGGACTGGCACAGAGTCCTCCTCCTCCTCCTCCTCCTCCTCCCCTGCACGTGTCTTCCCTTGGCACGGGCATCAAACTCTCACAGACTCTTTAGCAACGAGGTCTGCACAGGTCGCCGGGGCTTTTATTTACCTGCTGAGGAGAAGCCGCCACTGCTGCCCACTGCGGACAGCCCCACGTGCCGGCTGCATCCATCCACTGCCGGAGGCACTTCTTGTGGGATATGGGAATGGGAGACATGGGAATGGCTGGGCAGGGCCAGCGGGAGCCCCGTCAGAGCTGGGAGCAGCGCCTGGCGCTGCGGCAGCTCAGGTGCCCGCTTTGCTTTCAGGCTGCAGGTCTTTGCAGGAGACACGGGCGCAGCGGGACTGGCAAGAGAGCAGCTCTAAGTCCCTCGTGGCCCGGCCAAGGCTCTTTCCGTGCTCAGCAGCGTGTCCCTCGTCCCCCCTCTCATGAACCTGCTTTGAAATCGGGAGCTGGGGGAGGCAGGAGCTGCAGCCGCGCGCTGTGCACGTGCAGGCGGCGCTGGCGCAGTGAGGCGAGAGCCCCGGGAGCGCCCAGGGTGACAAGAACCTGTAGGTCTGGAAGGAAAAGGAGTGTCGAGATCTTGCCGCCCAAGTGATTTTGTACCAAGTCCTTTCAGCCTGTGTAGGCCCTTGACGCTGGAGTTAAATAATAAAAGGATGCAGGAGCCCTTGCTGTGAGCGGTGCCGTGGTGGCTGCCGGCTGCGCCCCGCGTCCCCCAGCCCCGTGTCCCGGGTGCAGGAAGCCCCTTTGGAGGCAGCTGTCCCATTGCTCCCTGCCCCATGGTGGGAAGCGTTTGGGTCCAGCCCCGGTGCTGGCAGAGGCTGCTGCAGAGGAGGTGCTGAGCCCTGGGCCAGGGACTGCCCTTGGGCGAGGGGAGAAGGGGGCCCAGGGGGCTGGGCAAGCCCTGGAACAGGAGCCCCAGAGGTGGGTGATGGGCGGGTGACGGAGGCCTCGAGACCCCAGGGGACAAAGCCCTGAGGCCAGTCCGAGCCTGGTGCTGACCCTGCCTCTAGGTGGTTGGACTGAGGCCCCCTGAGAGCCCTGATGGCCCCAACTCCCCGGTTCCCCCGGCAGTGTCGCCCGCCCGGGGCGGAGGGTGATCACAGCCCTGGGCGAGCTGCAGCGTTGGGGCTGTAGCGGGGCCAGGCACAGGCGGCGGCGGCGCAGGGAGCGACACAAACGTTTAGCTCAGCAGAAACCGGAGCCAAACGGGGGCCGCTGGGCAGCGCGGGCGGCTGCCGGAGCCGCTGCAGCCCGTGGGCTCCGGCGGCCGCGGCCCTGGGCGCTGCCCCCACCAGCTGCAGGACTCCTGATGCCCCCAGCTAAGGGGGGTTTTAATGGGAGCACGAGCCCCAGACGCCGCTTGCCGCCCTGTGGGCCGGGATGGGCTGCAGGTGCTGCCCGTGTCCCTGCGTGTGGCCACCATCCCCAGCAGCCCCTCAGCACCGCCTGGGCCACCCTCCCTCGGGGCTGAGGTCCCTGGTGGAGGAGCCGCCAGCTCCGGGCAGTGGAGCCGCGGGAGCCCATTCAGCAGAGCTGCTGGTCCTGGCCGACCTCCCCTCCGGCCGTGCCGAGCGCCCCAGCTGCAGGGATCGCCTGAACCGCTCTCACCTCTCTGGCTTAGCTGCTTTTTACGTACGTGTTTCTGTTGGTTTATAGGGGGTTCTTTAACAGTGAAGCTCTTGGGCTCTTTTTCTGCTTCAGTTGCTCTGACCTCGCTGGACCAGAACGACTCAGTTTCCTTCCTGTCCGCCTGGGATCGGTGTTTCCCACCTCTCTGTCCTGCCCCTTCCCAAACTCCTGCGACTGCAGCGTGCGGCAGGGGAGCGGTGCCCGGTGCGTGTTGTCCTCCTTCCAGCCTGTCCTCGCTGTCCGCCGTGTCCCCGGCCCCACTGTGCCCTGTAATTTATTGAGGCGCTGTGTGCCACCCGTCAGCAGCCTGCTGAGTGTCCGGATTAAACCAAGGCTCTTTTGTGCATCTGCTGTCACTTTGTCCCACGGCCTGACTTGCACCTGTCCCCGGGAGCCCCCACTGCCCTGGGAGCTCCCCTGTCCCTGTCCTGTCCTGGCGCTGCGCCCGGGGCTGAGGCCCCTGCTGGGCACGAGGAGGAAGCAGCAGAGGGGAAGGAAATGGTGGCGCCTGCTGCGGAGCTGCTGCCTGCAGTGCCGGGCACCTGCCTGGCCACAGCGGGATGGGCAGGACCCCGCGGGGCTGGCGCCAGCGGCTCCTGCTGCGGCGGCGCAGGGAGCCCAGGAAGGAGCAGCGGAGGCTGCTGCGGGACCGGGGCCTTGCGGTGGGCGGCAGAGGCTGAGGGGGTGCGGGGGAACCCTCTGCCCCAGCCGAGCTGCGCGCGGGGAGCGGGCGCCTGCACAACGCAGGGCTGCAGCGGCACCCAGGCCCCTCACTGCGGCCCCTGCAGCGCAGCCGGCTGCACGGGGGCCCAGGAAGGGCCCCTGCAGTGGAGGGGCTGGCAGTGAGAGCAGCCGGGCAGCTCCTGCCTCGTGCTCCCCGTCCGCAGCCCTCCTGGTGACACGGGGGCCCCTCCGTCCTGCCTGGGAGCCACCTCATCGCCCCCACTCACCCGCACACGCGAGCGCCGGGGCTGCCGCTTCGCTGCGGCTCTCAAGAAGGACCCCGGCTGCGGTGTGTTCAGCAAAGCCATTTATTCCACTTCCTTGCTCCCCTAGCTCTCTAGATGCAACCCCACACGAGCCATTCCCCACGCCCCAGAGGGGATTCACTGCTGCCCGCCGAGGGGGCGCCAGGGGGAGAGCCCCCCCGGCGCCGCGGGGCCACCGCGCTCCGCGGCCACTGCGAAACCCAGCGCGGAGCCACCGGCGGGGGCGTTTAAAAAATAACAAGTTTTGTTCCTTAAAAATAAAACCGGGACCTGAATTCAGCAGTGTGTCCCTGAAATCAAAGCATAATTCTAAGGCTTTGGCGCCCTCACATAAGCACATGAACCCTCTGCAGGGGGGCTGCTCAAATTGATCTGGGAAGCTCGCTACAGTTTAATGGCCATAAAAATACATAGCTTTCCCCTGCTGAGACAAATCCAAACCCGCCTGGCTGGACAGGACGACAGTGGAATCACGTGGGCAGCGTTTGCAGCCAGCGACTGGTTGGAAAGTTAGAAGAAAGTCTCTAGTCTCCTCACCCACTCTTACGCTCGCAGGCGGAGCAGCGTCACTCCATGGGCTCGGCCACCACCTGCTCCGCCACCGCGTCCCCGGCCAGCGGCTGCTCCGCGGCGCCCGGCACGGCCTCCTGCTGCTCCACCACGGCCTGCGTCGCCAGCCCGGCCAGCGGCTGATCCGCTGCCTCCGCCGCCACCTGGTTCTCCGCCTTGGCCGCCGCCTCGGCCGCCAACTCGTTCGCTGCTCTGGCTGCCGCGGCCACCTCGTTGGCCGCCCGCGCGGCGGGCGCGTTCCCCGGCACAGCTGCTGCCTGGTCGAGCGGGAGCTTTTTCGGCTTCTGCGTGGCCGCCACGGCCTCCGCCAGCTTCTCCTCGGGCACCATGTTCAAGATCTTCAGGGCAAAGAGCAGCTGGAATTTGGCTGTTCCCACGAAGGAGTTGCCCAGGAAGTTCGGCAGGCCGCCCATGCGGTCCTTCTGGGTGTAGAGGGGCACGCGCACCATGCCCATCACCTGCAAGGCACAGCGCAGAGCTCCGCTCACTGCCGGCGGGCACCCCCGCGCCCAGCGCCCCGGCCCCTCAGCCCAGGTGCCCTCGTGCCACAAGTGACTCCCCCAACCCGTTGCCCTCCTGCGCGGGCAGCGCAGCCGGTCCCTGCGGCCCCTGTGCTCCCCCTGCCCCGGGTTACCTGGGGGTCCTGCTCTCCCCTCCGTGCCCAGCCCTACCTAGGGCCACCGCAGCTGCCTACACGTCCCCCTCGGCCCAGGGCCGAGCAGCTCCCTCCGTGACGCTGCTGGAGCAGCCGGGGGACAGCCTGGCTCTCCCGCCGTTCCTGTGCGCGGCCGGCTCCCTCGCTGCCTGCTGGCAAGCGGGGCAGAGCTCGGGCCCTGTCACCGCACCACCGCGCCAAGGCTCACTGCTTCGGCTGGGGCCGCTTGGCCCCCAGAGCCCAGAGCGAGCTCGAGCAGGTCCTCAGGCTGCGCGAGTCCCTAGGGCTCCTCCTGGCCAGGAGGGCCCCGGCGCTGCCGAGCGCCTGAGCTGCCCTAGCGAGGGGCCAAGTGCTGCTGCGCCACGGGGCAGCGCTGGGGCGGGGCGCGAGGCCCCCGCTGCGTCGCCCACCTCCAGCCCGTGGTCGCGGGAATGCACCGCGCTGATCTCGATGGTGTGCAGCTCCTCCAGGGTGAGCTGCCGGGCGTAGAAATGGGCCACCACGCGGTGCGGCCCCTCTGTCAGGTGCGAGCAGAGATAATCAGCTTCCGTGAGGCGCACGCAGCCCAAACCCAAGCCCAGCACCCGATTCAGACCGTCCTCCAGGGACCAGTAACGGCGATCCACGAACCCCCCGGGAAAGCCCAGCAGTCCGTCAAAGCGCATCTGCA
>VZSG01000630.1:379270-392207 GCA_013398315.1 Nothoprocta pentlandii | reverse complement strand
GCGCGGCGGGGCAGCCCCGGCCCGTGGCCCGTGTCCCGCGGCCCCGCTCAGGGGAGGCCCCGCTCAGGGGAGGCCCCGCTCAGGGGAGGCTCCGCTCAGGGGAGGCTCCGCTCGTCCTCCACGTGGAGACGCGTCTGCTCGAGGAGGAGCGGCTGCGTGGGGCTGCCCGCGCCCCGGCCGGGCAGCGTCCGGAAGGCGGAGGAGCCTGCGGGGCAGAGAAGCGGTTGAGGCCGCGGGTCCCGGCCGCGGCGCGGGAAGCAGGGCCGGGGGCAGCCCTGCCGCCCGAGGGGCCCTCGCTGCCCCCGGCCCCCCGAGGTGGCGCGGGGCCCTCAGGGGCCCGGAGCACCGAGGCTGCAGCCGCCAGCTCTGCCCCGGCCCTGCGCACGGGGCGGCGGGACGCACGGGGGAGGCACCCGTGCCCCAAGCCCTTGGGAGAAGGCACCGGGGCGGCCTGAGGCCCTGCGGCTCAGAGCCCTGTGGGCACAGGGAGGGCAGAAGGGGCAGAGGGCGCTGCATGGCAGGGAGCCAGGGCAGGAGGGCCGGGTCTGCCCAGCAAGCAGGAGCTCTGGGCACCTCTGGTAAGGGCGAGGCGGCCCCAGGGACCAGGAGCAGCCCTTGGCACGCAGGGCAGCCCTGCAGCCGCCCAGGGCCATCCTGCCCTCCCCGCGAGGGCTCCTGCTGCCCCCCCAAGAGCGCCAGGTAACAAGAACAAGAACACGTACCAGCTTACTCCTCTATACCAATAGAGCAGGAATCAGGACCCAGTGCTGCCCAAGACAGGAGGAGGAAGGCAGACAGAAAGGGAAGGAGACATTAGAGAGGTGCTCAGAACAGACTGCGACTCTACGGAAGAAAACAGGCTGCATGAACCGCGGTGGGGCCGCGGCAGTGCCACGTCCCGCCGCGCCACGGCCTCCCCGCCACGGGATGGGGCTCCCCTTCGCCGTGCCGGGCGCTCGGCCGCCCTCGGGAGCGAGCGCTGGGGATGGGCAGGGACACGGGGAGTGCCTGGCCCCGCTGGGACACAGGGTGGGCACACAAAGGCCCTGCACACAACAGGGGCTCGGCGCCAGCTGGCAGCTGCAGCCCGGAGAGGAGAAAGGAGGGAAGGACAGAGACAAAAGGGCTCGGGAGGAGGAGAGCGGGAGGGCAGGTTACCTGTGCGTCAGCCCGGGCTGCTCTGCTCCCTGGGCGCGCAGCAGCCTAAGGCAGACGCCGTCCTGGCCCGGGGCGCAGCCCCTGCCCCACATTCGCAGCCCGCAGCCCCCGCGGGCGCCTCCAGCGGGGCCCGGGGCCCAGGCGGGCTCTGGCCTCCGTCCCCCCACGACGCGGCCGTTACCTGGCAGGTAGACGTCCACGGGCGGGTCGCTCTCGGCCTGCGTCAGGCTCCTGTGCTCGCTGCAGCTGCCGTCCTGCAGGACGTCTTCGACGGAGGGAGGGCGGCTGCCTGGAAGCAGCAGGGAGCAAGGCCCGTGAGTCCCTGCCACCCTCTGCGCCTTGAGACCAGTCCCGCTGGCACAAGGGCGTCCTGCACGGCCAGGACGTCTCACCAGGGCCACACAGGGAGGTGCTGCCCAGGGGACACCCCACAACACGAGCAGCTACAGACAGTGTCCCCGGAGAAGCTGGATCCACAGCCTGACGCTGCTCCCCTGCCAGCTACTGGGACCTATGGCGCTGCTCATGGTGGGCAGCAACTGTGTGAGGAGCCCAGGGCAAAGTCTGAGCATGGAAACATGATCAATGGGGAGGACAGGAGCCCCGCTCTGCTGCTCCAAACACAGCAACTTGTGCAGAGCTTGCTTCAAAGAGAGGTGCTTGACCAAGAAACCAAGCTGATCTGTTGCTTTTGTGTCCCAAGAGAGACCCTGGCAACTTTCTCTGGTGAAATGGAGGTGGGTTTCAGGGCCTGGATGTCTCTGAACTTGCATGTCCATGCCCCTACAATTGCACGTACGTCTCCCTTCCAACAGAGGGGAGCTGGAGCTGAAGCCAAGCCCTGCTCACCTGCAAGCGCACACCCACCTTGCTGCAGGGACGAGGCCTCCTCGATCTCCTCCCCAGCCATGCTCTGCAGGGAGGAAGAACACAGTTACTCCTGCTGGCTGGGGCCTGTGCTGCGCTTGTCTTCTGCTCCAGCGCTCTCCAGAGAGCTGCACACAGGGCCAGGGACTTGCAGGGAGGGCACGAGGGTCCCAGCAGTAACTGTGTCTCAGGACAGAGGGTTTGCAGCTCTAACACACCCCAGCAGCAGCCAAACAGCCCTCCAAGCACCCACATTTCCACAGACATTAGAGCAGCACTGTCCTTGCCCCATGGACCCCTTGCCCCATGGAGCCCCACAGGTAAACGGAGGCAGATGCCCCCGGGCAGCAACCTGGCAGGGCATGGTCTCACCTCCGGAGAGCTGGTCTCCCTCAGGACCAGCTCGCCCCCACTCAGCACCGGCTGCGAGTCGGAGTCCTCGGAGAGCTTCTCCTCATCCTCCTCGTGGATGGGCGACGAGGGAGACCGCAGTGTGCTGAGGGGAGAGAAACCCTGTTTGCAAGCGGGGCACAGGCCGCCTGCCCCAGCACCCCAGGCCTCGGCGGCCTCCAGCAGCGATTCGAGCCCTCAGTGCCCCTGCCCTGTTCCTCTGCCCCATCCTCCTCCACCACCACCACACGGGACCAGGAGCTCAGACTGGAGAGCTAAATTCACCAAGGGCCCCCAGCATCCTCTGCATGGAGAACAGCAGCATTTCAGGGGCAGAAATGAGCTGTGCAGAGCTCAGGTGCAGCAACATGACCAGCACAAATCCTGCCTTCCCCCTCAGGCTTCTCCAGGACCTCCATGGCTCTAGCTCCACTGGGAAGCTCCCTTTCCAGAGGAAATTTGAGGGGTGAAACCATGGAGCAGACACAGACCTCACTCAGACTACATGGGCAGCCTCTTCGTGGGTCACAGTGTCCCTTTCATTCTAGCCAGGACAAGGCTTCGGCCACCTGGGGCACTGCTGAGCTCCGGGCTGGATTTCTCCCAGCAAGCAATGACTTGCTGCTGGTAAGGAGGTGCTGAAACCAGCAGCTGAACAGCGAGGAGAACCAGGAACAAACCCGGTTTGATCCAGCTCTACTTTATGAGTGGCCCAGCACCCAACCCACAGGATCTACATCCTCCACCTCAAAGTCAACAGAAGAGGCCTCAGACAGCAGGGGCTTCCTCTTTTGACTTTTTCTTGTGAATTTCACAGCAGAAATCCAATACAGTTTGCATGTCAAATGCAAATCGAGATGCTAATTACATAGGAAAGGTAGAGACTTCCAGAATCTGGGCGAAATCTCTCTGTCAAAAACGCCCTTTCCATTGCTGACAAACCCAGCTCTAAGGAGAAGTGAGCTGGTTGCCCCAGGCCTAACACGGGGGTAGAGTCTCAAGGTTCTCACAGGCACGAGGACCTGCTTGTCGCTGGCATGAGGGACCTCGCTGGCATGAGGACCTCCCCTTGTTGTGTTACCAGTGTGACCAGACAGGAGCAGCCAGAGCCTCTCCCGTCGCGCGGGCGGGCAGCTGCAGCCTTGGCGCTTGCGAGGGGAGCAGCCCCCCTTCCCGTGCTGACCTGTCTGGAGACTTGCTCCGCTTGCCCTTTTGGTGGCTGCTCTCCACAGCTCTGTCCTTGCCGACGAGCGGCCGGCTCGCGGGGGGCATCCCATCCACCACGCCAGAGTAGCTGATCTCGTCATACAGAGGAGCTGACGGCATGGAGGGCGACACCGAGCGAAGGCCGTTCAGAGCTTCCAGCAAGGAAATGGGCTCGTATCCCGGGGGGATGTTGTCCGAGCTCTGCGGGTGAGAAAGAGAGGGGCACGTTAAGAAACCTGAAGCCCCCCGGGAAGGGAGGGCCCAGCTGCAACCCAGCCCGCAGCTCCCTGCACGTCCAGGAGCCCACTGCAGCCTCAGGCAGCCTCACAGGCTCCACAGCCTCCACAGGCAGCCTCAGCCTCCCTCCCCTGCAACAGAGAGTCCCAGGGAGCTCAGCATGAGAGCACCACTTGAGATGGCCTCTGGTGCCTACAGCACTTCACCACAGACTCCCTTTCCCCTGCTGCTCATGCACGCTTTCCACCCAGCTGCTTTTGTAGAAAGACAGGAAAGGGACCACAGAACACTTCAGTGTTTCAGCACTTGTGCTGAAGACCAAAGCTGGGGCCCATAAGACAACCAAGTCAGTTCACAGGTCCTGCCACCTCTAGGTGTAGACTTCAAGAGCCACAGAGACATTTCATCCGCAGGCAGAAGCTTGGAGAAGCTGTTTTGTGGACAGAAGTCAGGCTCCTATTTGCTCCGTTGTCTCCTGGCTGCGAAGACCAAGGCTCGAGGGTTCAAAGGCTGCTTGTTCCAGTTTGCCTTGGCAAAAGCTCAGATTCTGGGCAGGGCTCAAGGCTGGAGAAGGATCTCAGCCAGCTCTGGGCTGAAAGTTCCTGAGACTTTCCAACAGTCCTACAGACACCGCTCTTTCCTGGGACACTTACCACTGCCCTGTCCTGGCACCCACTGCTCCAGCAGGAGCAGTTGCTGGCTGTGGCTTGCAAAGAGACACTCCAAACTTGCATTTTTCCCAGCTTTAGGTTTTCCCAGACCCCACAAGCACAGTAAGCCAAGTCCCTCCTCAGCCCAAGCACCCAGGCTGGCAGGAGCCAAAGAAAACCCTTTGAGATGGACAACTGGGCCTGCAGTTGATGGACTACCCCAAGCGGGCACAAACGGACCCTTCCTGGCACACGTGCATCCCTCTCCTTTTATCTTCCCTTCTTCTGGTCCCCCCAATGCCATTCCCAGTGTCCCCAGAGCACAGTTACAGTAACACACGCTCTTGCCAATCTGGCGAGTCCCCAACACACAAGCTCCATCTTTACTCTGCCTGCTCAAGCAAAACAGGCCACTGCAGCCAGCGTTCCCAATACAGGACCTGATCCAGGTCTGTCCATCATCTGCCTCTACATCCCAGCACCACAGTGGAAACTACAGCAAGAAGGGCCCAAGCCAAACCGCCAAGGGGATGTGACAAGTGTGGGAAAGCTTTAGGTGAGCCACGGGGGCAGCAGATTACCCACAGCCCTACAAAACTATGAAAATATCTTGGCCAGGAATGCTGCAACAGCAAGACCTGGTGCCGGGGGCTCCGAGAGACATGTGGGCCTGCACGTCCCCGAGAGCCAACATCAGCCCAGCGAGGTGCTGCTGCCCCATCTCTTCCTCCACACACAAGCCATGGTTGTCCATGCAGGCCGTGAGCATCTCCCCAGCACACGGAGACAGTGCTCGGAGTGACAGCGTGTTAGCAAGCCCGCACACGTGCAACACTCACGTGCTAGTGCCACTGCTGGCAAATGACTGCCAGAGGAGCCAAATGCAACTAAACGCACTTACGGTTTCCCTCCTAGGCTTCCTGCTGGGCAGGGAGACAGTGTTGACTTTAATGGACTTAAAGGGACACTGTCAAGAGAAAATCATGTTTTAAACAAAGGTTTTCTTGAGGTTAGTAACACGGCAGGACACACAGCATCTCCTTGCCTTGCTCTAGGTGATGGCAACCACGCTCTGCTTAACAACAACCCTTGGGGTCTCTCTCCTGCCCTATGCCTTTGTCCTGGTGCTCCAGCAGGGTAACAGAGCTGCAGCGGATGGCTGGAACAAACCAGGCTCTGTGATGATCCCTTCCTGTCCCCACCAAAGCCTCTAAGATGGCCTAGATGCAGTTCTGCCCAAAGCACACTGTGGGCAGCTCTGTCCCAAGGGCACCGCCCAAACTCTTATTTGCTCACAAAGATCTAAATCACAGGGGGACTGTTGAGGTCTTGCTGTTGCTGGACTGGGAGCCCCAAGGCCCAGGGCATTTCAGAGTGTGCTGCCACACAAATTTGGATGTGAACCAAACTGTAAGCTGCCATCTGCCCAGCTCCCACCCTGCTGGACCTGAATTAGCCGCATTTCTACTGAGACAGGCCCCAAGACACCTCATCATACTGAGGTGTCTGTAAAGCTGTTTCCTCAGAGAGAAAGGAGGGCACTTGGCTAAACCCAGCCAATTTAACCATTCACGAAAAGAAAGGTCTTGGCTCTGCAGGAATATTGAGGGATAAGGCTGTACTCTGGGGCTGGGATGAAGTTCCTGGGATGCATGTAGAAAGGCCAAGGGTCTCATGTGTTGAAGCCTCCTGCTCAGTTGAGAAATCAGCACTCAGGCCCCAGGCTTCCTGCGTGGGGTTGCCAATTACTTACAGAGTGCTCATCGTGGTCGACAGTCTGTGCCAAGACAGGGCTGAATGACACCGGCGACAGAGCCCCCGGCTTCTTCCTCACAGCTCGGATCTGCAGCAGGGCCCGGAAGGCTGGGAGAGAAAAACATATATGTGACTGAACAGCCAAACGGGACCAGGCTGGAGCACCTAGGTGCTGGAGATGGGATGAGCTGCCTGCAATGATGCTGCGTGAGAGGAGTGGGGCTGGGTAGAGCTGGGTGTCCTCCCAGCATCGCAGCTCCATCGACTGCTCACTGCCCGTGACAGCGACAGCAGCCACTCTGAGCCCAGCCACAAGGCTGAACTCCTCTCTCCAGCCAGCGAACCCCTGGTTCTCCCAGGGGAGAACCAAAACAGCTTTGCTCTCCACTCCCTGCCTACAACCCTGGTCTCTATCTGCATATATTTAATGTTGTTACTTCCCTCTGTGCCAGACACATGCAAATGAGCCTGACATCTGCTCTAACACAGTTGTAAGAACTTGCTTGCACCTATGGAAAAGACTGAGCATTTTTATGTCTTTATCCACGCAGCTGCTTAGGAGACCAGCCTAGAGCCAGAGGACTGAGGTGCCAATCTGTGCTCTCTGCTTCTGTACTTCCCAGGCGCAGATTCCCAGGAAGCCGGATGTGGGGGCACTTTCCAAACAAATACAACTCACTCCACTGCAGCCTACAGATGAGATTACGCTGGTTTAAACTGTGCTACTTGTAGTCAAAGCTGTCTGGCACTTCCCGTGATAAGATCTTGCTTTCAGTTGTTGCATCTTTGCCAAGTCTTGACTGTTTAGACTTATTTTTTTTTCAGGCCGAACACCTGCCTTAAAGCGTTTTTATTATTTTCCTAAAAAGCTTCAATAAGAAATATGCAAATACTGCAGAGCTCTAGCACAGGGTAAAATGTGATCTGGCTGTTCAAACAAAGATGCAGCCATTTTCTTGAAAGACTGTGCTTTAGATAAAAGACCAGACATTGAGCAAGTGTTGCCCAAGTGTCAAGAGGGGTAGTTGATTTTTTTTCATTTTTTTTTTCTCTCTTGGGAGCAGGGGAATGATAGGGTTAAGTGGATCCTCACAACACCCCAGGCAGACCAAGTCTCCTCAGCTAGAAGAGGGAATACGATTAGGGCTGCGCATTCAATGTCCACCCTGCTGGCCCCAAGTGGCAGAAAGGCAGAGGGATCAGACTGACCCACAGGCAAGAGGAAAATGAGGAGCTGGCAGTGCCTCTAACAGGCACACAGAACTTCTCTGAGGTTCCCAGCAGTTTTGTGTCAAGCCACTGCTATGCAACACCTTCCTCTTCCATCAGAGGTGGTGTTGGGTGGCCGGATCACCCTGTTCCTCACAGTCAACAGAGAACTCCAACCCCACTGGCAAGGCATCACCTTGCTCCAGACAGCGAGGACTACATGCAAGGGCTGTTTAGATGGCACTGCTCAAAGTGCCTGCACTCCAGATTCATCCTAGACAGAGGACAAACAGCCAGGGAGGCACCGGGCAATGAGCCACTCTCCCAAGACTCTTCCTTCCCTCTTATAGCACAATTATTTTGGGCAGCAGGAGCCTCCAGACATCCGTCAGAGCAGGAGCACACTGGATGTCTACCCTTGGGGTGACATATATAAAATACACACTCGCTCTCTCAACTTCTGCTGACTTAACAGGAGCCGGGGTGGGGAGAAAGAGGCCCTTTTTTCCCGGGCACATACTCACGCAGCCTGCAGATGGGGCAGTTGTTGGCCTGGTAGCGCAGCGTGTCGGCACAGGAGTTGCACAGACAGAGGTGCCTGCAGGGCAGAATGAGGGTGTCGCGGAGGTCCGAGAGGCAAACCACGCACTCGTTGCTGTTGTCACTGTTCTCATCATCCGAAGGCTGCAAGGAGAGGTGAAACTTCGGCACGTGAACAGAAAGGGCCGTACAGAACGGCCAGAGGACGACTCAAGCTGAGATTTCCCACCCGAAGGTCTGCAGGAAAAGCTGGCAGCCTCCTTCTGCAGCTGTCAGCGGGGTTTCTCAAGGAGAGCCTGCTGCAGCCTACCCAGCCCTGCTGCTTCTTCCTCCCAGGGCAGAGGGAAGCTCCCCAGATCCTGCAGCTCCTTTGCACCCAGGATGGAGTGAGCAGTTTTCTAGATACCCTGTCGTTACCCTTCTCGTGCTGGCACAAGCTCTGATACAGTGGCAAAAGCAGCTTGTGATGTTCACCCGGTCACAGTTAACCCTGGTGAAGAGCTCAGTCCAAATCATTCAACGTGGACCTGCATCGGGCTACTCTCCCCGCCACTCAGAGCCCCACAAATTACACCAGAGCCACTCAGTGAGCTGTTGCTAAGAGAACTTAAGGAAGTTCTGTAAAACTGGATGGAGGTGCAGAACCCTGCACCTAAAGAGAAATACCCCCAGGCCCCAGGACAGGCTGATTGGCTGGAGAACAGCTCTGCAGAGAAGGACCTGGGGGGCCTGCTCGACAAGGTGGTGACTGTGAGGGTGACTGAGCACGGGGACAGGTTGCTCCATCCTTAGAGATATCCCCAAACTGAATCCAGGGCAACCAACTACCTGCTCAATAAGGTAGTTGGACTAGTTGATCTTTAAAGGTCTTTTCCAGCCTCAACTGTTCTGTGATTCCAATAAACCCATCCTCCAACCAGGGGGACTCTTCACTGACTCCATGGATCCCTGCAGCCCCACTGCTGCTGACACAGGTACTGAAAAGCTGATACCCCAACACTTTGCACCCTCCCTCTTCGGTTGCTCCATCAGCACCATTTCACATGGTCCTTCTGGTGTCACGAGGGGGAAAACACATGCAACGCCAAGGGCAACCCCTTAACATAAAGGGCAATATACAGCATCTGCTCACGCAACATCCGCAGTCGGTCCGCTGACCACGCCAGCGAAAGGCTGCAGGCCTGCCTGCCTCATCACATGTGCTGCCGAGCTATTTTGGAGGCAGGGAGGGCAGACTTTCTGCTTTCCCATTCACGCTGCCTGCTAAGTACACTGGGAAGAACAAAAATGGCCCCAGGCCACTTGTTTGATGGGCTGCAATTGTGTGATTGCAGGATCAAGAGATTTATCACAAGACCCTGCAAGACCTAGAGAGAAGCCTTCAATCCTCTTAAATAGATCTGGTACAAGCTCTGAGAAGACTTCTCTGTCCTGCCCCTTCAGGCACTACCTGTTGGCACAGGGACACGGAAATCACAGGGATGCTTCGGGCAGGGCAGGGCACTGCTCAGGGAGGAAGTCTGGTTAGTCTCGCTCTGCGACTGCTCCTCTGCTTACAAATCACACACTCCACGTACAAGGGCAGTCCAATCCAGAGGCCAGCACTTGGCACAGTGAGTCAAGCACTATGCACCCAGCCAGCAGCAAAGGGCAGCTCTAGATAAGGCTAAAGCAAGCACAAGTCAGGCAGTCTGCTCGAAGCTGTACAGCAAGCCAGGACTCAGCAGATGCTCCTGCCTAAAGATGGGCAGTGTTCCTAGTTAAGGCATTTTTCAGACACACTCCTTGATGTTAGCAATGCTCTGCTCCCTCCTGCAGGGAAACGTGGGCTGCTCTATGGACTCTGGCAATCCTGAAAAGCTCAGCTCCTTGCAGTGCTATGGAAACCTACAGTCCCCTGGTAAGAAAGCTCAGGATAACATGCAGGGAGCCACAGACTATTTCAGACAAGCTCAAGAACTTGGCCTCCCTGGGCTTCCGCAGTACCTACAGTAATGACATAGACCCAGTGGCCCTTCTGAGATGTATCTCCACATTGCCATGCCAAAAACTGTAGTTGCACTTATGGAAACCCCCAGCTCAGGAAGAAGGAGCCTTCTGAGCACCTTTACCTTGGTCTCCTGGTTGTTTTTGTTCTCGATGCCATAGATCTCCTGAAGCAGATAGCTCACCCGGTCAACCTACAGAAAAGGACAGCAGGTTAGAATGAGCTGCTCCAGATGAAAACACTTCCAGTTGGGACACAGAAGCGTTAACAAACTAATTCCAGAGTCTCCTCATACACAGCAGCGTGCAGCTTGCAGGCCAGCTGTTCTAGGCCTGCATTTCAAGGCAGTGAGGTCAGCAGCTGGACTGCTGAGCAAAATCCTCTGCAGTGTCTCACAAGTCACCCAGGAAATTTGGGAACAGTTGTGTGGGAGCAGTGCTCCTACAGCTTGACATTTCAAAGAGTGCCTTGTTATGGCATCCTGACTCCCCAGAGGATCAAGGCGTGTGACAGTGCAGAATTGGTCTGATCAGAGTCCCTGTAGGAGCTTTTGCTCCTTTTACTGTGAGCCGCTCAAGAAATCCCATGAGAAGCTTATGTTCCGAAAAGAAATGGGCAAGCATGCAACAAAGCTCTTGCTAAAAAGACCCCCAGGTTTTAAGATCCTAAGTAAGATAATTGTACATCATGCACTCCACCTTCCCCCCACGTCTGGCTCTGCAACTTCCACCCCAACATTAAGCAGCACTTCAGAGCCTTGGCTTGTGTAATATCTGAGGAAACTGGGTAAGATCTCAGGCTGCTGGTGAAATAACCTCAAAGCTTCACACCGGGTGCAGCTGGACACCTGTGGGGCAGCAACAATGTCTTTAATCAAGCTGCAGAGAAAGACTTACAATTTGCACTTACAATTTGCTTCTGCTTTAAAGGCTTCACGGAGAAACTGCCATCAACATGCTAGCAAGAGAAAAAGGAAAAAAAGACATTTTTTTTTTCACAATTTAAAGAGTAAAACAGATTCACGAACCACAGAGTTAGCATGTGCTAGCCGATGAGGGAGGCACAAAGAAAGTTTGGCTGCTGGCTAAAGTCAGAAGCAAGTCAAACGTGCTCCACATGGCCATCCTCAGAGCCAAAGTGCAGTGACGTCTCCCAGCACCTCATCTGCTCACTGGCAACAGGCACAGCTGGAACAACTCTGCACAAACCTGATGTCAAAGCTACTGTCAGGAATATTGTGCTATTTCTATTTTCTCCACCATCCATCAGGACCAACTAAACTGAACCAAACCAGGCCCTCTGCCAGAATCTATGGGAAGCACGGAGCAAGGTTTGGGGGAAGCTCCATCAGGCCTTGCTGATGTGAACAGCTGCAGACACGTCTGTTTGCTGGAGGAGTTTCAGGGGAAGGAACAGCATTGTTACAGCAGAAGACAAAACAGCCCTATTTTCCAGGCAAACACAAACTGCCAAGTTTCTGCCTTTCAGATAGCTGCAAGGCCAGACCATGCACTGTCAAGGTTACAACCTGTTCTTAAAGATATATATAAATAGCAAGGTACTAAGGTGTGCTGGTTTGCCAGTCCTCTGAGCACGCTCTAGTGATCAGTAGCAGTGCTGATTAGCAGAGACCAGCGCTGGATTAGTGGCCCTGCACTTCAAAAACTCCAGCTTTCCTACAGATTGGGAGCATGTTTTAACCACTGTGCCCCGAGACCTTTAATAAAAAGAAGATTTTGATCTTGTTTGTAAAACACTCGAGCAGAGGAAGTGGCCCCAAAGGACAAAGCCTCGCTCTCATAGCACACAGACTGGAAAAAGCAGCAAAACCCTTCAACTTCTGAGCTCTGATAGGGACTTGGGCATAACCAGGACTTACTCAATGGCCTGATCAGTTCTGGGTGCTTCCCATTTCTGTCGTGTATCTCATTTAGTCTCTGAGCACTAGGGCCATGTTTGACTTCATCTCTGTGTATCCAGAGAGGTCAGAGCTTCACAGAGCACATTGAATTTGCCTATAATCCCAGAAACCAGGCTTACAGAGCTATTAAAGCACTTCAAGACATTTTCCAAACTCAGAGGGAAGTTTCCAAAGTGTCACTTTTGCACCCATACAAGTACATTCCTAATGTATTCCTGATAGGAACAGGAATACATTCTTAATACGCACTGGACCACTCTGCACGGATTGGCACTACTTTTGCCCATGGACTCTGCAGTGTTACAATGTGCTCAGGGTTTGCACCTGCAGGGCCTCCAAGTGTAACTGAAATGGAAAACATCACAACTGCCTTAACAGTCTCCTACCTAGCTAACCTGCACCAGGAAATTTCCAGTATCAATCACAGGCCAGGTGCCACTTTTTACAACTGTGGGGACTAAACTGGCTCTACAAGAGGAGACCCCATTTCTCTGTTCCTTGAGAAGAGACATAAAAAGTCTCTAAGATGTTTCTAACTCCTCCCAGTGGCTTGCTCCTATGTCTGGACAAGGCCAGACGATGGTGGAACAGGTTCTGGACACAGCAGATCTGGCTGTACAGAGGTCATAAAGCTCCAGAAACTGCCCAGCAGCAGCCTGGGTCAACACTGACCACATTCAAACATCACAGGCACCAAGGAACACCCTCTCCCCACACAGGAAACAGCAGCTACAATTAGCTGACTGACCAGCTCAGGTACAAATTACAATTACAGGTTGCACAGGAGCTGCTGCGAGCAACTACTGGTACTACGACAGCGCTTAGGAACCATAGGCATGGGCCAGGTCTCTATTGTGCCTAAGTCTTATATAAATACAAACCAATGACCCATGGAAATGTTTATATACACAATCACGTAGACAGAAGGAAAAGAAATTTCATTTACCTTTTCGAATGCAGCCAGAAGAACATGAGCATGACCTGTCACCTCAACCACCACTAAAAAAAAAAAAAAAA
>VZSG01000630.1:349404-378375 GCA_013398315.1 Nothoprocta pentlandii | reverse complement strand
AAAAAAAAAAAAAAAAAAAAAAAAAAAAAAAAAAAAAAAAAAAAAAAAAAAAAAAAAAAAAAAAAAAAAAAAAAAAAAAAGCAGAAATAGCAGCAGGACTAGTCACTGCATTCTGATATGAAAATCAGGTTTGCAAACTGCAGGATGTGGGATGTGAGACTCCAAGCCTGGAGACTTGCTGAATAACCAGGAAGGGTCCTAGCAACTAGGCTGCAACCAGGACTATAAAGACATATAGAGGAGAGGGCTAGAAAGGGGATTCATCTACCCGCTGCTTCCCTGCCAGCTAAGAGCAAGTCTCTTCCAGCTCAGTCGGAAATGAAACTGAGGTCCCTCGGAGCATTTTCAGTAGCCAAGTAACAGATAAAAGGCATTGCTTCCCTTCATATCCTGTTGCATGGCTGGAGCTGTGTGACCTCAGCCCGCACAGCTTCTTCCCTCCCTTACGGCTTTACTCGGAGTTACTCCGTTGGCAGGAACGGGATGACTGCTAATGTTACAACCTCACATTCTCCAAGGAATGCAAACAGCTCCTGGCAGAGCGCAGTCCAAAACAAAATTGCTCTGACTGCTATTTCAATTTGCCATTCAGTTTTATTTAATGCAAATAGTTACAGGCCAGCCATAATTTTCCATGTGCTCCAAACAGACAGGGCCTCCTAATACTAGCTAAAAAAAGAGTAACAATAAAAAAGACATATATATATATATAGCTATATATAGCTATTGATAGCTAATGGAAGGCAAACAGTACAGTTAGAAGAGGAGAGCTTACCCCTCAAAGAGGGAGAAGAGACCACTGCGCTCCTTGTCTTAGAGTGCATAACCCAAAGGGAGAGGGTGGCATTTGCTCTGATTTGTGCCTAACCCCAGGGGCACAGACAGGAGCTAGCTTTTGTTCTCCTAAGTACCACTGTCCAACACTAACTACCTAACCATTTTTCCTGCAAAAACAGAGGCTATCTTTGAAAGTACTTTTTTTGTCATCAGTCTGTGGCTAGCTGGGTCTTTTTAAATAGGTAGGAGTTAAGGTGAGTTCCTGAGATATCTTTATTACAGAAAGGTTCCCCAAGCCTCTGCTGTTGCAGAATGAGGCTTCCCCAGGCAGAGTCCCAAACCTCAGAGCAAGAGCAGAAGGTGTGAGCGGGCACAACGCCTTGCTTACCATCCCCTTCATCCACCACGGCGCGGATCACCACCGGGAAGACGCCACGGTCCAGGTCGAAGTTCAGCTGAAGGAGAGGAACAAAAGGAGTTTAGCCGATTCACTCCAGGCTTTCCTGAAGACAACATTAGCTTATCAGTATTTGCTAGAAGAGATTCATTCAGCCACTATTTTCCATCCTGCATTTTTGAGCTATCCCACCATGCCACAGAGAAAGCTCATTACCGACTATTGATTAAAATTCTGCTGAAAGAAGCTCATGGCTTTGCTTTGCTTCCTGCTCCGGCTTCGTACTGTAAGCCAACAGTTACTTTTTTGTCTCTTTCAAGGGAAAGTCACATCTGAGGTCTGTGGTTGCTTTATAATACAAACTTTCTCCTTCTGAAATGTATGGCTTCTTTAAGGTTCCATTTACATTCATTCTTAGGGACCTGAAAATGCCTCAATTCAAGCCTTACACTACAGCTTGGAAGGAAAGCAGTAAATTATGAAGTTTAAACCTGCATTTTTATTAAGTTGTTCTTTCGCTTTTTTTTTTTTTTAACATAACAGCTCAACATATTGTTTTCCCCTTTGTCAGCCAGCCAAGAACTATATCACATGCACGTACTACAGTGGGCAAAAATATCAACTAAAGCTTCTTTTGGTATCACTAATAATCTGGAAAGCAATCTGAAGTATTTAATAGCATGCAGCTGAATGATAAAGCTCTGCCAGATGTCACATAAAAGACTGCTGCACTTTGGGTGGACATGCAGGAAGCTTCGGCCATATGAATGTAATTTATTGGACTTGAGAGGGAAAAGAACTACATGTACACAGAGCCAAAAGGAGAGAAGAAACTCTTCAGAAGCACAGGGCTTGTTCTATGTTTTCTCTATAACCAGAGCTCCCAGAAACATCTATGAAAGAGATGAGCAAAGGAAGCCAAAAGCTTACTTCTTTCCACAGCATCTCTCCCTTTAAGCTGTCAAAGGGACATGACTTCAGTACTCAAGAGCTAAAAACTTGTTGGCAGCAACAAAAGTGAAAACTAAGTTTTTCAATTCTTTAAGAAGAAAAGGATCTGTGCTCCTGCTTTCCAGCTCGCTCAGATGACAGAAGGGTTTGAAAAGGAGCTCTTCCAGGCTTTTGTAGGTTGAGCTTGTGAAATCATATGTTGGCAGAGAAGCCAGGACATGAGGAGACCAGACTCTGCAGGCTCTTGGAGGAGTATAGTAATTGCCACAGGGTTTGTTAAAGCACCGCAACTGATTATAATTGTAACTTCAAAACAATGGCTATTGAATCTTTTCAAAGCCTACAAAAGATTTTTTTTTTAAATAGGTAGCTACCTACCCTGGTTCACATGTTCAATACCCTTCCATAGGCTTGGGTCAGGAAATGAGCACTGGGAATTGAGCTGGGAGAGGAGTCCCCAGGAACAAGCAATTAGCAGCAGATACAGAGCAAGTCTGCTGCTTCAGAACCTCTTAGAGCCATTCCGTGCAGAGCAGGGTGAGATCAAGACCTCCCTTACCCTTGGCCACAAGCAGCAGAAGCCCCTGGACCAACATTTTGGGGGCTAGAAAACTAGGAAGGTAACATTTCCACTGGAATTTTGGCAAAGATATCAAAATGAACACAATTCCATGGATCTTGCTGTGCAGCAAAAACCACTGGGTTCGATTAAAACCAAACCCTTGGCTGTTTGCAGTGACGGGTTCATCTACACGGAGGAAGGCACCCCTTCGTTCAGTGCACAGGTGTGAACCTGCCCGAGAGGTGGCATCCCCACAGGCACTGTGCTGCTGTGCTAAACAGCACAGCTCATGGCCCTCAAAGCAACCAGACCCTTCCAGAGGGCAAGCCAAAAGAAAAAAGACAGAGCGAGACAGAGTTTCAGAGCCTCCAGTGACTCCGTCCCAGGATAACTGGGAAAGATGCAGCAGGAACCAGACAGGGGCACATTATTCCCACAAGCTCCTCGGTTGGCAGGGACAACAAGGCTGAAAAGCAGCAGGTTTCTCTGGGAACTTCTCCAGTGCCCATCTCTGCAGCCTCCCTCCTGTGCCAGCTGCTGGGATGCCAGTTGGTCAGGGACATTGGCAGTCCCTTCCTTGGCTTTTTTCTTCACACTCTGCCTTATCCACCTGCCAAGTCCCCATGTTGATACCTGCTCTTCCCATGGCTCCCTCAGCCTCATAGCAACAAAACAGGCCATGGCAGCTGTGAGTGGGAATCTTCCAGGCATAACCCAGTGACACTGAATGGATTCCTGTCCTGCTGGCACTGCAGGGTGGCGGAAAGAAGACGACACTAAGGAAAGACTTACCTCATCATCCTTCCAGTCTGAGAAATCAATCTTGAAGGAAGGCAGGGAGAATTGCTGGCTTACTCCTCTCTTGTAATGAACCGTCTCCGACTGCAGAGAGGGATTCTTTGTGCTGTATCTGAATAAAGGGGGGAATAAAAGCAAACTTGCTGTAACAAACGATTGCTCTCTGCTGGGCTCTCATTCATTCACGCCTGTCTGCCTTTCAGGAATCACAAGTGGCAGCTCTAAGAGGCAGAGCTGGCAGAGGCTGGCAGCCATTCACTGAGAGACAAAAGGGGAAGGGAAAAGGTCAAGGCAAGATAGGGAGCACAGGGAAGGGAGAGCAGCACAAACAGGCAAGGTCTCCTTGGATCCATACGGACCTGCCTGGCAACACTGGGCGTCGAAGCAGTACAGTGGGGTGCAGCAGCCTGGCAAAGGGCAGCTCACTAGATCAGGCTCGGGCAATGCCAGCTCTCAATCCAGCACACAGCCTTTTTTTATTCTGCAGGAAACCCTGGCAGACCGAGCGCTACCTAACAGTGACAATACACCAGGCAACATGGCAGAGAGCCTTCCCAGGTCTTTGCAGGAGTTCTGCAAGGAGGAGAGCAGCTCAGCATGCAAGCTGGCTGCAAGAACCATTCAAAACCACTGCCTAGCTCTCCCTGTGCCACGTGCCCTGCACAGAGCGGGAGAGGGTTAGCAATACCAGATACTAAATATGAGCAATACCAATGCTCATCAATGCTCTGCAGCTGCCATCTACAACAAGGTCGCAATTCTGCTCGCTCAAAGCTCAGTGCTGCAACACCAGCACCACCAGGCAGGGCTAGACATCTGTGAGTGTGGAGCACAATACCATCCAACCTGGGTGCCTGCCCCAAGAGGGACATTTCCTTTCGTACCTACAATGCGATTCACAGCAGGTTTCAGTGGCAAAGCCACCTCAAGAGACCTGCACCCTTTCTGTTCCTTTCCTGAAGGTGATTTCTGATGTGAACTTGCACAGCCTCTCCCAATGCTGATTCGGCCACAAGAGAGGAAGCAGCAAAATGCAAGACCAGGTGGGAACATCTGAGGCTGATTTTACCGCAAAAGCCTTTGTATCGCTCAGCTCCCAACGGTGTGGTGACAGACTGAAGAGAAAGTGGAAGACGCCTTGCCCAACACGGTTGCCCAACACTGCAGAAACAAGAAAGCTCCTCCAGAGCATTGACCAGCCAGGTCTAGCTCCAGCTCCATAGCAAAGACTTCGACAGCCAGAAGCAGTACCAGGACATTGCCTCTTAAACCATTGCTTCTTAAGCAGAGTTTCACAAAGTGAGACTGGGAGAGCACTGGCCTCCAGCCACTGAAACCACTATTGAGCAGCTCCAAGTCTATTGACTTGATCTACCAGCCTTGATCTACCAGCCAAACTGGGGACAGACTTCAAGGAGAGGTGTCACATTTGAACCAAGAACTCCAGGTCGAGTTCTTCCTTAATTCAGCCGACCATCAGCAGCTCAGATTTGACTGATGAGGTTTCTCAAGAGCAGCCAGCACAATGGCAGCATCTCAGATGCTGCTGACAGGCATCTTCTGTCAGACCTGTGAAGACCGCACCAGAAGAGACCAAGGTATCTCTCCGACAGGGCAGAGCACACTAGAAGGAGATGGTAATACAAAGCTCTTCTGCATCAGAAGTGATTCTGGTAAGCAAGGAACCGTGCTGAACCTGCCCTGACATTAGCAGAGGACTGGGCAGCTCAAATTTTGGACAACAGCAAAGCAGAAACCGAGGAAAAAGCTCAAACTGGTCAGCTGCTAGCAGTCAGATAAGAACAGCACATCATACCAGAGACTCCAGAACACGAGGAAGAAAGGACAACTAGGCTGGAGGATGCCAGAGGTGACTGTTGGAGAGGATGTGCCTAAGGCTGAAAACTATAAAGAAGCTGCAGATACACTAGAGCCAAGATGCTGAGCGATGAAATTATCTGCATGTGCACAGAGATCTAAGAGGTGAGACAGCCAGAGTCAGCACTTGCTAGAGGGCAGGGAGCACCAGCTCTGCCTCCTGCCAGAAGCAGGACACAGCCCCTGCTGCCTTTTCACAATAACCATTCCCACGTGCTTTCTATCCTGCCTTCAGAACCAACGTTACCCACCTTTCCCTCGTAACAATTCTGCTACTAGGGCTGCAAAGTAGACTTGGTTGTTCTTCGAACGTGCTTTTAGCAACCCAGTCAGTGCCTCCAGGACCCGGGCAGGATGGAGAGGCAGGGCACGTTGAGACCTGGCCTGTGCAGAGCTCAACAGAGCGCAGCTGCAAGCGGCTGCACCACCGCTGCAATGGGACACGGTCCCAGCACCTATAGGCCTTCCAGCCTATACATCTCCCTACCTGTTGCCAGTATGCAAAAGCCCTCTGAGCAAGCTGGGCCAGTGTTGCTTATTGCAGAAACTTAGAGCTCAGTGATTAGGATGCATTTTGTAGTAAAAGTTGTACAAACCTGGACACCAGAAGACGAAAAATGCTTATTAATGCATCTCCAATCCCAGAAAAAGAGCCAGGCTTCCCACTGACACGAACTGCTGGCGTTCCCTAAGAAGTTAGTACAGTTCCAGGGAGGATCCAGAGAGCAGAGCTCTTCAAGGCTTACCCGGCATCACGAGATCCTCGTTAAATTCTGGAAGGCCATGACGAAGATGAGGATTGCAATGCTCACTTTTCTCTTCCTCGTGAGGCAGCTGCACTATATTATTTATGACAAAACCTCACCTCAGAAACTCTTCTGAACTATGCTGAAATTCTGCTGCTTTACTAGATGGTCTCACTCCATCCTTTGCATTTAAAGCACGGTGTGGGAGAGATCAGAATGACAGGTCTTTTATGCATGAACTACAGAGCAAGCAATTGAGTGAAGTTTTATTTACTGAGTTGTCAAGTCAAGTACAATGAATAGAGTAAGCCTGTATCTAGCTCCTTTTGCGGCTCTCAGAGCTTCCCAGCTCTGCAGAAAGGCACAATTCTCTCTGTGCATCTGGGAAAGCAGGGGAAGGGAAAATGACTTATCAAAGGTGACAGCAAGTCAAGAAAATGCTGGAAATGAAGCCCAGCAGAAAGAGTACAGGTCAGAGAAGGCCTGGATAGCAGCACCCCAGCAGTGCTTGGAAAAGGGTGGACACATGCCAGTGCTGAGCACCAGAAGGTCTTGCATTAACAGCACCAGGGCTAAAGTGCTCCGGGAGAGCAAGAAATGCTGCTCCTAAAAGCAAGAGGTCAAATGACACTGGTGGGAACTTGTCCACAACACAACTATAAAGGTTCAGTCTAACAAGGAACCTTTTCCATGTCCCCTTTTCAGCCTTTTCACTTCAAGGAGGTATTTGGAAAAACTCCCGCACCTCTCATTAGGCTGGCAATGAAAAATCATTTCAGTGCCTTCTCATCTAAACTATTCCCCATACCAAGCAGAAACACCCTCTGGGCTGAAAGGGGCCAAGAGGCCCCTAATGAGGGAAGTCACAGGGAAGTCTTAGCAGAAGTAAGGTCAGACAATGTTCTCACCAAATATTTAATGTAAAAATCAGATTATAAGCAACAGTTGCAGGAACTGCTAAGAAGATGACATACCCCCTTCAAAGACACTGATTAAAATGCTCTCAAAGCAGCAAAGAATTTGCACATTCTGATATCTCTGCAGATCATTCCTGCCACTTGACACAAAGAGCATGCCTGTTTAAACAGTCAGGAATCCACATGCTGCTGGCACACAGTGCTCACACAGTCCCTAACAAGAGAAACACACCACATACATGGCCTTTCCGAGCTGAAGAGTCCAACAAAAGCGTCAAGGAGGCTTTCCAAAGGGAACCAGCGAGTTTTACAGCTCACTGCTTGGCTCTCACACCCCACACTGACTACTTTCTAGCTGATCCCAAACCTCTTCCCTCTTCCCAAGCCCAGGGAAGAAGCGGCAGACGAGATGCCTGCATGAGCACATCGCAATGATTTTGAGAAGCAGAGAAAAACCAAAACCACTGCCCATCTCATTCCATCACCATCAGCTGGGAAGCAGTCATGCCTGCCTGGAGGAATTCAGCCCATGGCTCGGGCAGGCTCCTCTGTGTCCCCACTCGGACTTGTGCCTAAGGACCCGTGGGACATGGGCAGTTTCAGAGGGTCCTTGGGCAGCGACTCTTCCATCACTCTAGGCAGCAGTTCAGGGCTGATGTGCCCGGGCTCCATGTGTTCTTACAGACAAGGAAGCAGACGTGTTCTGGCAGTGCTCAATGGGGCTAGGAGCTGATGGGCAGCAAGCACCCCGGCCTCCTGCTCTTCCATCTGCACCTTCCCCTTTCATTCTGGGGCTGGAATCTGACAGATCGGCTGCTGGGGAGGAGGAGGTTGAACAAGTGTCCTAACAAAACTGGTGAAAAAAGAGCCACAGTCGTCGGCCTCAGTCAGCTAGGCAAGACCTCAAGGCATACAAAGGTCCAGCTCCAACTGCTCAGCTTCCTGTAGAAGGAGCCGAGCTCGTGACTCTCATCAGGCTGCAAAGTTGGCCGGTTACACAACTGTTTCAGACAGAGGCAGAAGGGCCAGAACTCTGATTAAAGACAGAGGGTTGGTCTGTTCAGTGAAACATATAGAATTCAGCTTTCCGGCACGTGAACTTTACACACTGCAGGCCCGTGGGGACTGCTGTCTGCGTGGATCAAAGCCGGCTTTCGCTATAAAGACAACTTGTGCCTAGCAGAAAATAGCACTTGCCTCTGATTTTTTCACACAGAGGAAATCTTTCTGCACAAAGAATTCAAATTAATCAGAGCCCACAGCCAAAAGCAGCAAGAGCATCTTTCAAAGGCCCTGAACAGGCAGAGTCTATTAAATAACCAAAGGAATATCCAAGTGCCTTTGTCTCTGCTCCGCAAGTTTTAGTGAAAACAGCCATACACAGAGCTCCAGGTTTCATTTGCATTTCATTTGGTGAACCAACTATTCACATTTCCATATACAGACAGAATATATGATCTATTTCAGTGCCATACCCACTGCCAGCTTAAATGACTGCAATAGGAAGCCTGCAATGAGCATAGTGGGTGTTGCAAAACAAACAAGGAAATGAGATTTAATAAAACATTCCAGTATCCCCATATGTGCATCAGCAGCACAAACAATACAGCCCCGTAAAGCACAAGGGCTAGCAGGGCAAAACTGACCTATTTTCACTGTATTTTCACTTTAAAATGAGAAAAAAAAAAGTTTGGCAACATTAGGAGGAGGAGGAGGAGCCCCTTATTTGTCTGACAAGCACATGAAGAGGAAGATCTTTTCGTAAGAACGGTCAGTGAAATTCTTCTCTCATGTCACGTTTAGCACTAACTCCCACTCTGCTTGGCTCGCTTGCACCTTCAGAGGGCTTGGCTGCCTGTGAAGCACTTCCAGCTACAGGACTGGTTTGCACTTTTTCCCCTGAGGAAACAACTGCTGCTGTCATGTTAGAAGTAAGGAATCCTTCCTGCTGTTCAGCAGGACACCTGCAGCTGAAGAATTCCTGGGGGGTCTCCCAGATATGAGTGTGAACCACAGCTTTTACCAGGAAAGGAAAGGATACATTCAGAAGCACACACAAAGAATACAAGCATCCTCATAGGCTCTTCCAAAAATATATAAGAACATGCCTGTCTCTTAAGGCAGAGACATCTAGGGGTACCAGCACATGGACTGGCTCGGCAGAGGCGGGCAGGCTACGAGCTGCAGGTCCTTCAGTGACTCTGTGGGAACTGCAAAAGGTCTCTCCATCTCACAGCCCAGTGCCTTAGGGCCTGCTCCCTACCCCACCTTGGCCAAGCCTGTGTCACCCGCGCTGACTGAGTCAGTAACATCTTCATCCCTCCTCCATTCTAGTTGGCCAAAACCCTCCTTGCTGTGTCTGCTGAGGCAGGAGGCTGCGGGGTGGAAGCAGCTGCACCATGGCCAGCAGTGGCACATTTGCTTTCTCCACACTTTGGTGGCCAGCTACAGTCCAAGAGCAGTGATGATGCAGCTCATAGCAAAGCTCAGGGCTCAAGGCAAGAAGCAGTGGCTGGGTGCTCTGTCTTCCCAAGATCTCCTCTGGGACAGAGTGCAGTTCCCAGTGTGATTGCCTGGCACAGTGCTGAATGCTCCGTTGAGACAGGCTGGTAAAGGCAACACAGGCCTTTACTGATAAAAGCCACCAGCTTTTAAATGGAGCCCAAGCAATCCTGCAAAGAAGCTTCCCTCCTGCAGAGAGAAACACTTCGCTTAGTCACCATTAACCCTAAAAACAGGCACACAACAAGCAAGCCCATGGGACTGCTGCAATTCCCAGATGAACAGAGGCTCCACCAGCACCAGAGAGCCCGTTCCTCCTCCCACTCAAAACTGAGGGAAGGCAACGATATTCCAAAGCAGGAGTTTGTAAGCAGGAACGCCGATGTTATCAGGATCATGAGGCAGGTCTTTCAGCAGAGAAGCAAGACTAACTTGTTTAGCATTTTTAAGGAGTCATGCTGCGGGCTGGGTGCTAGGAGGAAATTTCTGCCTTTGACAATGATTCAGAAAGTTTCTCCTGTTATAGCAATTAGCATCTATTTAAGAGAGTGGAAAAAAAAGGAGGGGAGGGAGGGATATTTTAAAGAAAATTTTCTTCCCAATCAAGTACTGGATTTCACATCTGAAAAAGTTTTGAATTTTTAATTTACATACCAAACAGCTGTTGCACATGTATGCTCCTTGAATGTAGCTATTAACTGCTGAAAAAAATAATTGAGAAAACAAAAAAGCTACCAGCTCAAGGAGGTGGATGATCCATTCCAATTAGTGCACTAAAAATGCAGCCCTCTCCATTTAGAGCTTGAAGAATGCAGCCCAGATTTTTTTTTTCCACTAGAACTTGAAAAGAATAAATCAAAGTAATTATAGCACTGCCCTTTCAGAATTGCCTTGCAAAGCTGGAATCAGAGCTTCAAAAGGTTTTTTTACTAGCAGCCAGCAGATCCAGAGAAGCCTACTTCAGGCAGCTGCGCTAGCCTCAAGATGCGCTTCATGAGCCACTTCCACATAGAAAAATAGCCTGGGTTGAGTTAAAGCAGCTTATAAAGTCTATATTTGTATCTCACTTCCCCCAGGCCTTACTACCTACCAGATCTGCATGAAATCAGGATCACGCCTTCCAAAAAGTTCACTGGCTACCAGTGCAGATCCCTGCACCCTATAGTTATATAACATTTATTGTCCAATAACTTCAGAGCAGAGATGGATACATGATCATTCCTGTATTAGGAGGCAATTAAAGTAGGATGCACAATGTAAAAGGGCAAGTGACAGAAGCAGGAGCAGGACTGAGTGCATTGACTTTCAACATAAAGGTCTATGGCACCGATGGGGATTGCTGCCACCGTACAGAGCGGCTCAGAATCGTCCAGTATATTTAGTTAGCAAGGTAAATGATTGCTGGCTACAGATCCTGGTTTCATGCTGAGGTAGTCAGGGTTGCTGGACAAAGAGTTCTCAGCCTGCTGAGCAGAGATCCATTTCACTGAACCATGGACAGGGTGGATAAAAGACTGCGTATTTTTAAAATATTTTTTCTTTGAAGTTGAAAGTTATGTTAACTTGCAGTAACTCGATCAAGGAGCTGTTCTAGTTAAACTTCATCAGGTAGTTCATGTTTGCTACACAAGCATTAAAGAACAGGCAACGGGACTGGTGACAGCTGCTGGCTCAGTGCATGGCACCAAGTCTCAGCAACCTACACTCCTAAGGGAAGCAGAAACTGCCTTTTCCTCCTCCCATCAACAAATGATGCTCTGCGAGGAGAGCGCTACTAGTTACAGAAGACTGAAAACACAGTGTCCAGAAACAATCAGTTCTATTCACTAGTTATGATGTTTCCATTACACAATCATCGTTAAAGGCAAAACTTGGCCTAACAGTCTTTAAAAAGTCCAATACAGTGTAATTAACCAATATCGTTAAACTGCTGGTCTTGAGTTCTTTAAGTTGTATTTCAATCCTAACACAATTTGGTTTAAGACAGAGGTTTAAAAAATAATCTTAAAAGAATTTCTTTTGTTATTATAATATCAAATACACAACTATGAGCCTGAATAAATAATTTTAAACTAAATCAATATTTTTGCAGAGCTATGTTTTTTGCAAGAAGTAGTACAAAGTTTGCTGTGAAGTCATACCAAGTTGTAAATTGAGACGTTTAGTTGTTACCAACAAGGGACAAACATTCTCCTTCAAGATAAGCTAAAAAGAAAACACGCAAAACAAGATTAAGTCAGGGATTTAGAGCAAGACTTGCTGATTTAAGCCAGAGCTGAAGACTGGCAATGTAAATACATCCACCCTGGCCATAGAGACTCTCAGTTCTCTCTATTATTCATAGACAGTTTCCTTTTCAGGTCAAAGCCAAGGAATGGTCTGCACAGCAGCACAAGGGAAACAGCTACCTCTCCATGTTGTACCTGTATTAGGAAAAGAGGACTTCAATCTCCAAGGCAACTCCAGCAACTTCACTAGCACTAAATTCACAGGAAACCTAAAGACCTAAGAGACAGAACATGGAAACTTTATAAGGATTTCTAAAGCATCCTTCTTCATACAGCTGTTTGTCAAGAGGTAATTTTCTGTTTACAAGGAGATAATTTATTGCTTCCCCCAAAGTACAGGCAGCCACATGTTTCAACAAGAGATCAGTCTAAACTACAACCCTGGATCAGGATATCCTCCAATTTGGAGGAATGCATATGTGGATGGGAGCACTGAGCTTTATTTCTAAAAACAAACTATTCGTTGATCATTGGTGCAATGTTTCTACTTTGCCTAAAACTCATATGATTTGCTACAGATAATTCTCCCTGATGAAACCTCTGCAAATCACTTAAAGCACAAGGTTAACCCTCAAATCAAGAGCACCACTGCAGAAGCACTCAGTACTACTTGCACAGAGCTGCTGATTAGCCAAAATCCTGTAGTAAGGGACTTCAAGAGCTTCTGCAGCTTGAAGGTTCATTTATCCACAGAAGAAAAAGAATTCTTTATCTGCAGAGTCACTGGAAGCTGCAATTACATAACAGCAGCTCACACGTGCACCTAATTCCCACAGGGAACAACAAACTTCAGGAACCCTAACTCTTAATAGAGAAGGGAAACCTTTTGTAGTCTTAAGGGATATTATGCTGATTAGGATAATTGAAATGCACTGATTTAGACTGAACTGTATGATAGCTTTTGAAATCTGTCTGGAGGCACTATTAGCACAGATGAGGACAATCTGATCCCATGGGTCACATTTTGACCATTCCTTCCACAGCTAATCACAGGTTAATGCGTACAAGATAGCAAACAAACAGACAGTAAATCCCTCTGGCAGCCTGGTTTGAGATGGTCATTTACCCTGGAAGGGGCTTTGGGTTGGCCTCAGTTCTACACAGAGCCACTATGTAAATCTCACACAGGGCCTTCACTTTGCTGGTCCATGCTCCCACCACAGGGAACACACAGAAATCCAGCGAAATACATGTTCTGGAAAGAACAAGGTGATACTGGAGAGAGGGGAATGCTTTCAACTTCATAGAAGACCTTGCTGGCAAAGCATACAGCTTCGAGTTCCTCTCTTTTGTTGCACGCAGAATGGTTTCCCTACACACAAAAACAAACCAAAAAGGGAATAGAGAGTAGGAGGCTATAGGGGGAAAGGAAGTGAAAGTAATGGTCAAAGTTACCAGAATATATTGAAAAAAATGATTTCCCTCTCCACACCTTGTGACAGCCCTGCCTTCAGGGGTGATTAATGAGCGGGAGATGCTCATCACCTGAGGATGCCTGTGCCCCTCCAAGGGCCCGCAAGCCCGGCACTTACACTGCCATACCACCAACAAACTCCTCCGTAGCTTGGCAGTAGATTGTGATGGCAACGCGGGCATCTGCATCAAACGTGAACTCCAGGCTGTACAGGACTTTCTGCTTCCCGTTCTCCTCAGTAGGGCTGTCAACATCATCTTTATACCTGAAAAAGAACGACGGAGAATTAGAACATATATTTAGGGGTATATATACTAGTCATTAAGTTCATTCTGAAAGTTGAGACCAGAGTACTCCCTTCAGTCTATGTGTTTTGGCTTTCACAATGCCCAGATTTCCATTCTTCCTTCTGAGGAAGATTCTTCCAAAATTTAGCTGAAATTATGGAAGTGAAATATACAGCAACGCTGTTGAGGTCTCACCCAATCTTGCAGCTCTAGGGCATAGAAACAGGCAACAAGTTGAACCCCTAAATGTTGATCCTTTAGAAGAGAAAACATTCTCCCTCCCTTTCAGTGTTTCTACACTTTACTCAGTGTGTGGGTTAAAACAATCCTTCACAGGCCGGATAACAACAAAGCCTGACTATATTTAGCTGTATACATGAAGTAATGAAGAGTTTCTGGTGTATGACAGGCAAAAAGTAAGGTGCCTGTAATCCAAATGCCTCCTAAAGCTCAGCAGAAAGGTACCTCTGGAACCTTTCCGGAGGAAAATGATACTAATCCTGATTCACATCAGGAAGCACCCAAATATAGGAATTTCAAATAACTTTAGGCCCACAAACCATCAACCAAACCCTTGATTCTGGTAATGAGTGAAGTTTGCACACATTTATAAGAGGAATAAACACTAATGCATTCAGCTGTGTAACATGGGCGTGATAACCAGGAGAAGAATGGATCTGGAAGTTCTTTTTCAACAAACACAAAGAGGAATCATAACTTCCATTTGGGCTATTGGATAGGGGGACCCACTGTGTGATAGCGGACTGACATCACTGCACAGTATTACATTTTCTCCCCATTTGCTGCAAAAAGGCAGGCAACAAATCCAGGGAGAGAAGTTGAGTGAGATGGGTTCCAGTGCAGTGAGTTACAAAGTGCCAAGGGTGACCAAGGGGACAGAGCCTAGACCAAGTAGCCAACAAAGCACACCGAGAAAGGCTCCAAGCCTCAAAGTGCTCAGTGGTGGAGAGACAGGCCACAGTGCCACGGCAAAGAGAAGCAGATTTCCCCATGTAAACTCAAATCCCTCTCAAATCCTGTAACTCTGGGTACTGCTGCTCCCGTGCTGCACAGGATGGGTGAGGGCAGCAGGCTGCCTTTCAGCAATGTATGATGACATGGGGTTTGGTGCCCAGACCCAGTCTAAAGTGTCCTCCGGTGCTATCTTGATTGCCAGGAGGACTGGGTCAAAGCCGGAGCGCTAAACTATTCAAAGGAAAGCCTCGCACCTTCTTCCACTTCACAGTATCAGTAGGCCTCTCCATTAAAACAACCTCAAGGAACATGCTGCACTATCGAAAATACTCAGAAATGAGCTAGACATACCTCTATAATTCAACCCAAAAGCTGTCACTGGAATGCCTATGAACCAAGTTCACCAAGATGCAAAACCTGCTGCCTGGTTATGGCATGAATTCTGCTTAACAGTGCACTGAATGAGAATGAAAAACTTGACTTCAGCGATTCAATATAGAAAACGAAGCTTAAGAGCAGTGTAATGAAGCACTTAGCACACATACTTGCACTCCCGTAACCCTAGGGAATCGTTATCACCACAGCACACGCTCGCATTCCTGTCCGGAGGACATTCCGAGACTTCCAAACAAGACTTCTGCCAGAAGCTCACCTAGGTCAGATCAAAAGTGTAAATCAAGCTCAAACACACCCAACCTGCTAGGACAAAAGAACAAACCCAGAAGCTGACTGTCTAAGTAGCTGCAGCTGCCCGTATGCAATAGCCAGAATAGGGCAAGATGGTACTTTCCCACATAGAGCAGAGGCATCTGAAAGAATAAAATCATGGCACTTCAAGTCGGTAAACATGAAACACTCCAGCCAGCTGGGTGGGTTTTCCTGAAGAACACGAGTGCAACATTTCAGGAAGAGCTGACTCACGGGACAGAAGGCAACAGTCCAGTCAAGTGTTGTTTGTGCCCAGAGGAAGCAGCAACATGAGCTTCTGCAAATCACTTCTTGCCACACTGCCCTGTGTTGATGTGAGGCAGGCAGCAAAGGGCATATTGGTTTGTAGATCTTGGTTCTTTTGGTTTTCAGGAAAATCACACAGTACATACGGGTTGCCAGACCACCCTCACCTCTAGAACTCCCTGCCAGCATACAGAACTTGCTCCCACCCTTTCAAGGGAAAAAAGGGGTTAAATGTAGGCCAGAATACATCTGGTAACCACTGGATGGTCGCAAGTTTGAAGGCCCAGAGAGAAGTTTTCTGCTGTGGAGAAGGAGAGCCAGAGCCCTGCGTGCCTGGAGCTGAGACACTGGAACAAGGGGCAAAGTACATGTCTGAACACTGCCAAGCACAATAAGGCTGCACACTCACCTCCCTATCCTAACAGGCCTGCTGCTGGGGGCAAATTAAAACATGTGCCATAAAACAAGCTCTGGTGAGGACAGATTGCACAGGTGGCCATGCCTGTTGGTTGCAGGACCAAGGGATAAGCAAGGACTACTTTGCTGCACACTTCGAGGAGCACAGAGACATCTCGTTTTCCACGAGGTGGTGGGATTGAACTCCAGGGGAGCAGCAAGACAAAGCCTCCAACTTGGCATTCCTTCCATGGTTGCAGTGGACGTGGCAGACAAGGAGGTGGTTCTCGAGCAGACAAGAGCTCTTCTGTGTCCAGCTGCACTCCAAGTTTCCAGTGCACATTCAGTGAAGCCTCACAGTGCTGAGAAGTGGCCACGGATGCATGCACAGATTTAGCACTCGGTGACTGTGCTAGATGTGTGTTTTGGTCATGCACACAAGTTAATCACAAAGCTGTCACTACCGCGGACACAGAGCAAAAGAGACTGACCACCTTGGAGAACAAATAGCTGATCCAAAGTTACGACAAGAATGGCAAAGCAGGGTGACTAAGGGAGTTGAGGCCACTTGGTCTGACATCAATTCTGGGTAAAACAATGGAAGGACTGGAACTTTGTGTGTGTCTGTTAAAGAATTAAAAGATAAAAAATATAATTAACAGCAGCCATGAGAATTTTACAGAAATTCGTCTAGTTGAACATGATTTTGCCCGCTGAAGACACTAAAAAGTCTGAACAAAAACTAAGTAGACATGCAGGACAGATTTTAAGTATCACTCAACTTAGTATTATCAAGAGATATTTGGGGAAAAAAATGCATTACAACAGTGCTAGGGCAGACAATAAATGAAGTAAGAACTGGCCAACATTTACACCATTGTTCGTTCACTTTTGGGGGAATCCTCATCAAGTGAAGACTTTCCTCGCTGGAGGTTCTGCAAAGATTCTCATGCAGTTTAACGCTACCTAGGGCTGCAGAGCAGGTGGTCCCAGCACCCCCTTCATCCCCAGCATCGCTGTCTCCAAGTTGGAATGTTTTGTAAACTGAACGTTCTGATGTTAACAAAAAGTCTTTTCCTGGCCTGAAATCAAGCTCTCACACAAAGTATCAAAGACTGAGAACTTTAAAACCACCATCCACAGGTTTATTACTTCTCTTCGAAGTTGCTGTAAAAATTCAGTAGTTGGCAGAGCTCAGAAATGTGTCCGGCCAGAGGAGGACAAAGAAGCCAGAATGGAAACCTCCTCACATTCCTCCATAAACTTCTATGCTCCACATTATGAATCAACAGATAAACAGTGGATTTTCAGGTAAATAATCACCGGAAAAACAAAGGCTGTGGGGACGTCACTGTGAGAACCTACCTTACACCTAGGCATTCAGCTCAGAGCCATTTTATCTGGGGAAAGGAGGTGGTAAAATAGAACTTAATTAGTCCTAGAAAGAGTCTGCAAGCCTCAACCATCGACTGCCATTAAGCCAAGCTGGAGAGGATACAAGCTGTATTTTACAAGCAAAAAGGGAGAAGGGAAAAGCCTCCCAGTCCAGAAAGGCAGGAAAGCACGAGACCCAGTGAGCCCTTGGAGACTGTCAATTAGATTCCCATTATGGGTCTGCATGAGAATAAAATGAAACAGCAGCATCAGTGGTGGTGTCATCGGCACTAATACAGAAGGAGCAACACAAGAAGCCAGGTCATGAAGCTGAAAAAGGGCTGATAACACTGGGATTTACTGGAATGCAAACGCAGACGCCGTCAAGGTGCAGGGACACTACGTTACCACTGCCCAGGTTCACAAATCTGCTCAGCGTGCAGGATATGAAATCCCAGAAAGCAGAACAGAAACGTATTCACTAAAACTCGCTCACTCCTGAATTCACAACAAGCTCTTTCCTACTCAAAAAGCCACTTCCCATCCGCCCTGCTTATGTGGATTTTTGAAAGCAGACGGAAATACCCTTTTCACCGCAAGTCTGGGAAGAAAACAAGTTTTTTTTTTTTCCTAGAGAAGTAATACATCCTTCAGCTAAAAAAAGCCAGGCAGCATTCAGAACAGTTTACCAAAGGTTATTTCTAAAGAAGCTCTTCCCTCTTTTCCTCTTCAGTGAGTTTTAGTCACAGGTATAAAAACAAACCGAGTTTCGAGGGCTCATGAGTCAAACTACTCACATTAGGCCATGCTCCCCGAACCACCTTGGCCAAGAGTGGAAGCTGGCTCCCTGCCAGTACTCCAGCCCTGCACATGGACTCAGAGAGCGCAAGGATCTTGGAGAAACTCTCTGCCTGGACATCTGCCCAGCTGCTCAGACCAAAACAAAGCACTTTGTGCTGTGCTGGGCCCCTCTGCTTCAGGCGTCTCTTTGGAAGAGAGCAGTCACAAGCTCAACTGTTCACTGTTGCATTTAACCCATAACTTACTTTTTTCCTAGTGCTGTTTTAGAACTCGGGGTAAAGCAGGGAAAGGTCTCCAAGGTTCTCCAGACCTCCTTCCTCCACACGAGACACAGGCCATCTAAACACATGCACAACAGCAAGGACCATGCTGCATCCTGGCTGCAGGAGAAACCCAATGCAGTTTCTTTCAAGGCCAGTCCTCCTGGCCTGGATTTGCACCAAAACCAACCATCTTCTGACTTTTTCCTTGCACAAGACTGCATTGAGAAATTTGTCTGAAGAGTTTATCGAACTAATACCTTCCTCTCATGCTAATGATTCTATAGAAGATGTGAGACCACAGTTTTGTTTATTTATCTAAGGTGTTTAGAAATACAGATTGCCCAGTTTTAGAGAAAAGGAGCACATTTGCAAGCTCCAATCATATGTGAACGCAATCTTCTAAACATACCTAGGAACAAGGATCTGGGCCTCGGGTATTTCTCTAACACCTTAGCTTATTCACAATTTGGCTCTGGATGCCAGATCACTGGGTTGGAAGGATGAAGAAAATAAAAATAAATAAAAGAGAGTGCTGGGGACACACAGTACCTCACAAGACGGAGAGAGTCTTTGCGAATATTCACTAAACTTCTCAGTGTCTTCACAGGCTCATGTGGAGCTGGAGTTACATAAGGAAACTGAAACAAAAAGGCAAATAATTGTCTTACTATTATCCTGAAACAGGTAGCAGTATGTTACCTTATGCACAATATACCCAAATCAAGAAATATTCACCTACCTTCAAATGTGCTCATTTCAAGAGCAACCACCAGCAACAATAATAATGAATTTTGTTAATGATAAATTGAGTGGGTTTCAGAGTGCAAATCCTGCTGGCCCAGCAGCAGTTTGTGTTGGGAGCATATTTGTGAAGAAGGGGCATGTGCTTTTTCACTACACCCTCAATTTTCAGCCTAGAAAGTCTTGCTCTCTCAAGTTTTTACTTCCACTAAAGAAACCACTTCCAGCTTGAACAGAAGATGCAGCCCTTTCATGTGTGTTACAACAGGCAATAGTCACCTGACTGCTAATCAGCACGTGGAAGCTCTGGGTTCCCAGAGGAAACCTGTTCCAGAACAAGGGGACAAATGTTCTGGAAAAAAAATAATTATTATTTAAAAGAACAAAGAAATGCAACACAGAGGCAGGGATAAGGGGCTCACTTAAGACTATCCAGAATCCTCATTCTGGTCACGGACTCTCCACAGGGAAATGCAAAGAAAATTGCTTACTTTGGCAACTGCAACCTTTCTGACTGCAGAGCTGCCCGCTGGATCTCCCATCTGCTCAGGAAAATCCCCAGCTGACACGTCCATTCACACAACTGCCAAGTTGGGTGGGTGCTCGGGCTGCAAACACAGCCATTCTCCAAGTCTTAGTAAGAGCAAGACACAGAGCTGCAGGACAGGCTTTCAGGAAGAAGGTTACTCAGTGTAACCAGCCCCGGTACCACCCCACAGCCCGATTAGAGTTGGGCTCCTTTGAGCATGAACCCCCTAGGAGCTCACAGTAGTTCTGCACAAGCGTGACTATCATGGAGCAGAAGTATCAGGACAACCAACATCCCTCAAGCCTCCGTGTAATAGGCAAACCTACTGAACAGGTAGCCAAATGCTGCTGCAGCTCAACTGCAGGGTAGCCCTGGGTCACAAGCAATGACCTCTCAGGTTACAGAAACGTATTATTAGAGCAAGATCCAGAGGCTGAAAGAAAACTTGCTGCCTCCTGACCAAGAAGCCACAGAACAGCCCGTGTCACAGCCACAGGACAGGTCTCCAGAGGCAGTGGAGAATTCACAGGGCAGCATCAAATACTTTCTTTGCAGTTTGACTGCTCCACACTATGGCTCTTTGCACTGTTGTACACAGAGCAATTAGGACCTCAGTTACTCCAAAGTAAAGGCTTGGCCTATGTCCAGAGAACAGTTTTGCTGCCTTGCGTTCAAGTATCTTCTCTTGAAGATGAATCAGGGCAGCCAAAGGGCACTGACTTTACACGGGAAGGCTAGGTACCACAACAGCCTCCCGCTCTTAAACCTATTTGGCAAATCTCCCACTGTGTTAATGGCATTCTCACCCACTCCCCTCTGAAGAAATGATGAAACTCAGCGCCAGGATACCTGCAAGAAAACCCAAGCTGGGACATGCATGCAATTTAATTTTGAGATTGCCAGGCAGGTCCTACAGCTACAGGCCCTCAGGACACTTAGGCAACAACTGCACCTTCTGCTTTCGCTGGCATGTTGTGCAGGTGGCAGCCTCGCTCAGGGTCAAGGAGAAGAGGCCTGTCCTGCACAGGCCCTTATGCAGTCACAGCAAAGGTTGTTCTGCAAGGAGCCCCAGAGCTACACAGTAGCACAATGCACAGAACAATTTCCAAGTCCCTCTTGCCTGATTTGGTTGCTCATCTGCCCTTTCTGCCTGAACAGGAGCTCTCTGGATTCTCACTTCTCCTCCTCTGCACAGTCCTGTTATCTAACTGTGGTGCTGCAAAGAGCAATGGCGCAGTCTGAGAATAACTCAGGAAAGAGAACATGCATAAAGAAGCCTGCTTGACAACAGTCCAAACTCAAATATGAAGTCATTCTGTCTTGGTTTCCTCTACCTGTAAAACAGGGATAATACTAACTGCCTCTGAATGCTACTAGCATGAATTAATTAACATTCACCGCCTTTTTGACAAAGAAAAAATGATGTAATGGTTCTCATCTTCATGTAGTTGAAACTGCAGAAGCTGCTAGGAAAATAGCTGGCAAAGCAAGCTCCTTTCCCCCCTTTCCTCTCTAGCACCCTGAAAGCATCTCCGAACAGCTCCTACCATAACCTTTTGGTCTTTCTAAGCAGTTCTGAGATGCAGGAGAAATCCAAAAGGCTTGCATAAAACCCCAAACTCTGTCTCTCATATCAGTGTTTTCCCCTAGTAAAAGAACAAGCCAATTTCTGGAGCAGGCAGCGTTTCACCACTCGATAACATATCTGCAAGCCTAAAAGTACCTCCATGTTTCAACTAGGAAAATCAAATACTCTTTATAAGAAGTCACCCAAGTCACAACACAAGCAAAAGCCAAGACAGAATGGGTACAACCATAACAAGCATCAGGGCCTATCTTAACACTGCCATAAACCCACACAGACCAGTCAGTTATATGGAGACCACCATGGACTGAACATTGGCAGGAATCCAGTTGATGTGCCCAGGAGCCCTGGCAAGTGGAAGAGGCTGGGAAGCCAACTTGCTGCCAGACCCCAATCTCTGCAGCATGTGTGAAACCAACTTAGCCAGGCAAGTCTCATGCGGGAAGCCCATCAGAATTAGCCCCAGTGCTCCTGAGTCCCTGCCCTTCTTCCTCCAGTTCCTTTTCCTTCTGCCTAAGTGAAAATAAGCCTAGGAAGGGAGAACATTGCTTCTCAGAAACCTCTGCTTGCACCTGAGCAGCTAGATTGACCAGCAAGCTATGATAGGGGGTGAGGGAAGCTTCCTGCACCTCACCCTGTGTTGACTTTCCCCAAACAGTAAGGGTCCCTTAGCTCTGTCCCTTGCTTAGTACAAGTTTTACAGCAAGATTTTGCAACAAAAACTGGAAAAAAAAAGACTGTAAACTTAGCAGAATAGAGGAACTTGCCTGAACAGGTCTATTCCCAAGGAAGTTTAGATCCATGTTCTCCCCAAAGAGGTAGCCCTCAGGGTGAGGGGTGTCAAACTTCTCACCTCCCATGAAGAAGTGACTTGCAAAGTAGTTTCCTAGAGAAAAAATAATAATAATAATTCAATTTTAAACTTGTAGAAGGGAGATAGGGAAAAGCCTGCATTGCTTCTTCCCAGTACTGCTCAGTCCTGATGGATTTTTTCCTCCTTTCTCCAGCTTTATGTGTAAAGTCTAGTTCCACAAACACCATGTACCTGGTCAACCAGAGGACACAACCTCCTTCCACTTGACAATCTTGAATCTTGTACAACCACATGGGGTTCTCAGGGCAACATTATTTCTCCCTCCCCTCTTTGACTTCCACATTCCAGGGTTGAAACCACAAGAAACCTTTACATTAGATGCCAGAGACAATATGCCCAGATGCTGAATTGTTTAAACACAGATGGCTCCAAATGCAGAAACAGAGATGGCTGTAAGAGAGAAATCCTGGGATGGAGCAAACTCTACTTCAGCTCGGGAAGTTCCATCATGGACTTGCTTCGTTCACCTTCATGGTCACAAACGGGGGATACAAATTTCAGGGGACTAAGCATGCTCAAGATCATTGGGATCCTGGAGTGCAGAATTAACTAGATTAACTGCAAGGTCAAATGAAATCTGTTCAGTTCTACGAGAGCTCTATGCATGCAGCTTCTTCAGGAAACTGCTCACATATGGATTTTACAGAGTTGGAGAAAGAAAGTCAGGACAAAACTAAGAAGTCCCACATAAGCCATTTCCCTTGGAGCTTCAGAGTGGGGATTTTTCACATGCATACATGAAATGAGTGAGCCAAACACAAAATCACTTCTCTAGGTGCAGTGGTGCAGTGAACAGACAGCAACAAGATTTTTTGTTTTGATTGTTTTTTTTTTTTTAAAGAAAAGCTTCCTACAGAAGCAGTAAATAACCATCTGAAGGGTTATAGAAACACTGCTTGGACAGGATTTCAGTCCCTCTAGCTGGCAGCAAGCATGATTTACTCTGAAATGAAAGGTCTTTCATAAATGGTTCTGCTTTTTCCATTTACATGTTTTTCCCTTTATGCTTCGAGGGAGACTTTTCTTAGTCTGCACAGATGGTACCGCATTAATGACAAGCTCTCCAATGCTGAGCTCAGTCTACAAGCATCCAGATGTTGTTATAGAAACGTGTCCTCCTTTCCAGATACAACAATCAGCTTCAGCACATGCCCAGAATCTACCTAGATTCAGGTTCACAGAATAAACAAGCATAACAAAATTTAGGTGCTCGAGAAGACAAGGAACCTTCTCTTATCCCTCCCCAGAAGCAACAAGATAAAAGCCAACACATATGCAACCTCCTAATAGAGTGAGGTTGATACGGACCGCCTCAACCAAGAAAGACTGCAGTGATTTATAGTTACACCAAGGTTCAGAAAAGCATAAGGAACAGTGAAATTCAGGAATTCATTTCACATTTCAAGCCGGTCAAGCAGGTTTGTGCTTTGGGGCATTTTATCTGATTAACCGTGAAGACGACACTAGTGCAGGATGTCTCAGAATCACAGCAGCTGCTTATCTGGGATCAGAGTCGGCTCCCTCTTCGCTTCAATTTGCTATTCTGTGGATAAGCCATCTCAGCATTAGAGTTACCTCACTCAATCTGTATTTATGTGCCAATCACACTCATGTCAGCGTGCAGAAACCACCCCCCTGGTGCTGCAAGGAGCTGTAATCATCACATCACAGCACTCACAGCTCACTCCGTGCCACAAAATAAGAGTGGGGCTGTTTGGTAGAACATTTTTGTATAGAACACAGCTCTCCAGGAGGACACCCATTTAAAAGAACATCAGAAAGTAGCCTCATCGTCATCTGTGGATGAGCAGGGATGCAAGTCCCTCTCATACGACCGGAATGACGCAGAGGGGCACAGCTGGTGCGTCCAAGGCAGTGCCACATTATCCTCTCTGTTAAAATCTTTGAGGATCTCTAGTATTTACAGACTGTGAGAATTTCCCACAAGTACACACTGCAGCCCAGCACCATCTACCTAACTGCAGATCAGAGCTCGGGTTCAGCATTCAGACCCAAGGCTCCCATCGGATCACCTTCAGCACGAAGGAGTTTTCCCCAGGGGTGCCTCCTTCGCAGGCATTCACTGGATTCCACCTCGCGTAGACCGTGACACTCTGCAGAATGCAAAGCCCCACCTCAGAGGTGTGGGAGGACGTTGATATTAAGACACGCAAGACACTTGGTGATGCAGATGCTAAAACCATCTCTGGCTACAGCAACAGGCTGCTTGCTGCAACCAAACTTCAGCTGCTTGCTGAAGCCAAACTCCAGCCAGAACATGAATTTGTGTTTTTCACTTGGCCTAAGAAAACACTGAGATACAGAGACAGGCAAACCATGGGACAGCCGCTGCTGGTGCTCAACACATCCTTCGCTTTGCCTCAGACCTGCTGCCGGAATTAAGAGCATACCTGTGTTGCAAGGGATGTCTCCCGAGCGAGGGATGCAATCACTGCATGTCACCAAGAGCAGAGCCCTTAGAGGAGCCTGCAGGAGGACGTGCCAGGGTGCTGGGTACCCCGCAGATCTGCTGGGGCTGCTACAGACACAGACACTGCCAAGAAACTTAGAGCTCTGTCTCTGGTTTGAGCAGCTCTCCAAGTAGATAGCACTTCTGTAATCATCACACCAAGGCCTAAAAGGAAGGAAAAAGCTCAAGAGGAAAATGAGTTTTCCCCTTTCTTCCATATTCGTTGTCATGTTGTCTTGTTTCCACACATCTAGATTGATGGGATTTTTAGTAGGCTTGCATGTGAAGGCTTGCATGTGAACCTTCCTATGCATTAAGTCCTGCTGCAGCTCCATCTGTAGGCTCTATTTCCAGCTCCATCACCAGCATCGCTCCAGGCTCTCTGTCAGGCAGCCCTCGAACCTCATTCCCACACCACTTGCTGGGTTATAAACCATCCTGCTCTACCTCAGGCAGCTGTTGAGAGGGCAGCTTTTACACAGAGCTCCATAACTGAGAATGCAGGAGGGAGCTAAGTGCTGCTCTCTGGTACAAACTGAAATCCCCTGGCGATGAAAAAAGAAATAATCCTGCACAAATAACCAAGGAGAGAGCACACCAACAAAAGCTAGAGCAGACAGAAATGTGTCCTTTCACTAGGTCTTTAACTCTTCTCACCAGAGCAAACAGCCATGAAGCACTAGAGAACATTAGATAAGAGAGAGTAAGACTGGGTGACACAGCTGAAGGTGACTGAAGGACAAGTGACAGATATAACAGGCTACCACTGTGGTGGAAACCTTTAAGGCTGAAGGAACACCACTGGAACATCCAGAATGGCCAAGTCTGACTCATTAGTTTGTCTCACACAAACAAACCTGGAATCTGAGGCTTCTTCAAAGCATCAAATGACATGGGACACACTACTTTATACAGCAGAAGACAGGGGTGGGTTTTGTTATAAGAAATGCACCAGCTTCAGGCACCAAGCACAGAATTGCTGCACTCAGAAATATTCCTCCATTCCCCAAAAGCAGCCAGGAGCAGGTTGTTCACAGCACAGGCAGCTACAGGTTTTTGAGCGCTGTCAGAAAGCAGAGTCTTCTGCTCAACATCGGTGACTACCAGTGAGACAGGAGGAAGAGGCTAAAGTGGCAACATTGTGGGGAAACAAGAAAAAATAAAAATAACCCACTTCATGGCTGTTGCTAAGGAGAGTTAAGCCAATGTTCAGGACAGCCTAACCAGCTCCTGCAGGCATCTTGATAGGACCCTTCTTCTCACTCTGCCCTCCTGCCCTCTCACAGGTTGTGGGGACACAGTGACAGACGACACTTTGCTCATCCAGGTACCCACCACCAACAATCCTGTGTGCTGAGGGACACACGGTCCTAGAAGCAGCCTGGATGTGCTCACCTGAGCTCCTTCCTCACCCCTATCCACAGTGACACCCTAAGGGATCACATGGCAAACTGGGATGCAACTCTGGGCTGGGTTAAATATAATCCAGCGGCAAAGAGTAATAAAAAAAAGATTGCTTTTGACACAAGCTTCCAGTCAAGCGCTGGTGGAGAAGCTGGGGAAGACAGAGAGGGAAGAGACGAGTCCAGAGCAGGGGGGCCTGGGCTGAGGCCTCTGGAGCAGGGCAGCGGGAGCCGGGGAGCCCCGGGCCTTGAGGAGCAAGGGCCATGTGTGGAGCTCGGGAAGGATTCCTGCTGCAGCAGCCACGGGAAGGTGGGAGACCAGCCACCACCGAGGACACTCTTCTCCTATTCAAAAGTGTTCTCCGATTGCAGCATCACCCCCTAACAAACATAAAACAAAAGAAAAGCAGTTCTCTTTCAGAAAGGAGTACTCTGCACTTTTTTCCCCCTCTCCCAAATACAGCCAAGGTCTGCAACTTTATTCCAAAAGCCTGCTCGAGGAGCAAAGCCATCTCAAGGGCATGTGTACCCTGCTCCACGCTGCAGAGTTGCTCCCTGGAACAAGGGACAAGGTGACAAAGGAGCTGTGGAAAACACTGGTGCTCGCTGGCTGCTAAAGCAATAGGGGCATGGTGGACCGACCCGTGTGCAGGAACATGGATTATTGTGTTACTGCTTCCAGCACAGAAGCATAGGGAAGAATCATGACTGTTCGTTGTGATTATCCATTTTTAGCCTATTTTGTGGAAGCACTAATTCTTCTGTACAAACTGACAAGACAAACTGGGCGCTTCTCCAATCCTCTTCCAACTGGTCTGGCATCAGCACTGCTAGCACAGCCTCCATGAAGTAGCAAGCAAGGTTAAAAGCTACGAATGAAGAGGAATTAAAGGAGAAGATCGTGTGTCACCTCCCAGCGTCTCAGCAGCCTCATCCCACCACTGCAGGAGGAGAAATGTGGGAGAAAGAACCCTCATCCTTTTGCTTGGGGGAATAAATAAGCACAGCATTTTCAGAGGAGGACTCAACTACAAAACTGCCCCCTGCTTGCAACAAAGCTGTTCAGTGACCTGCCAACACCTAGTTAATAACCTTGGTACATAGGGACCAAGTGGATGCTACAACAATCTGCTGTATCTTGCACAGAGCACGTGATGGCCACAGCAATAACCACATCAAAAATCAATAAGTACAAACTGAATATTCACTGCAGTCAGCTGCGACTCAACAAGGTGCTGTACCTTGGCGTGCCCAGGTAGGTAACTGATTCCTTTTTCCAGAAAGGCTGGCATATTGCGTAAATCACAGCCAGGATACCTGCAAGCTGTGTTTTTATTTCTGCATAGGACAGCCTCCTTGGAAGGCGGCAGAGTTGTTGCAGAGGACAAGACTGCGTCCTCCAAAGTGACAGCACCTGATCAGAGCCGCAGCAGCTTTCCAGGGACCCACAGCAAGTCAGGATGTGCTGCAACCTGGGACTCGGGGAGAAAGAGAACACACAGGGTGGCTGACAGTCCCGAGTGCTGTGCGAGGCTGAGCACAACCTCAGGCAACACTCCTTAACCCCAACTTTCACCCTGTCCAGGGCTAATCCGTGAGCAGCAAGGACAAGCCTGTGTGCCAGGGTAACACTTTGGCATGTACATTCATCCATACCTGCATATTCAAGCACAAAAAAACAGCTGACGATAAAAAAAAAAAAAAAAACACAGCTGCTTCTGGCAGCAGTATCAGGCTTATAGGGACATTGTCAAGTTAGAAATAATTAGCAGTCATTTAGCCTAAGAAATTTTTGTACTTCTTCCCAGCTTGCTTGAGATCCAGCTGTCAGATTTTGTGTAAGTCAAGAGAATAGAAATGAGCGTAAGTCACAGCCAATCTTCCCAGCCCCAAATCAAACATGTTTAGGATGGAAGGACTAGAAGGGACAGCGTCCCTTGCAACTGCAACAAGCTCCACCTTAAAGAGATGGGACTGTCATCACCACAACCCTTGCTGCTCGGATGTTCAGTACCTCTGAATCGCCAGCTTAAAAGTATTCACTTTCTATTCTGCTGCCAGGACTGTGCTTGAGCTTAAGCAGCCTTCTCCCTTCCTGAAGTCAACTGAATCCTTGCTGGCTAATCCTTAGGAAAGCAAAGAGAAAGTCCTAACCCCAAACCGGTACATTTGCAGAAGGAGCACAGGCAAGTGCAACAGAAAGTTCAGCCAAATGAACAACTACCTAATTGCATCCAAAGCTTACAAGGGAAACGCTTTGCTTTTTGTTTCTCTTTTCATGAGCAGCTCCATAGCATCAGCTGTTCTGTTCCACAAGCACCACAACTACAATGCTCTTTGGCAGCCCTTTCTGCATGTGACCATACAGATCAAACCTTATGTGTATGAAGGGTTTACCTTGACTAGTATATTAAGCTATAGAGGTGCTAGATGTCAAACCTAATGTGCCATTAATCACAACAGCGCAGAAACAACCAGATGATGATTTTGAGGAAGAAGTTTAATGTTCACTGTCTGTGTTGATAATAATTAATCCAACTGGCATCTAAAACTAGGTCTAAGTTTCAATGGAGAGAGGCTGCAAGAAAACTGCCAGCAGAGCACCATGATACAACATCTACAGCTTAAAGGCAACTTATGTTCGCCCTGTCACCTACACAGGGAAAGTCCCCTGGCCAGACTGGAGCCTCACAGGGAAGGTTTCCTCCTTCCTCCTCCTCGCTGAGCAGCTGAAGGTGAATCTGCAGCCAGAGGAGGTGCAGGGAGCACAGGGCTCCACCTGAGATGGTCCCGCACCCCTTCCCAACAAAAGGGGATCCCGCCTCCCTCCTTGGCCCAGCTCTGGTGACTTCTCAGCCAGGAAGCGGCCGGACACACACAGACCCTCGAGCCTCTTGCGTTGCACCTGCTCCTGAGGCACACACCGGCCCCCTGGAAGCTCCTTCGGGCTGCCTGGAGCTTGGAAACCCGCGGGGGAGCGGAGCAGCCGGGCCGCCGCAGCCTCGGCACGAGCAGAACCCGCCGAGCGAGCCGGGCCAGGCCAGGCCGGCACCGGCGGCCGCCAGCAGCGGCAGAGCGAGCGCGCAGGC
>VZSG01000630.1:303681-329115 GCA_013398315.1 Nothoprocta pentlandii | reverse complement strand
AGCGCTTGGCTGCTGCAGGGCATGGGAGCACGAGAGGCCCCGGCGGAGCAGGGAGCCGGGCTCGGCCCCGCGCCTGCCTCGCCAGCCCTGCTGCAGCTGGAGCGGGGCCGGGGGCCGCCCCGGCGGCTCCTGTGTCAGGCAGGAGGAGATGGTGACGGCCATGGCGCTGTCGGCGCGGCGGGCGCTGCGTCACGAGGGCAGCGGGTGCTGCGAACGGACAGTGCTGCAACAGCAGCTCCCCTTGAACGAGGGATAAACGGGAGCTGGAGGCCAGGAGCCTTTAGCACTCCGAGCAGTTAGGTCCTGGTTGTGCCTCCCAAGGGGGCCGAAGAGGCAAAACCAGAGCAGCTTCCCAAGCAGCGCTGGCTTCTTCATGCAGCGATGAGGATGATGGGAGCACAAGGGATTGTGCTGGAGAGCCTGGAAGTGCTTCTGAGGCCGATGATGTAGTGGGTTGGGAATGGGCAACACGCTGTCCTCCTCTGGATCACCCACAGGAATCACACTCATGGTTGCATCTCCATGGAGCCCCCGCAGAGCCATTTGCCCCTTGGTCGTGGCGTGGTGGACACAAGGGCTCGAGATACTGGGGCAAACTGCTCCCAGCACCTCAGCTGTCTTCTAGCAAAAGGCTTTCAGCTCTGCCTCCCCAGACACCTCTCCCGGCTTGGTTTTCTGCATCGTATTAAAAACAAGCTCTGATGAGCAGAGCTTTGGGCACTGGCAGCAGGCGCCGGGTGCAGAAAGGAGAGGTGTCAAGTGTTGCTCTCGCACCCGTAATCAAGAGCTCTGAGCTTTCCTGGAGATGGAAACTTGTTCGGAGACGGTCGGTGAGAAGTTGGGAGCGTCCTGCGGGTTGTCACCTTGCAGGCTGCGTCTAAAATATCAGGTGGCAGACTAGATCAGCAGCATGCATGCACATTTGTGCATGGAGGAATGAAAGCTCTTGCTCCAGGTCTGCCTCTCAACAGAGAGGGAGCTCCTTTTTCTGAACTCGTAATATTCCCCCAACAGGGCCCATGCGCGGGCCCATGGCTCAGCTCCACGTGGTTCTGCTCTTGGCGGGAGCTCTGTCTCAGTCGCTGCTTCGTGCGGCAGAGGGTGTCTCTGCTAACACCTTGTTTGGGCTCAGGAGCGTGTTTTTGAAGGTCACCTCCTTATCGCTCCTGCCTTGCATGCCGTGAAGTCACTCGGTGGTGCAAAGTGTAGGACCTGCTCTTCTCTTGGAGGACAAACCACTGGAGGATGAGCTCTAGGAGCTCACCTGAAGGGCCTTCAGTCCAGGGGCTGGGCTAGAGCGGGTCCAAGGCCATACGTGTTTCCAGGGTTGTTGGGTTTCTGGTCCAAAGTGTTTTGACCTGCAGGTCTCCTCCCATTGCCCTGTGTTACAGTGCAGGCATAGTCAGAAAAGAGCTGTAAGTAACTGTTATGCAAAAGTTCATCTTCTTTTCTCCTGTAAATTAGAATTTAGTAGATGAATCCTTATATTTAAAGGATGTGGCTGATGCAGAGATTCCTGGTAGGAGAATGAGTAGTCTGGGGAGCAGATAGTGCTCTAACAGCCCACTCTGATGTGGGTGCAACTTTTGCTTATTGATAGAAAGAAGCATTAACTTATGTGTCCTACAGCCATTTGGAGTGCTGTTAAAAAGGCCTACATTGACTTTCTTATAGTTGCTGTAATCAGGAGAGAATATCTTGGATTGTAAAGAAGCTATTTTTTTAAGTCCATTTTTAATATATGTCCTTTTATAGGACCTTTTATAGGACCTATAGGAGGGCCACGCGCTCCTGCTGTCGCTATTGCTACGGGTATGCATGTGCAGCATGTATGAAAGTACTGTGATAGTTTCTTCTATGTGCAGGCACCCTAACTCCATCTTTGTGTCACGCTGAGGAAAAGATTGATGGCAGCCAGGTGGGAAAAGGAGGAAATAGGATTTGAATAATATGGAGATTGAAATAATACAGAAGACAGCAGGCACGAACCGCGTGTTTTCAAGCTTCTCAACAGGTATGACAGCTTCGGAGCGAAACAGCAAACTGGGGAGGGTTCGGAGCTGCTTCACAAAGCAGCTTCGATAAAAGATGTCTTTATCTGAAAGATAAAACAGAATACTACCTAGTTGTCTTTCTGGTTAAGGGAGTTTAAGGTTATAAAAAAGGGGCCTGTGCTTAGATGGTGGTTTTACAGCCCTGAGCATGTCTGTATGGACAGTGTTCACATAGACATTCCCACCTGTGGGTGCCCCCAAACCTTCTTTGATATCCAGTCTCTTAATTTGGAAAGAAAATCTTCCCTACCTGGCCTTACGAGGCTAATTAGTGCTTTTCAAAAGGAATATTTTGGGGAGGAGTATTCTTGCTTTAATTTAAAGCACTTAATTGTGTTTTGTTGCATTTACTTTCCACTTTACAACATAAATTCCATCTTATACATGGTGGCACATGGCTACCCCATGTTGTATCTATATTTTGTCTTTCTTTACTCGTGACTTTATGTGGTAGTAGTGGAAAATAATTCTACTTGCAGTGTGAATGGTGAGAGCCCCTTTGCTCTGGGATGGCTTCTCAGGCAGGGTCCTGTTGCTGGGAGTGGGTTACGTCTCCGGAGCTGAGTTAGTCCCTCAGCGTTTAAGACTGACTCTCTGAACAAACTAATCCATTCTAGAAGCAAATGGGCTTTGCAGATGTAAAAGAGGGGAAAAAAAACTCATCGGGGGTTCTGTAATGTGTGCATCACCCTACTGGGATCCTAGGAAAGTGTGCTGGAAGTTATTGTACAAACACACCCTGAAGGACAACTATTTGGATGAAAAAAATACGACCCTCCTCCATAGTTTGTGAGGAGTAGCTGAATAATTGGATTAAAGATCAGCCGTTATTGCTTAAGAAATCCCTTGCGCTCCCTTCCAAAGCCCTGCGGCCGGCGGCGGCGATGTCATCTTTTAGCCGATGGGAGAATGAACAAGCTACTCTCCTGGGGCAAATTATGATAAAAATTGATTTTGTTTCAGTCATGGAGCAAAAATGGTCGTGTTGGAAGTGAAACTTATCTGTGGCTTGGCCTTCGGGGGACTAGAGGAGCTGTGCCAAGCCTGGCCCTTGCACCAGGCGGTAAGGGGAGAGCCCCTCGTGCCAGGCCGCGCTGCTGGCGCCTCGAGCACGGGCAGCTCTGCCTGATGCAGCCTGCACATTTCACCCCCCGGGCGGGCACGGGCACGGGCACTGCTTTTTATAGCAGCACCATGTGTTCGCAGCGGGGTTAAAAATAAAGAGGGGTTAATATGTTCTGGATTGACTCAGGAGCGTCCCGGAGGCCCAGGGCAGCTGCTCTCTGTGCTTTTTAATTTTCCTTTTTTCCTCAAGTCGCCGTGACTCAGCCCTTCCCCGCTGCTCCCGAGCTTCCTGCTTTCTGCACAGGCTGTTCCCCGTAGTCCCGAGGGACCACAGTTCCTCTCGGGTAGGAACAAGGGGTGAGTTGTGCTGCTTTGCTTCCTTTTTCTCCTCTGGCCTGTTGTCATGTCCTGCTTTCCTCTGAGCTTTCCCTTGCTGCTCCCTGATGACCGGATCAGCCTGAACCGATGCTCTCCACCTCGGGCGTTTGCCCCTATAGCAAAGGGAGCCTCTCAGGAATGATTCGGGCTGCAATCCTTTGCACCTGCTTTTCTTATGCAGCAGGACAAGGACTGTGTGCCCTCTCCTGTGAGCACAGAGGGTTGTTTTGCACCAGGCTTTAAAAAACAAACCCCTCTTTTAGTCCCTATTAACTCTGAGGCCCCTGCTGTGCTTGGCCTTTGCACGATCCGCGTCGCGAGCGGAGCGGACAGGCGAGGATCCGCAAGGAGCTGCCGCGGGTGAGCCCGGCCTTGGGCGCCCGCGGGTTTGTGTTGCAGGGCTGGGACAGGGCGCAGTGCAGCTCAGGTGCCCAAGAGGGTTTGGACGCCCGCTGCCACCGTGCACAACATCCCAAGGAAGGGGAGAACACGAGCCATGATTTGCAAACCACAAGCAGCAGCTTTCTGGTGCCTTGATTAGTTATTCCCTCCCAGCTCGTGGGCTGCAGCGGCTGGTGATGGGGAGGATGCTGTGGGCTTAGTCTTTGAAACGCTTTCCGATGCACCAACACGGCATCCTGGTGCTCAGGGCTGCTGCATTTCTTCTGAAGTTTATTCCCCTGTGACGTGGGCTGGGGAAACCAGCTACCAGGGGCTGGTTGTACTCCCTGGGCTGGGTTTGCTGCCTGCCAGGCTTGCTCTGCTGCTGTGGAAGCCAATGTGGTATCAAATATTAAATAATCTTCGCCGGGGTTTAGCTTTATGAAGAGCAAAGCTCCTTCTGTCAAGGCTTAGCTGGGAATATGTGAAGTGGGCTGGCCTGAGCTGCATATTTTGCCTTTGTTGGCTTTTACAGCAAGTAAACAAATTTTTAAAAATAATAACAACAAAAAAGAGACATTTTACATTTTCTCAGAGTCTGTGCTTACCAGAAGTGTAAAAAGTAGCGGAGAACTCAAGAGTACAAGGACAGGGTTCCTCCCTAGCCACCCCTCCGCATTTTTGGTTCCACTGGACTGTTGTTAAGCCAACCAAGATAAAAGCTTTCCTGTGTGAGAAAGCTCCGAGAACAGCCACTGCCAGATTAAATTAGCTTTTCTGGGAATAAATTAGTTCTTGCAATGTAGACAGGCCCCACTCACTGCAGCTGTAAAATATACCCTGTTAGCTCCTGTTGGAGAAAACTTAAGCAATGCCAAAGCTGCGTTTGAGGTAGTACCATTATCATAACAACTGGTTTTCTGACTGGCTGCAAATGGGAATCCGGTCATTCTATTTTACTGATTCTTTTTCTCTTGATTTTTACTGAGTTTCTTTCTAAATAAGTAGAAAGGTCACCTTTCAAGACAGGGAAAGACGTCCCGGGTTTCAGGGCCGCATCCTTTGGGTAAGAAACCGTGGGCCACAGCCCATGTTGTCCATGCTGTGGTGCCTCTCCTGCTGCTTTCACAAACACCTGAGGTTGCTGGTGTCCCAGTCCCGCTGTGTATGGAGCCAAGAGGAGCTCTGGAGGCCACGCTGTGCCAGTGGGAAGCACATGGACACAAGCAGGGAGAGGAGGAAGGCAGGAGCAGTAGGATTTCCGTGTTGCTGCTGAGCCTTTTGGTTTGAAGGCATGTGCAGTTGACTTGCAGGGAACCGAGCACCCTTATTGCGTGTTATGGTACGTCAGGAAGGGCTCACAGGTCTGACCTGAAGGTCAAGCTGAAGTCTCAACTTGCTCTTCCTGCTTGCTCTTGTGCAACCATTCAGCTCCTCTGACATCCTAGTGTGTCCAAGTCTTAGTCCTTGAGCAACAGAGCGACGCTGCGATTTGAAACACCTTCCATCACCATTAGAAAAACCATCTTTTCCCCTGGACTTGTTGTAGCTCTGCGATTTCATCTGGAGTGGGTTTGCCCATGAAGACCGGAGGTTTCCCAAAGCTTTCCTGCTGCAAGCTATCGGCTCAGCTAGTTTAGTTGGACTCATTTTTTCCAGCTGCTTGCTGGGTGCTGCAGATCAGGACACTTGGGCTTGGTGGAGAGCTCAGTTTTGAGCTGGCCATTGGGATGAGAGGAGAGTTTCCTGATTGTTTCTTGTATTGTCGATGTGGGAGCTGTTCTATTGCTCTGGCCCAGGAGACACTTTCAGTCCTGAATGCTGCGGGGCAGCTGGGAGAAAAATGTAATGAATATAATTCATGTAACTGAATTGCAATTCCATATGATTGGATTTTCACCAATCTCATCACCTACTGTGCGAGTAGTGACCCAAGTTTAGGGCTTCTCTGCCCCAGAGACTCTTAGAAAACCTTATGACCAACAAAGCTTTTAAAGTAAAGCAGTGAGGCATCGACTTGACAGAGAAACAGATGAAAAATTAGAAAATGTGACATTGTAGCAAGGTGACATTGTACCTGTTAAATCCGAATGTCATTAGGATGGCTGGTGCCAAAGTAGGGCGATTTGCAGGGAGAGAAAATGCTAATGCTTCTGAAGCCTGGAGCTGTTTCCACAGCAAGCTGGTACTGTGCCTTGGAAAAGAAGACATCCATATTTTGACATGTGTTTTGTACATCTCTTGGAAGGAAAATGGGTCTGGAATCACCACCAGTGTGTTCACAATTATTTCATTGTATTGCAGACTCTGCAAGAGAATTCAGAATGGGCTCTTGGACTCTGATTAATTCTGGAGCTGAAATGCAGCCCCGTCTCCCCTAAAGTGCTGAGTCTGCCTGCCTCTGATTTCCTTCTCTCCTGGAGCTTAGTGTGTTCTTCAATGGAAGTCACACATCTAATCAATTCGATTCAAAAATGATGTAGCCGTATTATTTGACTTTCTCTCCCCCAAAAAATCTGCAGAATGAGGTAACAGCGGAAAAATGGGAACAGAAAAATATTTAAATTACCATATGGGGAAGGAAATTTTAAAAACCATGAATTTTGCTGGGCAAAATAGTATGCAATCAATTCCGTATTCATTCCCTCTGTGTGCGCTTTAGGCGATGCCTAGTAAAAAGGGCAGGCAGCAGACTAGCAATAGGAGGGATTTTCATACCTGTAGCTCAGAAGCAGCCCTTGCTGCTGCGGTGCTCCAGTACAGAGGAACTCAGGCTCATCTTCCCTGTTTCTTTTAGCATCCATGAGCTGCTAAGCACCCATTGCATCCGTGAGAACATACAGTGGATTATAGGCTGTGTTTTGTTATGGGTACAGCTGTGCAGCTGGTCGTGTAAAGAGGAAGCACCCCTGGGTGGGAGGATGCTTCGTGTTCTCCGGAGGCCTGCAAGCAGTCCAGCTGCTGCACGCTCTGTGCATGCTCGCTGCAGGGATAAACGCAGCTGCTTGGGGGGTCCGCATGCCCCGTGCATGCCCCAGCCTCCCCTGGAGCCCCTGAATGTGTAAAGGCTGGGCCTTGGGTCCACGAGGGGCTCCGAAGCCTTGGGTGGTGGCTCCTCTCCTGGGGCCAGCTCCATTGCAGCCTCGCTCGGCCCCACGGCGCTGCACGTGCTGCGGAGCCGGCAGCGCTTGTGCACGCCAGGAACCCGGAGCTCGCCGAGGGCCTTCTGCTCGTTTTGGCTCGTTTCGCTTTAAATGTTGGGGCTGAGCAGGCTCTGGCAATGCTGTTTCTGCAAACCCCGAGCGCTGGGTCAGCCCATCTGGAGGCGAGGAGCCCTGGAGAGAAGCCCAGAGGCGGCAGCGGGTCCAGCCGGGCGCTTCTCCTCACGTGGGACCCCTTGTGGGTGTTGCAGATAAACCATCCTTGTCTTAACCAGGGGGATTTGTGCTTGGGTTTTCCTCATGTCCACGCAGAGGAGCTGCACAAAGCAGTAATCTGAATTTCTGGCTGAGAGCAGCTGAGCCCGGGCTGCATCGCGGAGATTATCTGGCCCTGCTTTGGATTTACTTCTCCGGGAAAGCCTGCTTTGGATACAACACCTGCCTTTCAGCAAGAAGCCTGCTCTTACTCAATCTGCTTGCTGGATTACTGTGGCGCATGGACATCCCATGGCTTGTCCGAGGTAGGATAACAGGAAGGGGGGATTGATCCAGAGATTCACATGCAGTAGAGCAGAGTGGGAGCTTCAGGGCTCTGGATTGCTGGATTGCTAAAGTGAACAAGTCTCCTCCTGGGCACACAGTCCTTTGGTTTAAAGTGCAGCTTCTGACCAGCTTTGCCAGCAAAGCTCTGCGTCCCTGTGCTGAAGGAAGAGCCTGGCCCTCCTGGATGGAGCAGTTCTCTGCGTCTGAAATCTGGCTGCAGAAACGTGGGAGAAAATAGCTCTTCTGCAAGCAGCCTGGCAGCTTCTGCGCCGTGGGTTTTGATCCTGGGCGAGGATGCTGCAAACACATGGCTTGTGCTTGGGGAAATGCAGCTGAGTCACCCAGGGAGAGAACGGGGAGAGGGGAGAACAGACCTTTCTGTGAGCCCTTAACCCACGTTTCGGTGTGTGCCTGCGCGTGTTGCAGGTGTTTGTTCTCTGCCCGTTTTGCCTGGGACGATGATGAATTTGTGAGGTGCTGCTTGCATTAATGGTGGGACAAGGAGGGGGACACGCTGCTTGGTCAAGCATCCCCCATCCCCTCCTATGGAGGCTGCACTAACCTGTGTTTATTCCTTCCTCCTGGCTCTGGGAGACAGTGCTCAGGCTGGAGACAGCAGATGCATCCAGGAAGAGGGAGGGCTGAGGAGGTCTTGGACTCGCGCACATAGAAAACATCTTTTGTTCTGCGTCAAAAAGCAGGCAGAGGTAACTGCTGGTGCTGCTTCTTCCGCAGGGATTTTGGCTGCGTTTCCTCCGGAGGTCAGGGCTGCTGCTGTGGCCTGTGCGAGCTGAGCCCCGGCCTCGCAAGCTGCTCCGCGTGGGAGCTCTTGGGATGGAGAGGGACTGATCAGGTCAGGACGAGGTCCATCCACCTCTAAGCCAGCAGCGATTAGAGACTCTCCTTCCATCTCCTAAGGCTCTTGCAAGGGTCTTATTCTCAGTATTCTCTCCTTTAAATCTGCAAACAACAGGAGCTTGTTTTGTCTTTTTTTTTTCTCTCCTTTGTTCATTTCCTTAGCAGACAGCATAAGATCCCTGACAAGCTAGTCTGAGCAAAGGCAGCAGCCCTGTGTGAAGGCACCTAGGGCCGTACTTCAAGCCGAGCTGCATCTCAACGTTGTTTGTCTGTCTTTATCAGTATTGATTTCTGCAGGACCTTGGCATTGAACTGTTCCAAGAGGTTTTTTGCTGGCTGTGCAGCCGTGTTTCTGAGCAGATAGAGGCCCGTGGCGCTCAGCGTCCCGGGGACGCAGAGGATGAGGTGGTGTTGGCCTCAGTACCTGGCCACGTGAAAGGGAAGAAGCTGGAGGCCCTGAGGGAGCCCTGTTCACTCAGAGCTCTCGGTTTCGTTTCTGACAATGTATTTGCAAAAGCCTGGAAGCTGAAATTGGAGCCTCCATTTGAAGCGAAGGACTGGAAGTGGTTGTGGCCTGTTCTTTTGTTTATTCATTTTAACCTTAGTGGGCTTTTCTCCTCTTAAAAAATATCAGAAGATTGAAGGAAAGGAAGGGATAGGATGATCCGGCTCTCTCCTCTGATCCTTGCCCTGCTTGGCTTGTCACGCTGCTCTCTTTCTGTCTCCCACTTTTCACCAGGGCAGCGTTTCCAAGGATGATGTGCTGGTTTGATCTGTATTTAATCTGCCAACTAGAGGAGCCAGGTGCTGTGACCAACAAAAGCTGCTACTCTGTTCTTCCACTTCTGAAGAATTATTCTGTGTTTTCACCTGGAAATAGCATCTCTTCTGTCCCTCCTCCCACTGGTAACCAGCTCCTTTAGAGCCTTCTGATCACGAGATGGCTTCTTGCTCCCAAGGACTGGCGCTGGACGTTTGCAATTTGATCAAATTTTCAATTTTGCTGGAATGATGTGTAAAGTGGTTTTATTCCAGCAAGCCCCAGCACGGATGCAGTTTCAGCTGAATGAAAAGGCTGCCCTTGGGAATATTCCTTCCTCTGGGAAAAAAACCCACGTGTTTCATCCGAGTTGCCTTTATAAGATGGAAAGGTCCTACCTTCAGCCAGGATGTGCTCCGGCCGCTCCTGCCCCGTCACCCTTGGGTTCTCTTTCCCTGCCGGTCAGGGTGCCCCTGTGTCCTGCAGCGTGCTCGAGCCCAGCGAGCAGCTCTGCACACCCCAGGGACAGCCGGATTTGCCCTTTCGGCCGCAGTTTTGCCCTGGAACAGCCCCCGGCTCCAGCAGCGCCGGGTTGGACATCTCGGCTCTGTGCCGAGATGGGGGCTGTGCTGCCAGCACTGCCCCGTGCCGAGCCCGAGCGGCTGCCCTGGGCTCCTCTCCGGCCCTGCCGGCTGCAGCCGGGGGCAGGAGGCTGAGGAGAGGGAGGGCAGCGCCCGGGCGCTGCTGGCAACGCCGCCTTTGCCCGCGTCAAGGCGGGCGCAACGTTTCCGTGACAGGCTGGTCTTGATCTGCACGAGGTGGAAACAGGAGAAAGCTGCTCTTAGGGTGAAAGCTGAGGCCTCGGGGAACGGTGTCCCCGTGGTGCAGGATGTGGGAAGGGGTGTCTCCGTCTCCTGGCTTTCCTCGGTAGTGGCTTAGGTCACCCTGCTCCCTGGGTGAGAGGGGCCTGGATCAGAAAGAGGTTCCATGATCAGAAAGCAGCGTCTGAGTGGAAATGGGATACGTGTTGCAAGGTGTGAGCTTGGCTGCTGGCGAGGTGAGGAAAAGCTCCCGGGCAGATCCCTGGCCCTGGGGGAGGACTCCAGGAGGCTCGAGCCCATTTGGGAAGCGCAGAGAGGAGCAGGTCCGAGGCACTGAGGTTCCTGTGTGTGCAGGCTGCATTGGTTGCGTTCTTTGGGAGGAAAAAATCCTCTTTTTCTTTACACTCTGCTGAAGCTAAAAAGAGCACAGCTCAGTTTGCAGCTTTGTAGGTCACTGAAGGAGAACGATGGCTCTGCAGAGCTTGGCACTTCGGGTACGGGATGCTTCCCTCAGCCTGCAAGGGCTCTGTGCAGCAGCAACTCTGCTGGAAACATTACAGGGACCATCCCGCCTTTTACCTTGGAAAAGGGATTCCTTCTTTCAAAGAAGGAATATGGGAAGGAAGCAGGAGGAAGATGCAACCCCTCCAGGCTGCCACAGAACTCCACTTTGAAGCTGGGTGTCTGGAAGACACCGCTTAAGACCTCCGAGAAGAAACACTGGTCATTAAATGCAGCTGTCCGGGGGAGACCATAGGGCCACCGGGCTTTGCTCAGTCCCTGGGGGTGCCAGGGAGCTCCTCTGCGAGTGACAGCTCCTAATCATGCTCTTCCATAGATTTCTGACCTGATTAAATTCCCTGCCACCTTGCAGGAGGCTGCTCAGAGAGGAAGGGCAGGCTACAAAAGCAGGAGCGGAGCGAGCCGAGCAAACAGCTCGGGAGACAGGGACGTCGTCACCTGCCCTCGCTGCAGCCTCGTCAGCCGCAGGCGGCGGTTGTGCTGCCCGGGCACCGCGCTGCCTCCCGGCTTCGTGCCGGGCTGAAGGGGCAGCGGTGCCCGCTCTGTCCTCCTCCTGGGATCCGGGTCCGTGGGAAGGGCTGCAGCCCGGCTGCTTTCATCCCGCGGAGCCACGGCCACGGCAAGAGCCGGGCGAGCGCGGGCACAGCTGCCCTGCGGAGACGGAGCTGACAGCAGTGTCACTGCGTCCCTGCCCGCGTCTCGTGGCAGCCTTCCAGAGCGCAGAGCCTCTCATCTGCATGTCCCGACTTAGTCACGTCCATCAGAGGAACCAGGGAAGTTGGGTTTCTCGGCGTCATTGCGCTTCCCCGGAGACCAGAGTAAACAGCCAGCTCTGTTCCCAGAGGGGTCCCCTCCTCGGCCTGCTCTTGCAGCCGGGACACGGCTTGAGAAGAGACTGTGAGCGTGCCAGGGCTCAGCTCGTGGTGACACCAGGGCCGCTTGCCCTCGGCTCTATGACTGTGGCCCTGGAGAAGTGTGTGGCAGCCTGGCCGCCCGTCGCCAGCAGAAGCCGTGTGGGACGTTCACCCCATGCTGCAGTGCTCGAGGTTGAGTCTTTTCCCCCAGGACCGGGGGTTGCTGGGTGTCCATGGGCCGGTGTCAGCCCTGGCTTTGGGTCACCTCTGAGCTGATGGGGATGAGGTGACTCCTCCTGGCCCTGGACACAGCCCCTCTGTCCTGCCCACGATGGCTGCTCGTGCCTGTAGTCAGGGCCACAAGTGAGGACCGGGTCCCACGTGGAGCTTTTCCCCCAAGTGCTCCAGGAGCTGGTGGGTTTGGCCTGGTGGACAAGACTGCTCTGTCGCAGGGGCTCCTCTAATGCACTTTCTGTCTTCTTTCCATCAGCTTCAGTGGGCTAAGACGACTTCCAAACTCCGTGGCTTAGAAGAATTGCTGCTTTCTTAGCGCTGCCAAAGCTTCTGAGATCATTGCAAGAGGGAAGTAAAAGGTAAGTGCTCTGATGCTTAAAGCTGGTCTCATCCAAACTCACTCGAGCACGTTTAGAGATGTGCTGTGTGCGTTTGCTCCTTCCCCGCAACCTTGTGCTCAGGGCTCAGTGGGAAGATGTCCCGTCTCCCCTTCCAATGCAGGAGCTTCACTTGCCAGGTGGCTCCCTGGGGGAGCCTGTAGTCACCCTGGGCCTCATTCCTGGGCTTGGTCCTGTAGCGCTGCAGCTGAGAGCGCCCTCGAGGGCAGCCTCCATCCTGGTAACACCCCAGTGCATGAGAACCACATCCAAGAGCTGCACTGGGGCCTCGCTGGAGCACCAGGCAGGGTCTTCATGGGGGAAATGCTGCAGAGGCAGCTGGCAGAGGTGCCAGAGGGTGCCCGGGCACACGCTCCTGCTCTCAGAGCACGGTCAGAGTCTGACGTGAAGGGAGAGGACCAGCAGCTCCTCCCCGAAGCCCTGCACCCCAGCAGCGCTCCCGCATCGCGGCCGGCCTGCCCTCGGCCCGTGCCCGGGCGTGCTCAGGCTGGCGGCCCTGGGCTGTGCCCCCCGTTACGTGCCGCCTCGTGCCCCACACGTCAGCTCCGAGGCCGGCGTCTCCCAGGGGCTGCTTTCCTTGCAGGGCGGCCCTGCCATGTCCAACGAGCCGCCGCCACCCTACCCGGGCGGCCCCTCGGCACCGCCCATGGAGGAGAAGCGCGGCCCGCCCCCCGCCACAGGTACCCGGGCGGCGGGAGAGCCTCCGCCGCGCCGGAGCAGGGAGCGCGCGGGTGCCCTGGGAATCCCCGGCCTCCCCTCGCAGCGCGCTGGGAGGCCGCGGTGCCGCCATCCCTCCCTGCTGACTCGGGGGACCTCAGGGGAGGTCTGGGGAGAGCGCCCCCGACCCACAGCCGGGCTCTGCTGTGGGTGACGTGGCCACGTGGGGCTTGTGACCCTGAGGACAGGACTCCGGGCTGCGGTGACAGGCCGCTAGTCCTCAGGGCTGTCCTGGAGCCCCTGCCTGCTGGGCCCGGGGGCACCGAACGTCCCTGCTGTCCCTGCCCGGGTCCCTGTGCGCTGCTGTCCCTCCCCGTGGGGCTCCTGCCCCGTTTCCAGCCGCTCAGCTTCGCCACGGGCGCCGCCGCCTCCCGCCCTGGCCGCCGACCCCGCTTTCCTTTCAGATGGCGTCTCGCCGGCCGCGGGGCAGCCCCAGGGCGCCCCCGTCCCCCCGCCCGAGTTCGGGCCCCCTCCCTACGAGCCGCCCTCGCAGCCGGGCTTCGTGCCCCCCCACATGCCCACCGACAGCTCCGGAGCCTTCGTGCCACCCGGTGAGTGCGGGCAGCCGCGGGAGCGCGACGGCTGCTCGGGGACAGGGGGCATTGGGGACCGTGCCTGCAAAGAACGTGGCACGGGTGCCCCCCACAAGCCTCTAAACAGGGCCCCGGTGCAGCAGCGAGGGGCTCCCCCTCTGCGGGGATCCCATCTCTGCTGCCCCACACAAATGTTGTCAGCTGTGCCCGTCTCTCCTTCCCAGCTGGTTATTACCCACCGCAGGGGCCTTACCCGCCCATGGGCTACCACCCTGCCCCGGGCCACTACCCGGCTCCCGGCGGCCACACAGCGACCGTGCTCGTCCCATCGGGGACCACCACCACGGTGACCGTGCTGCAAGGAGAGATATTCCAGGGTGCCCCGGTGCAGACCGTGTGTCCCCACTGCCAGCAAGCCATCACCACCAAGATCACCTACGAGATCGGCTTCATGAGCTTCCTTCTGGGCTTCCTCTGCTGCTTCGTGGGGTAGGTGCCTTGGGCAGCGGGCTGGGGCTGGCCTAGCACAGCCCTCTCCCAAGCCCACACTGCTTGGGAGGACCAGCAGGGCTGTCGTGGGCACCGAGCATTCACTAAGGCAGCGTGTGGCTCCAGGGTACCCGGCCACCTTGTCTCCTGTGAGGGACATGACAGGGGTGACTGGGGAGCCACTGGGATCAGAGGGCCTTAGTGCAGGAGCAGTCTGCACAGAGCAGTAGGGAATCCAAGCTGGTTGGGGGCAACTGGGACCAGACAATCTCTGCAGGTCCCCTCCAGCCTCCTCCAGTCTGTGCTTGCTGAGGAGTAAAGCACTTACCTTGAGCATGGCAGTGAAGGGCCGGCTGCCTCCGGCCTCCCAGGCACCCACTCACCTCTCTTGCCACCAAAGCCCCTGCCTCTGGAGCTGACCCCTGCATGGGCTCCTCCTGCTTCGCTCACGCGCCGGCCCCGGCTCTGCAGCGCCCGGCCTCACGGCCCTGGGCATCTCCCTCCGCTCCAGGTGCGACCTCTGCTGCTGCCTCATCCCCTGCCTGTTCGATGACTTCAAGGATGTGACGCACACGTGTCCCAACTGCAAGGCCTACATCTACACGTACAAGCGCATGTGCTAACGGCGCCCCGGGAGCCCGAGCCACTGGAATGACACCAGCCCCTCCTTTGCTGCCGTCCTAATCTGTGCGTGTGCAACTCCTTTGCTTGCCCCGCGGCGGAGCACGCGGGCCCCGCTTGCCCCCCACTCAGCGCTGCGCCCACCCTCCCGGGCTGCGGGCCCTGCTGTGCGCGGCGGCCGCCGGCACGGGCGCCCCGGGGCCACGCATTGAGCTCCTGCTGGCGGCTGCCCTGGGCGCTGGGCACGGGAGCCAGGCCACCCTCCTTGCACCCACTGCAGGGCACGGGGTGCCGCGCGCAGGGAGCGGAGGCTGGTGGATGCTCCCACCCCTCAGCACTTCTCCTGTGTAATGGGAAAGGGGGAGGCCAGAGCTGGTTGCAGGGCATGTCGGGCACCACCAGCACCTCAGCTGTGCCCCTTTGGGAAGGGCCTGCTGCAGGCTCCGGGTGAGGCACCTCCGTGAGGGGGCAGAGGGGCTCGTGCCCTGCGTGCTGCCACGTGCCCCTGCGGCAGCGCAGCCAGGAGGGGCGCAGGGAGCTGCCCTCGAGGCGCAGGGCGGGAGCTGGCGCTGCGCCCGCGATGGCACCTCTGTCCTGCCGGAGCAGCCACCAGGCACCTCCGTCCCATTACAGCAGCCCCTCAGGGTAGGGAAACGCGGCTGCTTCTCACTCAGCCAGGAGCAAACAGTGCACCCCCTGCGTTCCCACATGCACCATGTAGCATAGAGGAGCCTGGTGCCCCAGCAGGGCTGGCTCGTACCCCTGCCCACGCCGCACCAGGGCCCCCTGCCCTTCCCGAGCGGCGGGCGCCCGCCCAGCACCTACCCTGCAGCTACCACAGATGCACCCAGGTGGGTCAAGGGAGTTATTTTTAATCTCACCCGCTATGAGGCAGGAGGAGCAGGCAGTGAACCAAGCTGGCAGCAGCGCCGGGCTGGGCAGGGGGCCCGGGAGCCGCTCGCAGCCTTGCTGGGGCAGCTGCTCCCCTGCCTGCCTTGGGTGCCCTGCTCCAGCGCCCGGAACAAGCGGCTCCCCACAGCAGAGCAGAGCGGGGGGCTCTGCCAGGGGCCCGGCCTGCACCCGCCCTCTGCTTGGAAGTAGAGCCGAGGCACTCGTCCCACTGTCTGTATGTAAATAAATAACAATCCCTGAGCTCAGTGTGCGTCGTTTCTTCCCTACTCGAGGCCGTTGAAGCACTGAGGGTTAAGGAGCCACTGCAGGGACAAGGGGAAGGCTTTGCTGGGAGGTAACTGAGCACTGGAATAGGCTGCCCAGAGATGTTGGGCAGGGGGTCTCCCTCTCTGGCATTTTTCAAAGGCTAAATGAAGAGGGGCTTGGGCAACATGCTGTAGGTGGCCCTGTTGGAGCAGGGGAGGGCGGGCTAGGGCTCCCGAGGTCCCTTCTGCCTTCAACCATTCTGCAGTTCCAGATGAGTAATTTCTTCGTGCACAGCTGGAACACAACAGGGCTGAGGTACAAGGGCCCCTGCACTGGCAGGAAGGGTGCAAGGACCCTGCGCCTCAGAGGCAGGAGACAGGATGTGGACAGACCCTGGCCTCAGAGGGGACATAAGGCACAAGGGCACATGCAGTGACAGCACCTGGCTTGACCAGACCCTGGAGGAAGGGGCAGCAGGGAGGAGGATGCAGCAGGAGGGGAGGAAGAAAACCCTGTGGGGAAGCAGCAGGGGAGGGCTAAAGACAGGAATGTCTCTGGGGAAGCAGCACTGGACAGCGACAGGGCAGAAAGAGATGACCAGGATAGTGTGGGAGCTTAAATCTATCATCCTGCCTCTTCAGCCTTCCACACCCCCATATAGGCTTATGTCGCACCACAGTTGCCTTTTCTCCCACACAATGATGCACTTCTGGCTTTCCCCTGCTGCAGCATAGCAACTTTTTATTCCAATAAAGGCTTCAGCAAGATCAATGTTGCACAGTAAAGATGTCACCTTCATTCCCCCACCCACACATCTGGTCCTGTCCCCTCCTCCAGGGAGGACAGCCCTCCCTCGAGCCACTGCTAAGAGGGCAAAATCCTTCCCACGACACAGGTTACGTTTGGTCCTCAGGACACTAGAACAAGCAACACATTCCTCCTGTGAACTAACACCCTGCAGCACAGCCACTGCAGCACTGTGGTACCTCTCCACCAGCTCCTCTTGATAAGAAACTGAATGCTCCTCCCTGAAAACACTGATGACACCTTCCTGGCTTGAAGCTCAGGGCAGAAAACTCTCCACAGGGACCCCTTCCAGGAAGGGGGATAGAAAGCCAAGCATGTGAAGCCTTTGCCAGTATAGGTAGGATGAGACAGTTAGAGCCTTAAAGTTGCCCCGGTCTGAAACAGCAGCGCTGACCTGGAATCCACATACCCGCTCACCAGCGCATCCTGTACACTAGTCAGCTATGACATTATTTTACAGTGCTTGCATTATGGGTGTGCAGAAAACCCTGGGGAGTCCTGCTGGATTCTGTTTATTGTCTTACTTGCACCCTGCAGGCAACTCTGCCAGCAGCAGGAGAACAGTCTGAAGGAGGACAGGGTGCCCCTCTCCTCCTGCCACCATCAGAGCTGCAGGTTGCTCTTCCCATCACATGACGTACCAGGCTGCAGCTCCTGCTGCCAGGGCGACCCAGGCCGCGAGGATCAGCTGCACGAGGGGCTGCTTTGCCAAGGACACAGCAGCGTGATAGGGACAGCCAGCTCCTGCCGTGCCACCTAGAACACAGAAAGGGCCATTAGTGCTGCAGCACAGAGATAGATAAGGACTCACTGCTCTGTCACGGCCCAAAACCTACCTAGTTTGTCTGCATAGAAAGGGCATTTGCGTATGTCTCCTTTTCCATCGTGGACTGGGACACCTCCATCTTGGGCTTCGTCTGTTAGAGACAGACCAGTCTTCTCCAGTTCATCAAATACCTGCAAGGGGTCACAGTGAGCGCATGGGCAGGCTGAGCTGTATGCTCAGATCAAAAGGAAGATCCAGAGAACAGCAAGAATCATTTCATCTCCAGCCACCCGGACAGCAAGTAGAACATTTGCTTCTATCTCTGACAGCCCTGCAGGCCAACACGGCTGAGAGCCTCTGCAAAGGCAGAGCCCATGCCAAGAGCACCTCAGGTTAGACCTCTGTGCCCAGGAGGGAGACAGAGCGTGACTGCTGCCTGCCTTGCAGCCTCCAGTGGAGGCTAGATGAAGCTCTGAGCTCCCTTCCCTGCTGCAGATCTTCTCTAGAAAACCACTGCTTCTGTTCACAGAGCGGTTGGGCAGGCCCCTCCAGCAACTCTGTCAAGGGCTTCTGTAAGGATCCCCAAAACAGAGGGGCCTACTGCGCTCCCCATCACATTTCTGCGCAGCTTAAATAACAAAGACCTGCCTTGGCACAGATTAAAACTTCAGTCCAATAACAGACCACGTCCGTCCTCCCAAAACAGTGGGCAGCTCAGTCATTTCATGCAAGATGAAAGTAACACAGGAAGGAACAGAGGCCGTGGGCTACAGATCTTTTTGCTCGCTGGGAGAAATCTCAGATCACCAGCTGAGACAAGAGATAAACTCTAACTAGTAAAGGGCAATATGAGGATGACAGCACAAGAGCATGTATCTTGTTAAAGCTGTTTGAAACCAAGCAAGAGTTCTGCTCTTAGAGCTTTAGAGCCACCATTTAGTGCTCATGGAAACCTGATAGTCCAAGATGTCTCAGTTCAGTCCTAATCAAAGGTTCATGCATTGCCCTGGTGTGGGGAGAATCGTTGCCCAGGATCTGTCAGGTGTCCAGAAGGTGGACACAGAGCTGCTCAGACCAAAATCGCCACACGAGAGAAAGGCAGAATCCTGCTGCCCCCCAGTGGAAGGGACTCTCATGGTCACAGACCCAAACCACTTCTCCCAGGTGAACAGTTTGGCTGCATTAATCTAGACTCAGGACCCAGCACAGAGCTGAAGGCAGCAGCACATGGAGGTGACTTGAGTGAGTGACTCCAGGGGTTAGTACCTGCATGTTCAGTTTGAAAGCCCTGTTGGCTTCTTCTACAATCCTTTCCTTCGTGTTCTTGTCCAAGTCCAGCGCATTCATCCTTGCTCTGTAGAGCTGCTTGAACTGTTGTGCATTGGAAATGTTTTCAAACATGTAGAACTGGATTCCTTCTTCAGTAGTAGGTAGCTTCAGGGCCCTCTGGGCTACCTTCTTCAGCACCTGGCCACCTGAGAGGTCCCCCATGTAGCGTGTGTAAGCATGGGCCACCAGCAACTCTGGTTCATGCTGCCCCACGTGACGGATTCTGTCCACATACTGCTGAGTTGCCTCCGAACACTGGATCTTCTCTTTCCAGTCTTCGCCATAGAAATACTCTATGTCTTTGACCAACGCTTCTCTCCGGTGGAGCTCTAGAGGGAAATACAGAGGGGCAAAGACTGGGTTGTCTTTGTTGCGGTCCATTTCCTCTTCCAGAGCGGAGTACGTGAAGTAGAGCGCCACAGTAGCCAGCTAGGGACAAAGCACAGCTAACGTGAGAAGTTACTCACTCACTCTGTACCTCACCCTGTGCCGCCTCCTCCCCAGGGTGGAGGTTGGGTCCGTAGAGAGGAAACCCCAGAGCTCTGCACAGGAGCAGCCTGGAGAGCCCCGGCAAACTGCACAGTCTGAAGGACCAGAGGCCCTTCAGCTAGTTTCATAATAAAGTTGCCTGTAAAGGGTTGAGGATTACTGGTCTAACACTGGTGACTCTGGGCTTTGTCAGCTTCAGAGTGTGACACGGGGACTGACTTCATGCAAGAGGTGCAAGTAGCACCAACACCAGGTGCTTCAGAGGGCTACTGCAACTGGCCCAAGACCTTCAGAATCAGACTGCACTGCTCAGACCCAAACTCCATCTCTCCTGTACAGTTTAAATTGCAATATGACATAAAGCCCGTGGAAGCAGGATCAGCCTCTAGCGGACCAGTTTATGGTGATAGTCCTATCATGATTGCAACGTGTGGGGTCAGAGGCTGAGCACCTACATCTAAGGCAAGTCTCTGCTAGGCCAGCACGCTCCTCACCACCCTGGAGCTCAGCTGGATGGGAGCCCCTGACAAGTTCTGATGACTGGAAATCCACCTTAACACACACAAGCCAGAGGTGCTCAGCTTCCATGACTCTTCAGTCTGCATCAGTCACTGAATAGATCAGTAAAGAGCTTCTCTGCCAAGAGAACAGAGCAGCACTCACCTTGAAAACCTCCTTCTTGATCCGCCCTTTCAGGAAGTCTTTGACAAACTGAGTGTTCGTCGCACGATCGTGGGATTCCTTAGTCCCTTTCTTCAGCAGCTCCGAGAGGTCGGTGGGACTGCAGGTGAAACAGGAGAGCTCTGCTGACGACAAGCTGCCCCGTGCAGCACAATTGTCCCTGTTGAGCTTGGAGGGCTCCACGCTACCTCAATCACAGGTGCAGTTTGAGGAAGGCACACAGGGATGGGCATCCTGTCCCAAGGACCTGACACGGTTGCCAGAATCACAGAAGATCTCAGGGAGATAAGGCCAGGCACACAGGCCGGGACTGGCACCATCAGGAAGAAACAACAGGATGGCAGCAGTCCATGTCCTTCTCCGGGCTCCTTCTGCACTCACTGCCAACCAGCTTTGCCATTTTAAGAGGCTTGATGCTTATCAGGGGGCTCAGATGCAGTGTGCTGAAGCAATGATCCAAGGATCCTTTGATCCTTGGGCCACTGTTTTTACTGCTCATCCGTGCAAGCTTCAACAATAACATCAAAGGAGGCCTTGATCATCTCAGGATCATGGGTAATGGTAAGGGGCACAGGAGCCTTGCACTCTGGAGAGCAAGCAAGGCTCACGTCAAAGTAGAAGAACACACAGCCAAAACCTGGGCTTTTGCAACCAGGATTTTCAAGGATAAGCAACTGATGGGAGTGATGGGATGACTACAGCCACTGCACCAACCTGGAGGTGGGCACGGAGTTACCCACCTACACACCTACACTCATAGGAGTTTATGCTACAGTACAGCTTAGATGGTTCTTTTGACTGTGGCTTGCTGTAGATGGTGTGCTCACATTAACTGTAAAAAACAGACTTGGAGCACCCCAGACCCATGCCATCAACTGACTAGAGAAAACTAGATGTGGCCGGAAAAGCTGCTATCACCAGCTTCATGAAGTTGAGCCTGTTAAACAGAAGTCAACTAGGGGTTTTGAGAAGCACCCTGCATTCTCACCCATTTCCAAGCCTGAAGCTGTTGCTTTTACAGCATGTTTCAGTGAGCACATGGGACATAGTGTTCACCTGCACTCAGCTCTTCATAATAGGGATGGACAACTGAAGTACCTTTGAAGTACATGAAATAACTGTGTTCTTTAGGACATCGTGTTCCATCTGTTCCAGACCTGGCTGGAACAGATGCAACTACCCATTGCCCCAAGTGCTGAGCAGCTCCAGGCCCAACAGGTTCTTGTCTCAGCTTATTCCACAAAGAGGCTGCAGATGGACATAGAGTAAGAAGATTATAGAGCTTGACTGTATCAGTTTTTTTTTTATTCTTCTTTTTTTTTTTTAAAGAAAAGAGTGCCTTGGAAAAAAAGCCTTGCCTAAACCTCTGGGTATTCTGCAAAAGATACAGCTTACTAGAGCAGAGTTCACATCCAGAGTCATTTTTCAAAACAAGTATCTGCTAATCACGAGACACTGTCCAGCAAGCCATGAAAGGCTGGTTCACCTCAGCCAGGAAGGGATAAACACGACTGCCAAGCAGCCAGGCATTTCTGAAATGTGAATTCAGGGGCACAGGCTGAGAAGCAACTCCCTGTTGTCAGACACTTCTTTCCCGTCCCTCCCACCTCTCCTGTGAACTTTGCTAAATTAGAAACTTGACTTAGCAACACACCCTTTCCAGTCACTTTTCCTTCTTTGTGAAGGAGCAAGTGACTGTAAAAGGTTCACACTTGTCCAGAGACTATCCCGTATTGCTTGGGACAAGATCTGGGCCATGTGTAAGACTCACCTGACATTTTCATCTTCTGCCTCCTCATAGCGTAGGTTTTCCCCGTCTTCTCCCCACTCGGAGCCTTCCATAACGGATGACATAGATCCACAGCCCTGGCCAGAGCAGTGCTGGAGACCAGGCAACCTGGAAGGCAGAGAAGTCTTAGCAGGAAAACTACCCTAAGGTTGGCGGTAGATGGGTAGGAGGCGCAGAGGGGTCTCAAGGCGTCAGTGCTGCATCACCACGGAGCGGGAAGCAGCCCATCGTCATCCTCACCGCAGGCCACCGAGGGCCGCCCCGCTCGGCCCAGCGCAGAGCGGCCTCACAGCACCGAGGCAGCCTGAGCGGCGCAGGCCGGGCAGGACCAGAGGCCTCCTCCTCGTCAGCGATCTGCGCTGAAGTTACCAGTTAGCTGCTTTTCTGCTGGGGCTGCCAACTCCCTCCTCCAGTGTTAGGCTAATAACTGCAGAGGGAAGCACCTTTCTCTCCTCGGGAGAAGGGATTTCAAGCAGCTTCACTTCTGCGGCAGGATGGAGCGTGCCCAGAGGATGCAGCAGTGAGCCAGGCCAGCTAAGATCTGAATGAAGGCAGACAGCTGAGAGCAGAACCAATATCTCCCCTACAGACACATATTTGAGGGGGAAATTGCAAAGCAGGGCCAGCTGCTACTAACCTCCCCTTCCTGGGCTGTTCTCAGGCAGCAAAGCAGGTGCTACTGCCTGAACAGAACGAGCTGCAGGGAATACTCCCACTACTCCCTCTCAAACCCTCCTCTCCTGCCTAACAGGCTTTACTTTAAACCCCAGAATTAACTCAGATCCTCTCCGATCTGAAAAGGAAAAACCTCCTCCTCGGGCGTAGCAGGACGTGCAAGAGGCTCCCCGATCCAGGAGCAAGACACCTGGCTTATACCAGATTAAGCCATAAACCCAGCACCCGTATTTATAAAGCGGAGCCAGTAATCAGCTCTGGGCTGGGCACCACCACCAAATTACAGGCAAGCAAGGCAGGCCCAAAGCAGAGCTTCTGGCTGGTGCTCCACAAGGTGCCTGCTGTAAAGGAGCTGTCCTCCCGCTCCTCCCCACTTCGACTGAGGCCTCCCGAGGTGGGCTGCACCTGCAGACCCTGCTCAGCCCATGTTTGGGGGCTACCATGAGACAAGAGCCGACAAGCCAGGCCAGCTCGCAGGACGCCGCGGATCCGCCGCTGGCTCCCAGCCTGGAGGCACTGCTGCCGCCCAGCACTGCTCACACATTAACCACCCTCCCCTTGTTCCCAGCACTGCTCACACATTAACCACCCTCCCCTCCTTCCCAGCAGGTTTCCTGCATCCTTGTTTTCCAGGCTCTCACCACCTCGGTGCTCTGCAGAGGCACCACAGGTCCCGGCGTGGGCCGAGCAGGTTCCTGCGGCAGCAGAGCGAGTCCTTCCGAGCCAGGCCCCTCTCCACGTGGGAGCACGTTACCAGGCTGAGGAGTCTTTGGGCTCACCAGGAAGGAGCCTTCCTCCAGCGGGAGCTTGACGAGCACCTCACAGCACTAACACATCATGTCATGGGAGGCAGCCCCGTTCAGCAGCAGGATTTGCTGCAGGTGACAGCCCTCCAACCCCTCTAGGCTTCCCTATGGGTCAAGCATGGCACAGGCTCAGCATCCTTGCAACAAGAGGTTTCAGCATGATTATAAAGCCAGGGCACACAGACACGCAGGAACAAGGATGCGGAGTCATTAGAGGGAACCACGCCTGGATGCTGTTCCATCTCTGGTCACTCAACAACAAGCACATTCACTCTGGAATTGCCACCTCCATGCGCTTCACAGCTTCAGTCAGGCCTCACCTCGGGGGGAAATTGAGGCATGGGAGCCACTAAACAGCCCGACCCCATTCAGGGAGGCTTTGCCCCTGGCACGACGAGGAGCAGCCTGCATGGCAAGGCAGCCGGGCCTCTGCCACCGCAGGCACGCGGGGCCTCACAACTTGGGCTTTCCCTGCAGGTTACTTCAGGGATGCAAATTCCAAACATAGGAACCAGACGCACGAGTTCCCATTCGTCTCATCCTCCCAGAGAGCTGAGAGTCCATCAACGCTGTGGATACAGACAAGCAGCAAGCCTAGAGCTACGAGGGGCACTTCTGCATTGCTCATCCCTTGGAGGAGATACATACATAGAAGATAATGGCAACATGAAGGAATCCACCAGATTAAGCCTCAGGAACTGCAGTGATTAAGAGCAACAATTGTTAGAGGCTCCCAATGGCCACACACACATTGCACGGCTCCCAAGAGGGTCTTTATGCCTATGCCCAGGAACCACCTCCCACAACAGCTGGATTTGTGGGACCCACCAGCACCGGAGCTTTGAGCTGCTTGCTCTATACAGAGTAAACGATGGAGAAGTATTTAAATCTTTTAGAGCTACAGAAGCACAACGGATCAGTGAACTACTGCCCAAGCAGCACTGGCTCACGCTGGAAGAGGAGGTAGCGGGCAGAGTCTCATGCAAGGACTCCAGTGCATTCTGTAACTTTTGTAGGAAGAGAGGAGGAGGCAAAGGAGGGGTAAAAGTTCAGCTTGACAAGCCCCTCTCTACAGCAGAACACGGGGCAATGGATGGCACCAGCCCCTTAGCCAGGGCGTAAGCTGGGATGAACACAAAAGACACAGAATCCAGGATTTGTGCTGATGGTCTGCAGCACAGACAGCTCCCTGATGAGCTGTGAGTTCAGGAGACAAGACAGCACAAGTCAGCACCCTACCCTTTTCGGTATACTGCTAGGATATGAAAACTTGGAGGTGGGAAATCAAAAGGCACTGTAATTCTCATGCCACTGTAATTCTCATGCCACCAACAGACTAGTGCTGTTATTCAGACAGCTAACAACTGAACCCCCAAAGTGGTCACTGGTCACAACACTGGTTTCTTGGGGTATTCGCTCCTCTGAAAGAGGTAGTGTCCTAGGAACTGAAGGGGAGGTTCATGCGGCGCCTGCCTCGCTCTGGGGACCGCGGCGCCGCAGAAGGACAGAGGATCACACAGAAGGAGCTGGGCTCATCCAAACCCTGGCTGTTGTTCAGGGTAAACACGCACCTCTCCAGGGCCCTGAGCGCAGCCTGCACGGGGGAATCCAACAGCTACGCGAGGCAGCAGAGCTGCCAGAGGCTGGAAGGTCTGGTACAGAGCAGCTCAGCACTGCCAGCCTCCAGCAGGGCCTTTGGGGTGCTCCTAGCTGCCACCTCATTCTCGTCCAGGTAATTTTCCTCATGCGTAATTGCACAACACTGCATTTGAAGTGAGCGGCTGGACCCCTCAGCATAGGGAGGCACATGAACTACTCCAATAACCCCTGCCTTTTTGAAGGACAATGAGGAGACGCTGATGCAACATGGAAGCACGAGGCTGCAGGTGGTAGCAGCACCCGGGCAGCTCAATAAATAACTCACAGACCCCCTCGCCAGCACAGAGCTCACACTTGCTGTTAGGCCAGCGTGCTACCAAGGCACTAATGGTGCCAGTGTCAGTGCGAGGCACGGAGCTGCACCTACCTGATCGTCCCTGCGGCAGGGACACGGCCCAGACCTCTGAATCTGAAGGGATATCACAAACCAGCTCAGCAGTAACGCTAGCAGAGCTCCACATCCCTTCCTCCCGCTGAATACACGGCATCGACTGCCCATGGAAATCAAAGTCTATGGGACAAATGACCGTGTTTCCCCGACACGGCTCCATCAGCTGCAGTGCCGGGTGAAGGTGAGCGCCCGTGCGCCCCGGCACGGCACGAACACCCCAGCACCTCGGGGCTCAGGACTTGCTCCCTGCCTAGGAGCGAGTCTAGGCTGTGTTTTCCTCACCCCGGGAAGGGGAGCCGCGCGAGGGCAGGTTACGGAGGGTACCGGGCCCGAACCCGGCAGCTGCTCCTCGCCTCAGGGGCCGCCGCCGCCCCGGCTCCGCACAGACGGGCCGGCGCAGGCCGCGCTCCCCGGGCCGGGCTCCGCGTCCTCCGACCCGAGCGCCCTCGGCATCACGCGGGGGCCGCTGCCTCCCGGCGTGGCCCGCTTCCCCCG
>VZSG01000630.1:274260-298057 GCA_013398315.1 Nothoprocta pentlandii | reverse complement strand
AATGGCGGCCGCGGCGCCGGGGAAGGCGGCGGGCAGCGGAGCGGCCCCGGCAGGCGGCCGGGAGGGCCCCGGGCGCTGGCGCCAGGGACGCGCGTCAGTCGGGAGCCACATGAAGGCGAGAGCTGCCGCGCGCAAGGCTGAGGCCACACACACCGTGGGCAGGGCCCGTGTCACCCGTGTCCCCGGGACACTCCTGCTACCTGCATGGCCTCTCCCTGTCCCTAAGGCCATGGCGGAGCTGAAACGCACAGGTCACTGACCAAGGAATCCCCCTGGCCAGGAGATACTGAAGGCTCCTGGATGGGCACAAGGCTGCTCCTGTATTTAGCACTTCAGTACCTAAACTTTAGCACTGTAAACACAATACTTGGAGTTACATGGTCAGGCAGACAGGGAGGGCACAACAGTCGTCACCCTGGTAAAACTGTAGTTAGGAAATGCGATAATGCACAAAACATCAGGCAGGCAGCTGCAAAAGTTGCTCTACTGGTATCCATAGTCAGTCACACAGATCCCTTGGCTGTCACGGCACATTTGGAAGCAGGTTTTTCCAAAGCTCATTTGGAGCTCACCTGGTATATCAGGGTAGGACAAAAGCTTTACGTGCTGCCAGTAACATATGGGCTACTTTTTAACTTGGAGAACAATTAAAACCTTGGTTGAAAAGGTTCTCCTCTTGCAGTCATGGAAGGGTTAAAGCAAATAAATATTTTTGACAGCTGTTACTACAGAGATGGAAATAATTACAGGAATAATTATGAAGACAATGAATTTTCCAAGAGAGAAACGAGCCTGCATTAGGAACTTACGAAAACAGAGGAATATATAAGATCAAACTGACTGAACATCATCACTGGCAGATGGAAACATCAACATTAGCTGGAAGAGACACCCTTGCTTACAGATTAAGGGAGCAGGTGAATGAATAATTGCTTTCTGATAATTTGCAGCACGTCAGATATGTCACTGTGACGTACCTGATGCGCTGCAGATGTTTTTTCCTCTTGCAAGAAGTGTTAGAATTATGCAAATCATTTCATTTCGTCAATTGCAGCCACAAGAATACTGAGACAAGCCTCTGCAAAATGTTATCTCCAAACCCGAACAGCAGAGATGTTTCATTCTTCTCTTTGTTTCACTGGTCAAGGTGTCCACTTGAAAGCCTTAAGAATGACAGATACAGGATGGAGGCACTTTCAGTAACTGTTCTTTTTAAAATTTTTTGTCTTACCATGCTACAAAGTTTCTTATAGTACAGTCCTATTAGTTGAACTATGTAATTTGTATGCCCGAAGTGTGACACTGTATTTGAAGGTCAAGATAGAACAAAGAATTGATTGGAAAAGCTTTGATCATCAACGTTTTACCTAGGAATATAGCGAGAAGGTATCTTACTTATTTTCATATATTAAGACTGATAAGAGAGAAATACATGATACGCTATGGTAAACAATATTTCCTAGAATGCTACTTAAAGGCAAAATTTGGCCATTCTGTGCAAGAAAGTCATCTTGTTGTCAGCTTTTGCACTGGAGAATGGAGGAGGAAAAATGATGTTCTTGACAGGGAAGGAAATTATTTAGAAAGCTCCAGAATTCACCAAAGAGGGCAGAAGGGGCTGCTAGGAGGTCCCCACACCATCACACACACCACAGCAACCCGACAGAAAAGTCTGTAATACCACAGCAGCTGTGGACCCGTTCTCCATGAGCCCCCCTTGCCAAGGCCAAACCAGGCCCTTCCCCATCTCTCCTCCTGGCCGACCAAAACACCTTCCCCAGCCTTACCTGGGTTCTCTCCTACCTTTGTGTTCCGCATCTCAAACAGACCTGGCAATCTGCCTCTCTCCAGCCACTACCCAGTGATGCCGTGTGCCAGCTCTCCTTGCTGCTGGGCCCTGTGACACGACTCTCCTCGTCCTTCAGTTCTCTGCTGAGAACCCTTCTAGCCAGAGCGCTCACTGTGGAGCCACGACTGCTCTCAGCTAGACCCAGGACTGCGGGTTAGGCAGCCCCAGGCCCTCCTAGGACATTATTTGTTACAGTTTATCATTAATAGCTTATTATGTTTATTTATATAAATTAAATAAAAAGGCTACAATATATCAAAAATATAAATAATTTCCAAAATACATATGCTACAAAATCTGTTTTTTTTTTAAAAAAAGTGTTCATTTTGCCAAGACCGTCTCAGATTCAAAACTCTCAAATGCATGCAAGTCCGAAGAGCTCACAAAATACATTAAAAAGTCAACCTTTTAGGGTCCAAGAGTTCCATATGTTGTTCACAACTTCTTTTACAATAGTTTTAAGAACAGACTGCTCAAGGAAGAGATTTTAGATCATTATACAAGAAGTGCTGCAAAGTCCAGTGGTCACTATACCACCTCCTTAATAAAAATTCTCTCTCAAGGATTTGTTCTGCTCTGGCTACAACAACAAGGTAACAAACACAGCCCTCAGAAAACAGAGCAGATGATATCTTGGACATCCCAGCATGCAAGCACCTGCTGCATGCTGGACACACACGTTGGAATCCAGGCTTGCACTCAGTACCTGGTGTCACGGGACACTGAGAAGTCATCAGATATAGTTCAGAAAAACAGCTGCATTGTTGTGCAGCTGTTTCAGAAACACAGATTTAGGAGTTTTACCAGAGACTGCCAGATGAACCTAGGGGAGCAGAAGCCTCATTTCCACAGTGTCCCCCTGCCTTGGCAATCAGTAGGGCCACTCAGATACTCAATAACTTCCTGAAGGGTCTAAAGAGTCAGAAAGGAAATAGGGACCTAAAATTTATCAGAAAAAATGGAAAGCAGAGATAAAGAGGAGAAGAAGCAGGGGAGAAGGGCACCAACAGGAGGCACCTGTGCAACTGCCGCTGGAAATGGGAGAGAGGCCTCCATTCAGTATCGTTTCCTCTGTTTTTTGTTCCTCTTTTGTTTGGCTTCCTTCTCCTTCCGCTCTGCGGCCGTGGTGAAGGTGATACATTGAGCATCTAAAAAATCCAGCAGCTTTGCCTTGGAAATCTTGATGCCGTTCCCTTTCAGCTCTAGGTGCAGTGCAGCCAGCTCAACTGGCTCATAAAAGAGGATCTTGTGGTACAGGGCTGGGTTGGAAAGGATGTAGTTCCTCACCGCCTCCAGCGTTTCTGTCTCCCGGGCTGCTGCCTGAGAAGCTGGGAACTCCTCTTCCTCCTCTTCAGACATAGTGAAAAAGGAACTAGAAGTAAGAAAGAGCAGAAAAAGCAATCAAGGAAAGAACTGCTCATCCAGGGCACGCTCAGAGCTGCTCAAGCCCCTGACAGCCAACCCTGCGATGCTCTGGGTAGGATCTCCAATACCAGCCAAACGAAGGGGCCACGTGTTCTGCACACCTAGACAGCCCAGCCGTGCCGTGCCGGTCCTGTGCTGCCTGCCCTTCCTTGCCCTGCCTGCACTGCTGCTGTCGTCCTCGTGGGCTCCTCTGTGCAGCACCATGTGCAGCGCCTGCTCAGTGTCCACTCCCTGCTCTTCTTGCAGGCCCTCACTCGACCCGGCGAGGCCCCTGGCAGAGCTGCCAGGCCGGGCCAGCTTTGGGCTCTGCCCACGGGCAGTTTCACCCAGGAGCATTTCTGTGCTCTCAGAATAGCCCACTAGCAATTAGACCAGAACAAAAAACAGCAGAACTTACTTGAAGTGACAAAAGCTCAGGGAAGACAGGCTACAAGACAGAGCCCCTGTATTCTGCATTGACATTCATTTCTTTGTTTCCCACTTTCCCAGCTCATCTCTGTGCTGCACAGTAGAGAGACTCCTTTGTTAGTATTTTGCTCTCCTACCTCTGTATTGCAACAGAGACGTCGCTGCCATCCAGTGAGGAATATGAAGATTCCTGAGATGATGAGAGCATCAGCTCCACCTCATCAGCTAGCAGAGTGCCCCTGTCGGGAGATACAGTTGATGTCTTCTGTTCCTTGGTTCCTCTGGCCTGAGATGTCCTTTTAATTCCTTTCTTGGTTGCTGCCTGGCCTGTTGCAGGGGGTGTAATCAAATCCTCACCCCCAGCACCCTGCCCAGCCAGCGCTGAGGAGGCCCTAACAGCCTGTTGCTTTTTCCTCACAGTTTTTGAGGTTTTGGCACGTTTTCCACCTGCGGTCCTGTTTGTCTTCGTCTGCCTACGGTGTTTGGCTGGGGCCTTCTGCGAGGGAAACTGGGAGGATGGGATATCGTCCACTATGTCAGCATCCACATCCATATCCACGTCCTGGTGCGTATACTGGAATATCTCCTTCAACTTTAACACCATCTGGCGTTTTGGGAGAGGACGAACTCCAAATCTGAAAGAGAAAGGTGGGAGTGTAGGCTAAGATAATGCTGCACCTTCCACTGTTATAGCTCAAGAATGTGACCAAGCCAGGAAGTCCAGTGGCCAGCTGGAAGAGCATGACATTGGAAAACCACCAGGTTTTCCTCTCCAGCACAGCAGCTTCCTTTCACACTACCTGCCAGCAAGTTTCTTACACAATCACAGAGTGCTTGAGGCTGGAAGGGACCTCTAGAGATCATCTAGTGCAGCCCCCCTGATCCAGCAGAGACACTCAGAGCACGGGGCACAGGGCAGCATCCAGGCGGGTCTGGAAGACCTCCAGAGAAGGAGACTCCACAACCTCCCTGGGCAGCCTGTTCCAGGGCCCTGTCACCCTCACAGGAAAGAAGTTCTCCCTCACATGGAGATGGACCTGCCTGTGTTTTAATTTATACACATATATTTTTTTTTCTGCTCATAAAGAGATGAACTTGTGGATGAAATGCTAACCTGCTCAACTCCTTCTTCAGTTGTGGGGTCTCCATAAGGGAGTAATCTGGCATTGGTGTCATAGGAGTCTCAGGAGACTTGTCCCTCTCTTGACGGGCAGGTTCTGCAACAGAATGAAATTGTCATCAGAATTAGTATAGAAGAATATAAGAGATAACTTCCCCTCCTGGGAGGCAGATATTTTAGTGTTATATAATAACTGTTTTAGAAGCACTTCTTGTGTGAAAGCCGCTCTGCTAAACACCTTTATATTGAACAGATACCTTTATATTGTCTTCCTGTGGTTCAGGATATTTATTTTTTATTGTCTTTAAATCAGAAAACAAATTGAGACATATGTTAAGTCTGAATAAAGAAGTCCAGTCAAGGCTTTGTTAGAACTGTTGCAAGGTAATTAAAAATATATGTTTACTGAATTCTGTGAAGTTGTTTTTTCCCCAGGAAGAAAATGTCATAGTAGAGACTTGATGCAGAAGAAACCAAACAAGTCAAGAATCTGAAGGGCTGAATTAGATACTGCTTTAGTGATACTGATCTCCTGACAGTGTAAAGCACAGTCAGTCCCATAGATCATGTTCTAAACCCCTGTTGTTTAACTAATTACTTAGGATAGTACAATTAGTAATATAGCTAAAAAAATATTAAGAGATCAATTACTATTCCTAGATCTTAGATAGAAGGAAATTCTCTTGTGTGTGCCATTCACTGTGTCCCCTGGGCGAGACCTCAGCTGGACACACGAAAATCTGTTGGAAGAGCTTAGAACCAGCAAACAGAAGGCAGGGCAAGTCAAAACAAGGACAAATCAGAGGAGCTTTGCAGGAAAACATGCAGAGCCTTCCCGTGGGCAGGAGAGGCACCTGCTTCCAGCCAGCCTCTACACTTCTACCACTGGAAGCAAAGCTTACCTGACATCTTCATGTAAACGTTAGCACATACATCAATTAAGAATGCATAAAAAACACAAGACCCATTATTGCCCATAAGGAATAAACATTCCCTAGCATGCCAGGTGAAGGCCATTTTATTTATTTACTTATTTCCTTCCTGGTAATGTCTCATCATTTCTCATGCATACTATCCCTGTCAAAGAACCAGCATGAATGGAACACAAATGACTGTGCTCCAGCAATCCCACGTATTTAGCAGCACTCTGTCACACATCAGAAGCTGACTGTACCTTCTTGTGCCTGGCCCTGATTGCTTTGAATTAGAAGGCCAAAACACCCTCCCAACATACCTGGTGAACAACAAACAGGACGATCACTTACAAAGACAACAATTTAACCAAGTTCAATGAACCTCGTATGGATACAAGCTCTCACCAGGAGTCTTTACAAGGTCTGTCTGATGGGCATCTGCTGAAGCTGACCCCTTCTGAGGTACAGGAAGCATCTCTGGGGATTCGTCTTCTTCATTATGAAAGTCTTCCCAGAATTTGGTGTTCAGGAAACTTTCTCTGCCGCCCTCTGATGACCATGCCTCAACAGGACTCTTTTCGAGGTGAAGCAAAGTTGTTGCTCCGTCACTAGGACTTCCCTGAAGAGGGGTACTGCCCTTGATTCCCTGGGCTTGGGCCGGGCTCTCCCACTTGACAGGCCAAGAGTCAGATCTGGGGCTGCCGGCAGGGCTTGGGCTTGCACAGCCAGTTGGACTGGAGTTCTGGTTGTTACCTCTCAATGGTGACAGATACTCAGTGTGCCCGAAGTCATCAACAGGGACTGGGGGCTCATCGTGAAGCAAGACACTGCTGCCCAAAGAAAGCCGACTTGTTTGCTCTTCGCTTTCGCTGTCCTTTATCTCAACCACATTGGTATCTGTTTCATCTTCCAGTGCCTGTTCATGACATGGAGACACAGGTTTGGACACTGATGAGCTCTTGGCACATTTTCTTTCTGTGCTGGTGTAGCCGAGGGAAAGATGTGAATCCTCTGGAGAAGCTAATGAGGTGTCAGTGGAAGATGATTTTGTTGCTTGGCTGTTGGAAGGTCTCCTTTCATCAGCCGAGTTCTCCCTAGGCAACTGTTTGTCTGACAGTGACATTTCAGGAACTTTTATGAGGCTGATGGCCATTTCATTGTCACTTTTACCTGCCACTAAGCTCTTCACCTTGAGTTGAGACCTTGATTTCTTTACACAGTTTACACTTGTAACCGGTGTCTGTGTTGAGAAATCAAGGTCTGTCATATTTCTGTTTTTGTTCTGAAATGGTGTGTCTGGCACTAGCCAGGAGCTGTCCATACCCAAAGAGTCCTCGCGACTCTGCCCTTCTTCATGGCTCAGGTTCAGACTCTGTTTGCTCTCTATGCAAGCACCCACTTGGCTGCTGAGAGGCAACTCTCTGGACATCTTTACATCATTATTTGTATGTGATACATCTGTAACGAGACATGAGACCTGGGATGATCTCAGCTGTATCTCAGTGATAGATGGTGAGTTATTCTCAGGTTTGGGGATCCCAGGACCATGTTCTACGCTAACACTTTTCAGTTGCTTGGAGATTTCCATTTCCTTCACAGGAGAGCCCAACTCTGGTGACCTCCTCTCTTGTTCTAGTTCCATTTCATCATCAGAAGATAAAATAATAATATCATCTTCCTTCCTCTCCTGGACTGCAACATCCTGAGTTCTTATGACTGGTGCTGACAAAACTGAAGCATATTTATGCCCATTTAGATCAGTGCAGGAAAGCTCTTCTGGAGAAATTGTGCTCTCTGTGTTCCCATTTCCTGATGTAAGGTCCTGCTCATTGCCTTTCTGGAAAGCTATTTTGGGAGATGGGGATGATTTTTGATTTCTCTCTGGTGCTTCTGCTTCTCTGGGAAATTTCCAGTTTGATTCTGGAGACACAGGTGAAGAACCAACTGCAGGAAAAAAAGACATTAAAGCTTTGGGAGGAGGACTGCCACAAAAGCTATCTCTGTGTGGAGAAAGATCTTTTTGTGACTTGGTGTAAGCAAGCAAATCATTAACACCAACATGTTTTTCACTAACAGTCTTTCCTGACTCTTTGATAACTTCTTTCATTGGAGAAGGCTCACAGTATTCATTCCTATCGGTATCCTTGTGCAAGCTGGTGAACTGTTTTTCTTCCAAGTGGTCTCCCTCTCCCACATTATGTGAAGCCTGAGACAACTTGAAATCTTTCCCACTTTTCAAGTTCCTAACACACTTCTGAGGTTCAAATTGGCAAGGCTCAGAATTAATGTTTGTGGCATTCACATTTTTGCATCCACTTGTATTCTGCATTTTCTCTTCCTCAGACAAGTCACAATTGCATGTTTCCATGTCACTGTCTTCCCTCAGATGTTTGAAGTCATTGCTTAGCATGGTGGACACAGACCTTTTTGCCTCTTCTTTCCTAGTCTGCTGGTTGACACCTTGGGCTACCTCAGTATCACTGCAGATGTTGAAATCTGTGCCTTCACTCATCTCCAGTTCATCCTGAACCATTTTTCTTTGAGTTGCAGCAAACTCGTATATTTCCTCCAGCTCCTGTTCACCCATCCCATTGTCATCTTCCTTCTGGCATGCAGGGTTTAGCATAGTTTCTTCTTCCTCATCTTCACCCACCCACACTGAGTTCAGGAGCTCTTGGAAGTTCTCAGCTCTGTTGTCATTATCTTCGTCATCTCTCACAGAGATGAGATCATCTTCTACATCCACTTCAGAAGACACTTGACTCTCTCCAGCGCAGTCCTCACACTTGACCACAAGTTCCCTTAAACCAAACCTGAGAGAATATAACACAAATGTTAATGTTTCTCTCATTCAAAATTCCCCCATGTTACAGTTGCCTGATCAATCTAGTGAGTCTTGTGAAGAAAGTTAAACTTAGTTTGTGAAACTGATGTGCTAAATTAGACATGCAGTTTTATCCTTATTAAAAATACGTCAATAACAATTTCAGGTTTTCACTCCATTTGACCATCATCTTCTCAGGTTTCACACTTATTTTCCTCCTTCCAAACAATGCATTCCTGCCTTGACAGAGGATAAACTCATACCTATCAGAGTACTGATCACCTGACTATCAGAGATCATCAGAGAACTGATTACCTGACTATCAAGATAAAAGGACAGATTTTTTTTTCCCTGGTCTTTTTCAGAATTTCTTTAAAAGGACATCTACATTTCCAGAACTAAGTGATTTTGATCTGGTAGAATGTATTTCATCTGCTCCTGTTTCAAAGATCATTATCTAACACATGTCTAGGATCACGAGTGAGTAGTGTCTATGATCATGACCGACATAACAAATTAGCATTCCCTGCATTCACATTCTGCAAGTCTCATTCAGATCAACTGTGTCACTTGTGCAATGCCTTGAGAATTAACACTTATCACCATAGCCACCATCATCTGTCATTAAAGATCTTGAGACAAAACTTGACAAAAGTGTACTAGCCATAAACCAAAATCAGAAAATCTCAAGATGTAACCTGAAGAAAGATTCATGAAAAAAAAAGGATAAGATGCTCTTGTGTTCATATTTCACTTAAGAGAAAAGCAGAGGTACGGGCATCTTAAGTGAAATGAATTTTGTGGAAGCCACTGAAACCACAACAGAAGATATCAGGTTAAAGTCCATGTGGCTGAAAGCATGAGGTGATCCAAAGCACACTCATATGATACAAACCTGGTAGCCAAAGCTCTCAGCTGGGGCAGAATCCTAGCAGGGACGTCAGCATCAGCAGCATAAAGATATCGCAGGAATGCACAGGCTGCCTCTTCCGTCACGTCACTCAGCAGCACTCGGCGTGTCTGCTCACTCCCATCCTCCTTCACAAACAACCCTTCGTTGTAAACCTGTGAGGTAAAAGGAAAGCAAACAGGTCCCCTTCCTCATAAAGGAACAACACCAGCAGAATCTTCTGTCAGGCTACTCCTTCCTGCCCCTACAGCAGTTAACTTGTACCCTGAAGATTTCATGGACCACTTAGAAACGGTCCTTTTACAAAGAACAGCTTGTAAATATTGTCTACTCCATAATCAAAATTGTCAGAAGAAAGACAGAAAGCCAGCCAGCCAGACGTACCAGTAGGGACCAGGTAGTCTGTGCTTGCACAGGTTCAAAAACTAAAGGGGGAAAAAAAACCCAAAAGACAAAAAACACTTAGAAAACTCCTTGCCCTACTTATGGGCAGAAGGCAAGTAACAATCCTCTTCTCATTCAAGACAAATTACCATTTTTTTTTTTTTTGTTTTAAATCAAGTTGTCAAGATTCATGCAAAGTGAAAAGCTGAAAAAACACTGCAGGTCCAGAGTCACTTGCCACTGGTTCCCCAAATACTGTTTACTGTACAGCAGCATTAACTCATTTAGGTGTGGTCAGTATGGAATAGCTGGTCAAATTCCTGTTACTGCAAAGGGGCTTTACTCAAGTGGAAGAGAAAAGTCTATGAGCAGTACTTACCAGCTGAACAGCCTGAGGACACCGTGCATACAGCACAAACATGTGGGCATAAAGGATTTCTCCAGAGTCCACCTGAAACTGCACGTCACTCAAGTGGGGGTTGTTGACCATGACACTGAAATCTGCTGCCAGCATCTTGAGAGAGGACTAAAACATATAAGGGACACAAAGACAGGAGTTGTCACGGCTGTAAGGCATTTTCCTGGCAAATAGGGAAACAACTCTCTACTTGTGTCACAGCCTTGCCTTACAGCACATCATCATCCTCTGATCCTGACCACATCACTTCCTGATGTGGTAGAGCCACTGCCTACACTTGGCCTCTTGCTCTGCTGCCTTCCACCATGGTTTTCAAAGCTGTAGCTCCTCCCTTGATGGACGTGAACTCAGTTCATAACAACTGGATAGAACAAGAGGAATGAAGATGACTCAGGGACAAGGTCATGAGCCTTTCCTCTCCTGTTCACTGTTTCAGTCTGGCAACGACAGCTGGGAAGAAGCCCTCTGCAACAAGGGGCCAATATGGAATAACAGAAATGTAGGTATCTAGTCCAAAGGAACTTGTGCACCTGCTACTGAAATCCCTTTTGAAAATTCCACTTATTTGGGAAAAAACAACCAAACAAAAATACAAACATACAAAAAACCCATTTACTCTTGTAATTTTAGAATGCTTTACCAAAATTTTTGGGGAAAGCTGGTTGCCCGAGCTCTCTGTGACTAGTTTAATATCTAGAGCTACCCCTACTACAAACCCACTCAAAGCAATCTTCTAAAGACTCAGATTCCCCAGGTAGGACTATTGCTTCTGGAGCTGGCCAGTGCTTCAGAGAAGTGTGAAACACCCGTGGCCCATAGTTGAAGAAAGCTGCCTGACTGTAAGTGGAAAGCAGCTTTACCTGACACACTAATCATTATCCTGTACTTTCTGAACCTAATGCAAACTGGAAAAAAAAGGCAAGTTCTATCCAGCTGCACGAGATGCAGTTCCACTGGCAACAGCAGAACTCTTTATTAGCAGGTTTCTGTGTTAGTTCAGTGGAAACTCAACCTCTCTGCCTCCTCCAGTGTGTTTGCAGGGAGCCAATAATGGTTAGTGTGGAAACAGCAGAACATGTTGGGCCATTTGTTCCAGGCTTCACAGGTGGGCTAGAGGAGACTCTGTATGTCATGGCAGCGGCGTGGACTGCTCTCCCAGGGCAAGACAGGAAGCTCCATCTGGAAACTGATTAGGTGTTTCTTGCTCTCTTTTTTTTGGCAGGTAGGACACCTGCAGGATGGCACCCCGGGAAGCCAGCAACCATGTTCCAGGCAGGAAGCCCAGAATAGCTTTCCTACTGATGCTAAAATTATAACTCGAAAATGAGGAAATTAAGTAAGAAAAGAAATATTCTGGCTTCACCATTGTCTGTGCAAAAGAAAGACTGGAAAGGAAGACAAGAGGAGGGGCACTTACAAAGGTCTGTTCAGAACCACCCAAAATGGGTGCGTACACGAGCCTGGATGAAACCCCAGACAGTTCTGCCTCTCCTGGGCTCCAGGAAGTGTGGCCTGTATCATCTAGTCTGGACAGCAAAGCAGAGTATTACCTGAATGCTGGGCAGATACAGCCCTAGTAACTACCCCAAATACACTAGGTACTACAGCCTCAATATTTAACCTGGTTCTCTTTGTAAAATTATGCACAGATTTGCTTTGTGTTACCTGTCATTTTAAATCAAGTAGGACAAACACTCTGAAATCACCACAGGCCTGCCTGTGGGCATCAATGAAACATCACTTATCATGATTCCAACATCTGTGATGATTCCTGTGAGCGACTGTGATCCTTAAACATCTCTGTTTCTGTGAAAACGAATGGGAAACACTCCATACTTCTGTAAATTCACCGAATAGGAGAGCTGCCTTTTTTTTTTCTTTCTTTTTTTTTTTAACAGTGCAAATAAACAATACAAAAAAAGGGGGGGGGGAATAACATTTGTTCTTACATTTATATCGTTGCTTCTCAGAAATCTCTTCTCTTTGGATGGCGGGACAAAGCCACTAAGTGAAGTATCAGTGGAAGTCAATTCTTTTCCTCAAAGAAGAAAAGGCACATCTCAAGGCATGTATAACGTTCTTGTAAGACAGAATGAAGTGGGAACTCCTAACAGGATCCCATTACAACTCCCCAAGACTCCTGTCCCAGGCTGACATTTCTGAGCTGAAAGGCTCAGCCTTCCCCCCTTGCCTTTATCAGATCATTTGGTGTCTCAGCATATGACCAGCAGCCATTTGCTGCAGCTTAATAGGAGAACTGAAGGAATTTTACCCAAGTAAAGTACCAAACAGACAGACATGAGACTTAGCAACCACATTCTTCATTAATGAGTGAACTGGAGACACACAGTACATATATTATGCTAAATGGTTGGACTATTAGACTTAATTTTAAGGCTACCATTAGTCTTCGAATGTGCAGTTGTGCAATGCACACCACTGTAACTGAGGAGGTTAGAGTTACTCTTGGAGGAATTCTAGGTGGTGTATTTTTTTCAGATCAACTTCAGGGACTGTGTATCCATGTACAACACCCCATCATCCCTCTTACGCTCTTCTTTCACCAGGACTTCTCCCAGTGAAACCTTGTAAGACAGGCTGTCAGCAAAAGCCAATATGCAGAAAAGAGCAGCATGGGGTATGTTTTGCCTCACCATTGGCCAAGTTTGGGCTCCCAGCTGGCAGAAATGCATCTGACACCTTTAAAGGATTTCTAAAATGAAATTTAGAAGCTGCCAAAACAAGCTGTTTTTTTAATATTGGGATCTTTGAATCATTTCAGAAATGTCAACTTGATTGTATCTAAAGCCTGCTACAGAATAATGCCCCCAAATAACACCTCCTGGGTCAACATCATGATCTTGTGGCTGCTGTCACTGCTCTCCAAGTTCAGTATGGCTAAGTGTGGTTCCTCATAGCTGATGGCACCAGAGAGGAGGCTCATGAGGCTGCCAGAACTTACTTGGCTGCTCTACTTTCTGAGTGTGGTTAACATCAAGGCTCCATTGAGTAAGAGTTTGTCCTTCCCTGGCCAACTCAACCAGGTCCTGGAGAGTCTGAATGTCCTTCTGGCTCTGAGATGAAAACTGTCCAGTCCCTTCAGAGTCTGTGTTGGCTTCATCAGTAGTTCTGACTTCAGTCTCTGTAGAAGCAAGATCATGGGGATGAAGATCAGGCTGAAGCTGCTGAGATACTTCTGGCTGATCGGATCCCACCGATGGCAGAACAGTCTCTGACTTATAATTCTGATCAAAAGAGAGAGAGAGAGAGAGAGAGAGAGAGAGAGAGAGAGAGAGAAAAAAGACACCAATAAATTAATTTTGTATGTGTTTGCAGAGCTCAGAGTTCTGTGTTTCTGAATTGATCTCTAGTTCATACTTTCAAAATATCTTAATAAATATGAATAAAATACTTAGAGCAGTCCCCAGATATACTTTCTTCTTGGAGAGCAAGTATGTAATAAGGTGACAGACTAAAAGGGTCCTGTTTTTGTAGGCAGTGTTTATAAAACTACAGAACAATGAAAGAGGCAAGACATCTGGATAGGAACAGTGAAACTGTCCACTGTAAAACTGTATCACAAGCTGTATGAACCTGCATGCAGTGGGATGCACGGGGAAAGCCTGAAGTGCAAATGTTTCACTTTTAACAATTCTAGGTGTTTCCATCCTCTCCTCTATGTAAGAGGCAAACATCAATCCTCAGTGTAAACTTTTCACACAGGTCCTTGCTGCCTTAATGCAAAACATGAGTAAAGAACGGCTCATATTATAATCAGTCAGAGAAAAGTATCAAGAAAGAACACAAGAGTCTGGCTACTCTAAAAATAGCTGAGCTGGTAGCAAAATGAAGAGACTGAAGCCCTCTTAACAAGTTCTCTCTCTTCCCATCTGTTTTGTTTTCCAAAAGCTCAAAGAACAGCACGGCAACACAAGCCTCAGACTCCTGTCCAAAAGGGAGAAGTGAAAGTTCAAGATCACAAAATCTACTTGTGTGCGACCAGGGGACAATTGTGCAGGAGCAGTGAGCATGCAGAGGCATGGGGTGACTCATTTAAATACCAGGCAAAGAGAAGGGTTGCAGAGCAAGTGAACTGTGGCACACAAACACTAGAGGAAGAAGAAAGAGCATCCCACCTGCACAGTTTTGCAAGGTACAATTGGAGGGGTCAGCTCAGCAGTGTAGAACAACTCAGGGTCACAGGGCCCTGTTAGAGCACTGCTATTCCATAAAAAGCAGTCCTTGTTTCTGGGTAATGGCATGAGCCAGTCTGCTTTCCCAGATCCATCCTCCAAAATCCTACTGGCGGGAAGCCGAGGGGTGGGAGGGAACTCCATCTCCTGGGTAAGCAGCATGGCCACTCGCTCTTCGGTCCTTTTGCGGACCCGCTCTGGATCCTGCAGCAGCAATGGTGGAGGAGCAGCTGAGCCTCTTCTACGTGTTTTTTTCTCTTTAAAAAGAAAAGCAAAAGAAACCCAAATAAACAAACAGCTGAAAACATAAGCAGAGACACCTAACCTGCCAGCTCTTTCAGCCGTTGCAGTTGGCAATGACCAAAACGCAACTACAGCGGAACTCAAGATTTCTGCAACAAGTCCCAAGTCTCCCATTTCTTCTGCTGGAGAAAGAAACCTTTGGGGAAGACTTACTCGTGCACACATTGTCCTGCTGGGCTGAGCCGTCAAATGAGATCATTATGAAAGCAACTGGTATCTGTGCAGTCTACCTTCCAGACCCTCTGAATGGTGATGGTACAATGCTTTTGGCTAGATCCTAGTGCTCCACCAAAACAAGAGGAAAAAAGACTCCAAACCCATAAGGATTCCTTTTTGCATGTCTTGATCACTGATGGTGATGGTCACTCATGTCAAACTACAGCTCACATGAAACCTGCACAGCTATCATTTGTCAGTTCTGCTTCTTTACTGCCTTGGTCTTACTAATTCCCAATATAATCGGCAGTGTTTATCAGCAGGAAGAGATCTGAGCAGAGTCATGAAGAGCAGTGTCCCATCTGTGTGGCACTCAACCTTCCCCCATGGCAACTGGCTTCTTTTCTAATCACTTTTGGGCATTTAAATAGCAAAGCGCAGGTTCAACTGTGTGTAGTTGTATGCATATACACTACAGAAAGAAAACAGAGCAAAGAGAGAAGGCTGAAAAAGCTGCATAATCAAGGACATGGGAAAGTGAATAAGAAAAATGCACTGCAGAAGAAATAACAATGGTCTTTTCATGTATACCCTTTAGGATTTACGAAAAAAACAACTCATTTTAAAAATATTCTACAGTTTTGAAACAATCAACCAGTGAAATAAACATAAGGCCCAGAATGGAGCCTTTTCATCCTGCATCCTACATCCTGCAGCCTTCCTTGGCTGTCTGTACGTGGATACTTTGCATTACCACATCTCTGACAACTTAAATAAAACAGAAATGTGGTTGTCAGCTGCTATGCCCAACAGAAAAGTTGGTAGTGAAGAGCAGGCTGTTATATCACTCCTCCAGTAGTACAGACTTAGACACTCGCTTATGGTGACACGTACCTGATCCTGGCTTCCATTTGATTGGCAAGGCAGCCACAGGTTTCACATTTGCAGCTATTGCTGCTTGTTCACGCTTTTCTTGCTCCAAGAGAGAGCGTGACATTGCCATAGCAACCTGCAAATCTTCATCCTTAGTTTCCATTTTGGCCCTCTTTTTCTTTTCCCTTGAATCATCTTTGGAGATCCCTTTGCGCTTTGACGTGTTTGGTTGATTGCTGAAACATAAGAATGCAGCAGGAAGACCAAGTTAACATAACATAGCTGGATCAGAGACAAGAAACACTGCGCACTTCAGAGCAGCTGCCCCACTTCCTCAGAGAGATTCCCACATCCAGAATAAAAAGAAAGCATTAACATTACTTTCTTCCATTGAGGTAGGAAAAGGATTCCTTATCATGCACAGAATTCAGAGCAATTTGGAGAAAATCTTGTTTGGAAAGGTAAACACAGACTGCAGCACTGACAAACTATTTTTTCTGGCGGCAGGGGACACAGGGATGGCTTAAACATCTGCTGTCTCAATCCTAACTTTTGCACTATAAATAAAGGTTGAAATCAAGAACATGGTCACCAAAACTGTTCCTTCAATCTTATGCTTCCACGGTAAACAAGCACTGGCCTTGCCTCAGCACAAGAAGACCCAAAAGTCCTCTAGATAAATTCCAGGCAGGCACCACTTGTCGTACCCTGACTATTTTGCTCAAATCCCGAAGAGCAAATGCACCTCTGCATCCAGCACAATTCAAAACATCCCCTCTGTTTCCACAGGCTCTGTGGATAAGGCATAACATGTATCCACAACAGCCACAAGCCAAAAAGCCAGGGCCTTGGCAACACAGATAACTCAGAAGACACTGCATACTCATATACAGTGTGCTCTGCTTAGTAAGTTCAACCATACCATTCAGCTAATTACCTCTCAGAGCATAAATATTTCTAACAAATTAGTGTAAGATTATTTACTTCCTGTTTTGTTCCTGCCTGCTGACTCATAGTCATCCACCATCTGATCATTTTTGAAGGAAAGCAAGATTTTCACCAAAATTTTACCTAGGATACTTAAGAGAAGCAACACCAAGCTGGGGCACCTGCAGTGCCTGAAGCAGCATTTTAGGAGGAACATCCATCTCCACAGCACAGCGTTTCAAGTGAGTAGTTCGGCTCTGGGAAGTTTGGAAATGTTTGCCACAGATGGGACAATCAGGGATTGCTGGTTTGCTGGAGAAGGAGCTCTGGGCTGCCTCCATCTCATCCAGACACCTGAAGGATGACAGCAAAATAACTAAATAAGTATATATACATATGTAAATAAACAAAATCAGTGGCTTTTTTGAACTCTGGCCCAAAAACACAACTCGCCTCCTAAAGCGCTGTAATTGAGCGATTCCAACTATTTAAGCAAGCTGTTTCCAATACTTTTTTAGAAAAGCTTACACTTTTTTTTTTTTTTTTGAAGAGCCATCTATATGTAATATTTCAACAGTATTTAACATTTATCAGTATGGAAACTCTTATAGAGTGTGGACTTCAATTTAAACGCACCATTCCGACGAAAGAAAAGACAAAGACCCTTCCCTTAGCCTTCTACTCTCATTACCTGCAGAAAGCAAAGGTCTATAGCGCAATTTATTCATCTTTCAGAATAATATCATCTTTTTCTCAGCAAATGACTCAGATTTGCAAACATTTGACATACCAAATGTTCTTAGAAAATCATTATTTAATTGAATAGATGGCGCTGAAATGGGCACTAATGGGTAACTTTGCTACCCAGTCTGCAATTACATCTTCTCTAAGGTGCTGCTGAAAGTCACACTGGCCTCTTGGCCTCTCATGCTAGTTCTTCACCTATTAATGTGCTGCCCTCGTCGTGTTGTGTTCATGGCTGAAAGATCCTTCTGGCAGATCTGACAAAAAAACAAGTCATCCTCCTCCAGGCTTTCAGGGACTTCATCCTTGATCTTCTGCTGAAGGGTAAAAGCCAAAGCACCATCCTCCTTTGTGGGCAGAAGACTGGGGGGAACTGGCACTGAAGGGAGAGATGACTCGAGTTAAACATCTTGTAATGCAAGGCATGAAATTGTTACACCTGTCATGATTATTTTACTAACTTAAAAAAAATAACTGCAATCTTCCTCTTGCACCTTCACATCTCATTTCTCACAAGGGAATGCACAAACAGTACAGGAGAGCACTACCCTGGGAGTGGAAGGTGGCAATTGGTTCATAGCACGTTACATATCAGAACCAAAAGGAGGGTTACGTTTTAGCTGAAGTTGCTGGGGAGAACATTGGGTCTTAAACATTACATATTAAAAACAGGAGATTCTCATGTCCATAGAGAACCTGCAGGGCCTTGACTTTTAAAGCACCAAAACACACATAAAAAAAGTGCTATGAATTCAAATAGCTACAGATTCATCTGCATAGAACGTACTATTTTCTAAGTGCCCACAGATTTACAGAAGACATGGAGTAACTAAGAGATATATTCATAAAAGAGCTACATGATGTTGTCTCTGAGGAGGATGACTAGATTTATTGATGCTGTTAGAATCTCAATCTGTTTCCAGAAAGTAAATTATCTCTCCAGAATTTAACATAAGACCAATTAGGCCTCCCAAAAGAGCCAGGAAAAAGTACAGAGATCAATACATTTACCAATAGAGAAAGCAAGTTTTCTCAGACACGTGGAGTGATTTATCCAGTGCCACACGAGCCCCGTGGCTAGCTGTGAACAAAGTCCAGGAATCCAGACTGCTCCTCACGCAATCACCCTAAGCAGGCCTCAGCACTTCGTGCACAAACAGGAGCTAACAGCAGAAACGAACCTTTCTCCGGGTTCTCTTCCTCGGTTTCATCAGAGGAATTCCTATGAGCTGCAGACGTGGGCAAGCTATCGCCCAGACTGTGTTTTAGCTGCTCAGGTGCCACTCTCTTGAACTGCTGCATTCTCTCCACCACCAGCTTTGCTGTCCGCACCTTCGACCTGGCCTGCAGCGGTGTCTTCAAGAGGTCTGAAGAGCAGGTCTCTGGCTGCGTAGCAGGACGGAAGGATAATGTAGTCTGGGAACAGCCACTCGGAGCACTCACTGAAGGGGAGAAAGCACCAGTTTTCCCAGTCAGAATTAAACAAGTAACTGAGCTGCCCAGGGAGCTGGTGGGAAGCTTCCCAAAAGAGCAACCTGAGACAGTCAAAAAAAGAACACATTTCTACTCTGATCTTCAAATTCCATCCATGGCTTAACTTTCAGGTTCAGAAACAAGGAATAAGTATTCCTAAAGAGGGGATAACAAGCAGCAGGCAGAGCCAGCTCCACACTAACAGCTCACTGCATCTCTGCTCTGCTTTGAGGCAACCTGTGAGATCAGACCAAAGATCTCACTAGCCCTGTTTCTGAGTGCAGTCAGCAGCAGATAATTAGGAAAGGGTATAAGGCATAACAGGTACAAAATAATCCTTCTCCTCATTGAGCTTATCTATCAGTTTAAGGACTTCGTGCACTGGTGACTGCCTTCTCGTCATCATATTTAGTGACCACTGAAAGACTAATCCTTCATGAACTAATCTAGCACCTTTCTAAATTTTTTTGGCCTTAGTGACATTCAATGACCACATAATTCAAGGTTCAATGTAATACAGTGTGGAAAAAAAACCCCACTTTGATATCATCTAAATTTGCTTCTTGATCGTTTGAGGGTGTTTCTCTAAGTTCTGATGTTCCAAAAAAAAAGTAATGATTCCCTCATATATCACTCAGCACATACGTTTTGTCTTACTGGAGGACCATATACCTTTTCCAGACAGACTTCTCAAGAGCTCTACTGAACAACTGAGTCTTTTCAGCACTAGCCTATTTTCTCTCTGAAAGATCTCAGTGCACGTACCTGTCAGATTCCTCTTGGTAGAGTCACTGGCCACAGTGCCCAGCTGGCTGTCGGGGAGAGGGCTTCTCCTATCTTCTTGTGATGTCCCACCACTACTGCAGGCCACAGTATCATCATCATCTTCATGCACCCCTGTTAGCACCTTAGAACCCAAATTTTGTGGCAAGTCTTTCCCCTTTACTACTGGAAAGCAATGATCAATTTGGCTCCTAGAAACAGCTTTGCCTGTTAATTTGCTTCTTGTTGTAGTGGTCTTTGTCCATTTCTGAACCCTCTTTGCTGCTTCAGTATCCCCATTTTTTTTCTTTGCCCTACCCAAAATATTCGCCCACAATTCTTTAAAATCATTGTCCTGTTCATCCATGGTACTGCAGGTTGCAGTAAAGCTGCCTGGCAGCACTATGGGTATGGGAGAACAGGGGAAGATCTCAGGAACAGTTCAGGTCTGCATCCCCTGTGCCTCACAGTCTTCACTGAGTCCCTTCCACCAACTCGGAGATCTTCATTCTTCAGACTCCAGCACCTCTCCACTGTTCCAACAGGGCCTTTCTTCTGTGATTAATTCATCTGCATAGAACATATTTTACCACTTAGTTCCACACATTCTCCAAGGATCCTGCTTATTTTCACTCAGCACAGTGATGACTTTCTTCTTCAGAGGTTTTTGGAATATAAGTTAAGCATTTCAATTTGCCCAGAGTATGTGCAGAATCCTCATGGTACGCTAGAGGGCTTCAGAAAGACTTACGGAGCCCTTTAGTGGAAGAACTTCTAAAAGGTGGATATGTAAGATGGCATATGCAGATGCAATGTGAAACAGGCCTTTGGTACCACTTTGAAGGAGGAGTTCCTTTGAAGACTCTTCTTTGAAGAAGAGATTCTCATATAAAATAGTAAGCAGCACGTAATAATAATACCACATACTGACCCAAAACACTAATGCAGTACTTTCAGTACAGACAGACACGGGCCACATTCCAAAGCATGCTGACCTCTCTTTCAAATTGTGTGGAGCTCAGAATTTGAGATGTCTCACTTGTATATGCACCAATATCTACATTTATATAACACAGGAGCAGTGAAGGTATTCACTCCCTTCCCAGGATATATGAAGGTATTCATTCCCTGTGAAGGTGGGGAAGAACGACTGTTACTCTAGAGTGCAAAATTCCTTTCTTTTTTTTTTTTCCACCCTGCCCCCATGCTAGAAAGTAGGTAATACTGTAAGACTTATCAGTGCTTGGCCTTTCCAAAGAGTTTCTTGGACAGATGTGAGAGCACCTCTACCAAACATGCCCACCCTTCCTTCTTTCACCTCTGTGGCCTTACCTCGTTCTTTGCGGACCACGTTTCATAAACTGTTGTCAAATACATCAGGTAAGCAAACTGAGAGAGAGAAAATATTTTAAAATTAGTTTCTTAAACGTTCTCTACAGCAAGAATAACAGTGCTAGTTAGTAGTTTCTTGGAACAGCAATAGGTACAGCAACATCCAGATGGAAACACCATCAACCCCCGAGCAATACTAAAAGTTGATTTCTATTCTTAGACATTCTGATTGTCCTTTTCTTCCTAGCCCTATATTCACTATGGTTCTGGCTATTTTACTGGAGCTTTTATATTGCTCCCAAAATCCATTTCTTTCAAAACTTAAACAGAGTGTTTCACTTGGAATGGCAGCAACTGTGCTTCAGCTTCTCCAATAAAGCTCTGGGCATCAAAAGACTCAAAATTCAGGAAAAACACAAGCAGAATTGTTTTCTCAGATGGCTTGGCCACAGCCAGGCAGGGCCAAGGAATGTTGGTTACACACTTGCATGGGTCAGCCTTTCCTATAAGCAATTACAGATGTTAATGGATTTATTTATTTTAAACTCAACCTCCTGAACCTGCAGAGAATTTTGCTGTGAACCTTGGATCATTTCCTGTGAGAGAGAAATTGAAGTTTTCTGTAACCAGTTCATAAATTTAGCTTTTTTTAGACAGAATCTTGGAGTAGTTATCACTACAAATGGACCATGTTTTTTCTAAGCAGGAAGCGGTCCGCAGAGAATCTCACATCCTCCATGGCTTTAAATACCTCTCACAGACATACACATACACGTGCCATATTATTTATGGTGACTTCCTGATGTTAAACTTTGACAAAGGCTGACACTTTTGTTTGCAATTAATACTGAATGCCCCAGGTAGATCATGCGAGATGTATAAACAATGCAAACCGAAGAATTCAACCATCTTACTCCTCCATCTACAGACTTGTACTGAGATGTAGGCACAGAGCAGGAGCTCATAAATACATCTGATCATGCTGTTATCGATGTACATTAAAGCCTCTTTGGCACCATTTTGTAGAGTTGGTCAAGTAATGGTTTTGCAAAATTAATACTTTCAATATAGAATTCACTTAACTTTAGAAGATTTGAGGACTCTACAAATCACACAAGCTGGTCAAATAAAATCAACAACAGCACTTACCTATCCACTTAGATGTCAAGTCTATTGCCCAACTGTACCTTTTGACGTATACCACCAAAAGAATACAGAGCAGCAGCAGATTGAACCTAGAAATTGGGAGGAAAAGGTTAGATTTTAGTGTATTTTTACTAATTGTTCCTTTTGCACATAACTCTTCAGAAGTCAGAACAGATCAGACTAGGTAAAGTCCTGAATAACCCAATGCAGTTCTACAACTCTAGAGTTGACTCTATTTTGAGCAGAAAGTTGGGACTCCTGAGGTCCGTTCTTTCCTGCATTTTCCTATGATACTATGAATAGTTCGCTCTTTTTTTTTTTCCATCTGGGACTCATCTTGTTTCTGAATAACCCAGAACCACAACTCTACGGCACACACTCTCTACTGAGACATAATGTGAGAGCTGCACAGTGCAGGTTCTTCGGCTTTGTGCAAGTGCAGATACAATAAATAACATTGAGGAGAGAGAACGGGAGTTGCTCAGTGTGCAGAGCACAAATATAAGCATAGAAGAGGAATTCCAAGTCAGGTACCAACCTTTCTGTCCTAGTCTCTGTCAGTCCTCCTATGCCAGACAAAGGTAACTGAAACAGGGAAATAGAGGCAATGACAAATTAACAAGCAAGAAAATAACAGCTAAAAAAAAAAAATCATCAGATTTTAACAAGCAACCTTAGCAATGACCAGCATTAATGTCTATCAGACACTACCCACTTATGTTCCCTCACAACCCATCAAGACATTTTGTTCGCATTTCCTTTACAGCAACCCCCTCCCTCACTAGTAACTTGTATATATAGAAAAACATTTTATATCCCATAAAATTTTTATCATGTTCCAGACATGAATTTTAAACCAGTACTTACATGACAAAAATGCTCTTCAAGTGCTACAGAAACTAACTCCTATTTTACAGAGCACCTCATTTAAAACGGAAGAATTGCATGTTATACCTCCTATGGAAGGATAAAGGGGAAGTAATCACAAAAATAAAAAGTAACGGTTGCTCAGTGCAAATTTTCATGGCTTGCATGCAAATACAGTAACATACAAATCAGAAATCTATGCAGCGGGTGTTTCAAAATGAAAAATACAACTGAGAATTAAGCACCGTTTATAAACATTTCAGCTGAGGCCCAAAATACTACCACTCCACAACTAAGAGAACCCTAGTTGTTAAACACGAATTTGATTTTCAGAGACAAACAGAAATAATCAGAACAGGAATAAAAACAAATTTGCAAAATAGCAGCATGACAATTGAATGGGATGCTGCTGAATATAAAAAAGAACTGTATTAAAATGAGAACGTAGTAAAATTACACAAGACCGATTGGAGAATGTTCAAAGGGAGCTTTTGGTGTACATAAAGCCACAGAGGGCCGCTGGGGAAGCACAATCTTGCACACCGAGACGGACGCTAGCGTTAAAGAACTGGCTGACAGGGGACTCGCTGGGTAAGGAATTAACACGAATCAAGACGGTTCTGTGAAGGAGATGATGCCCGGGCTAAGTCGGCCTCTTCTCAGCGAGACATTTTTTAACGTCACTCCCGTGAGGCGAGAGGCGCCGCTCGGGCAGCGCTCATGGCGGCGCCGCCGTGACGTCACGCCGCGTGACGTCACGCCGCGTGGC
>VZSG01000630.1:238473-253386 GCA_013398315.1 Nothoprocta pentlandii | reverse complement strand
AGAAGAAGAGAGAAGAAGAGAGAAGAAGAGAGAAGAAGAGAGAAGAAGAGAGAAGAAGAGAGAAGAAGAGAGAAGAAGAGAGAAGAAGAGAGAAGGGTCCTGAAATGAGGCATAAAGCAAATCAAGTTGTTGCCATATCCCAAAGGAAAACTGACTTTCTGATAAAAAGATACAGGCACATGATTCTATTAAGGGCATTTCACCCCTCACTCTAGCACTGCTCTTCTCCAGGGAGTCTGGTCTATTGATCGTGAAGAAGGAAGAACAAGCAGTTGTCTAAATCTATTTCTGGTTTTGTAATTTAAGGCAAATGGTTAGAAAGTCTTTGAAATAAAAACATTATTATTGCAGGAATTCAAATAAATATCAGTGACTAACACCACCAACTATAGAACCTGAAATATGTTGTTAATGATAATACATTTAAGTTCAGGCTTGAAAGTTTGTAGATTCAGTGCCACATTCCAGGAAAACAATTTAAGCAAATTCTATTGTCTAAAAGAATAGTGTCTACTCTCTTACGCGAGGAAGAGTTAACCTATTAGATCAAGGCACCAAAAAAGAAAATGCTAGAGGAAAAACAATCCATTGATTTGCTTATTTTTAAAAATAACTAATTTCACCAAGTAGATAACTGAAATTAGACTGAGGATTTCAGACTGAAATGAGGTTGGCTGCTCTATTATTTAAGTGGTCAGAAAATGCCAGTATGAGCAGTGCTCAACTAACAGCTATGAAAAAAGATCAGACTGCGAGTTGCACCAATAAAACCCAAACATGCCCTGGATTTTCTGTGCTGTACTAAAAGAACTGCAGCAAGAGGTGCCAGCACACCAACAATGTGAGCAGTCCCTAGATCACTAATGTGTCCTTGGCATATTATAAAATAAGAATTACAAAGCACCGAGACAATCATCCCGAGGAAGGTAAATTTTACAAAGGTACCTAAAAATAAAACCTGATTTGCTAATTGGCAAGAATTCTCTAACAAACGTAAACAAGCAGGACTTCTGCCAGGCTGTCTCCTCTTATTCTAATGAAATTATCACTACAGGTCTGTGACATCCCAGATGATCCTTCCTGAGCACCAGAGGCAGGCAGCAGCTTTATTCTGTTTCCTTATCTGCTGATGATGGAGGAGGTTGACAGTCGTTTATCTCCAGGAGTGACTCTCTTGCTCACCTGTAACGTGTTAATTCGTCTCCCATTGAGGTATAGTGGGAAGCTGATGAAGTTGCTGTATTTTGTCACCACCTCTGGAAGGAAAAGCAGACATGCAAGAGTCACCTTTTGAAAACAACAGAGTGCATTTCTTCAGTAACAGCAGATGAAAGGTGCCTCGAGAGATTAAAAAAACACTATAATTTCACCTCTCACGTCCTGGGCAACCAAAAGATTTTACGCAGTCTCTCAGAAGACAACATTATTTTCTCACTCCGCTCACCTTTGACTCTGTCTTCATTTGCAAACTCCTTGCAGTCTTCTTTGAGATGGATGATAATCTTAGTCCCAGTTCTGACACCAGATGCTTCTGCAATCTCAAACACTCCTGAACTAGGGTTAGAAACAAACTGTACGTCAGCTTGTGCCTCAGCTGTGATGTGAAATGAAAACATTTTATTAAACTAAGAGCACATACAGCACTACAGAGCCAATGAGAAGGTAAATACTCGGATGCCTGAATGCTCTCTGTGTCTTTGAGAAACTCCCAGAATGTGTGGCTATCTTATAAGGAGCAGTATATCCTGAGATCTGGAGACTCCACAAAGACGCCAGTGGCTCCTGCAGAAAACGAACTGACCCTCAGATCAAATGGGTTGTGTGGGTCTAACCTGCACCTGTAATTTCCTACCACTAGTGTTGACCATAACACCCAGTCTTCTGCATTCCCCCTTAATGATTCTTTGATTTGTTCGTGGGCCCCTCTTTTTATATATATTTCCACTGGAACAGCAGTAACTTGTTACGATGAAAAGCAGCTGTGCTCAGCGAAAGCCAGCCCATTCTGATGGCCATTCCATCCTGTCTCTAAACAAATGCCAGATGGGGAGCATACAGTTTGGTGAGAGCTCAATGTTGGGACAAACGGGGAAGCGATGACAGCCTGGCTTTCAAAGGGTGCAGCAGTAGGGACACAGCAGCTGATCTGTTACCCCAGGCAGTCTGATATCTCAGGGACAAGATGCTTTTTTCAACAATTTGAGCAACTAGACAAAAGAACTAGCAACTGAAAAACAAAATTTGTTTCAGGAGAGGCAGGTACTGCCTTTACGCACAACATGCCTGCTCTGACCAGGGAATCTGGTCTCTGTGGCTGTTCACCCTGTCACATCTGGCCACACTTTGCTGTTACATGTGATCTGAACAGGCTCTAAACCAGTAAGTCCAGCTATGAAAGATCTCACAAGCCCACACACCCTGTCTCGCCTTGCATAGCTTCCAGTCCATGACCTGACTGGCTACGAGCTTCTGTCCCATCCTGTGGACTCTTACCCATCTGAAGACCAGTGGTAGCCTGGGCTCCCAGGTTCTGCAGACTGTGAGAACACCTCCACCTTATCAGCCACCATGAAAGCTGAGTAGAAACCCACTCCAAACTGGCCAATGATTTTACTAGAGGCTTCAGCTTGGCTCTGCAGAGCATCCAGGAATGCCTGCAGGGACAGAGAAGGAGACCCAGACAGGTGTGCGGTGCCATCGTACGGTTGGGAAGCTGTGACCCACCCCCCAGGTGGGCACTGCAGCCCTGGCGCTTTCCCCTGCACCTCCTGTGCCAGTGCTGCCAAGAGGGGGCCTAAGGAAAGGGGCATCTCCCATGGGGAGGGGACTGCACCTCTGGAAAAGTGCAGCAGTGCCCAGGGCAATACTGAGCTGCAGCTAGCAGTAAAGGAAAAGAATCAACCAGAAATCTCGGAATGGTGACACCAGAGATGGGAAAAAAAGTAAAATATATGACAACTTGGCAGCTGAATGCACTGAACTGTCACTGAGAATGCAAGAGAACGTGTGCCCCTCCATGAGAACATTTTGGAGAGAAAAGCACCAGCTCTGGGGAGTGAGGGCAGCCGGGGCAGCACCATGAGGCACAGGGCCCATCAGAGCTGCTTCAGCACCGTGGCCTGCGGCACACGGCAGAGACCTGAGGAGCTGCACAACACCGAAGGCCAAAGGGGGATACATTTTCACAGCTGCACTAGGGGCCCAGGGGAGAAAAAGAATGAGAAATCACTGGGAACACAAAAGCAGCTGTAATTGGAAAATATTCTTCTGAAGGGCCAGAAGGGAGGCCTCATGCCAACTTACCTTGGAGCCTGATCGAGCGATGGTACCAAGGTTAGAAACAAGCTCTTCCTGGGTCATCCCAATACCTGTGTCCTGAAAAGAAACAACAAACTGCAGCTGGAATACTTGCACAGAAGCATTGCTCTGGTAACCAGTGCCAGCTAGCTTCCATCTCTGACTCCCAACCTCATCCAGCCACTTCAGGAGTAAGCGCAGCAGCAGCCTTCCAGCTATGACTCATTTCTCCAATACCTGGTCAGGACAGTGGCCTCAAAACAGCTCCGCGGGGCAGCCACGGCTGCCTTGCAGCCACCAAAAAGTCTGGAGACTACGAAGTTACACAGAGAGAAAATAAAGACATGCCAAGACAAGCTGGCTTCTACACCTCTATCAAAAGTCTCTGTGTGGTAGTGCTGGAAAGAGATCTCTGCTTGGGTACAAAACATCTCTCTGACAATGCTCTGCATGTAGAGAACTTTCATCCCTAATCAAGTGAAAAGGAAATTAAAGGACCCGTAAGTTGAGGAGCAGCAAGGGGAGAAACTGCCTATTTCTAATTTGCAGACAGAGAACTGATTCCCTCACTCCAGGGGTCAGAGACAGGGCAGGGAATCCCTTCACTCATCTGCACCTACTGTCAATCTCTCCCCCTGAAAGATGCTCCACAGAAGCTGAGTATGAAGCTGCCAGAGGCCATTGCCCTGAGCCTGGGAGCTGGGAACACACTGCCTGCAGGAAGAGCCCGAGCCCAGCTGTACCCCTATTGCACAGGCCACAGCTCAGGGTGCTCAGTCCAGGTTTGAAGGCCATGGCTTGCTGTCATCCCCAGTTGCAATCTGCCTTCGTCCTCCTGCACGCAGATTACAACTCCTGCTGCCAGTGCAGCAGCCCCTGAATTACCACACAGAAAAGGCTGCAGCAGAGCCCAGACTTGGCTCCAACTTCAAATGTTGTCCCAACACCTTTGGACAACCTTAAGACTTCAAGGAGAGCAGCAAAGGCCACTTAGAAATTGCCACCCTCTCACACAGGACCCCAGCTTGACTCCTCTCTGCCTTCTGCCTTCTCCAAACATATCTCCCAGGAAAGCAAAGCGCAAGGCACATGCTAATGCTCTCATGATGCTGCTTTCCAAAAGCAGGAGCCTTTCCCCCTCCCAAGCTCCAGCAACTTCTCTACCTGGCACAACCATCCTCCAAAGCCACTCAGACTCGTTCTGAGCTACTAGGTAAGGCAGCAGTATGAAAATTAGCCAAGTGAAAGGTGATTCTGGTTCATCTGAAGAGTTCAGTTCTTGTCAAGTGTCTGTAAGCACAGCTAGCAAAGCTGATAGTACTTGGCAAAACTGGACAAACTTCAAGTGCTGTTGGTACAAGGGAGGGATTCAGCCTGCAAGGGTCAGCAAAATGAGCCAGAGTGGGCTCGGAGGAAGGATGCGGGAGCCTTTTCTGGCACAGCACAGTCCTGTCACCTGTGTGGTGCACTTAGTAGGCTTATTTACTAGCAAAGCCAGGCAGCCTCATTAGTGCTGGTACAGCTTTTTAATTCAGTGTTTAACCACACTGAACAATCAAACCGTGGACAACTTGTGAAGCGACTGACCGAGGTGCTCTGCGGGTCACTTGGTGAGACCTCTCCCTGCCTCTGCATGGTTTGAGTCACCACACAGCGACACCTTCCACTTGATCAGCTCTGGCACGGCCAGACAGACCTCCTGGCTGAGAAAGGGGAGGCTGCCAGGTAAGTTTTCAACAGTGGGAGTGAAAAGCCAGGAAAAACAAACGGGGTATGGCAAAATCTCAGGAATCTGACATGATTCCTTCCTCCAGGGAGGAAAAGGCCTGAAAAGTGTTTTCAGCATCTGGTGCAGGTTTTGCTCATGTGGGACCCTAAGCAGAACTCAACTCTGCTCCACTCCTTTTTATAGCACTGCATGTCATTCCCAAATTCCAGCACTTTAAAAAAAAATATATATATCCCTGCCCTGTGAATGTATTTGACTATTGAATCCAGAATTCCTTGCCAAACTTCCTGCAAAATGCTCGAGCTCCTGGAGCCAAGTTTGGTGAGGGTGAATCACACGGAACAAAGAGAGCAGGGTTCAACACAGCCTCCTTCCCCAGGCAGCAGGGCGGAAAGCCGCCTTCCCAGGGCTGGCCCAAGAGCCTGGCACAGCAGCCGCTTCCTAGGGCAGGAAAACACCTGGGCGCGCGGAGCCGGAAGCGCCCTGCAGATTCCAAGGGCTCCCGGCCGGCCTGGCCTGCGCTTCCCGCCTCTCCGCGCCAGGTGGAGCCCCGTGAGGAGTCCCCTTGGTGCCGGACGGGAGCAGAGCCCTGGGCCCATGCTCCATAAAATCCAAGGAAGGAAGCGGCGGGACGTCCCGTGCCTCCGGCAGCCACGCGGGCTGCTAGCTCTGGCCAGGAGCCGCGGCCAGCGGCGCCTGCAGGATCACAGCGCGCTCCACGCTTCCCAGGAACGCTCGGCCAGCACTGCTGCGGGGCCCCTCTGCTCCAGCACCTGCGCCCGGCGCCGCTTCCGCTGCGGACACTTTCCAGGCCTCCCTCCAGGCCGCAGGAAAAGTTTTAACGGCTTCAAATCAGCTGCAGTGGAATTCTGCTACGGAACGTGAAACAAAGCGGACAAGGCAGCTCCAAACTGCGAGACGTGAGGGATACATTCAAAGTGTCCAGCGCTACTTCCCAGCTCCGCTGTGGAGGCGCCAACCACTGCACAGCCAGAAACAAAATTCACTGCGCTGACACTTTGTTTACTGAAGTCTAATTGCAGAGACCTGCTACAGCTGGGAAGCAGCAATCCGCTCAGAGGGCTCAGTTTTCCCTCTGGGATTTCTGAGGTGCAGAGCATACTCATTCTCACAGCCTACCTCTGAGCCCCTCCTCACACAGACCTGGCACTCTGCAAGGCGACAGAGCACAATACAAGTCCTCACCCCTATAACAGACCTTCAAGATTACCTTCAAGAAACCATTGGCTTTCACACACTGTGTTTGCAGAGCAGAGCACAAGACACATACAACTTCAAGCAATACAGTCACACTTGTTAAAATACACACCCTAAATACATCAGCATTTCTGCTGAAGAAAGAGTGGCTGAAAACCGACTTTGTTGTTTCGTGTATTTGTAGAGACCTCCCAGACACAAAACCTGTTACTCAACCACTCAGGACCTTTGTGCTTTCTCTGCACTTTGCTCTAACCTTTGTGGGTACTTGAAGTTTGCAAACAGGGGAGCTGTGTGCACAGGGACATCTGGATGCCGGCACGCAGCATTTCCACGCTCCCAGCATGAAGTGCTTGTGTTTGCTTTGCAGCCCTGAGCACCTCCACCTTCCTTGACAAGGAAATAAGTGACCACCTTCAGCCCTGCTGTCTCATCCAGCCAGTCAATGCACAGTTCTCATATTCACACATTTTTCTGTAATGGAGATACAACCTGCACGATTACAGCAGCAAACCTACTTCACACCAAATTGCTTCGTTTAACTGATTAGCAAGAAGCTTGATGCAGGAACATTTTCTTTGCTCGTTATGTAGGTCCAACTTGGAAGTACTGCAGAACCTCGTTAGACTAACGATCCATTAATCAAACTCTAACTGGCTGCAGCCATTGCTGCTACATCTGAAAGAAAGGCCACACACTGCAGAGCTACGGAGGCTTTCACTTTGCTTTGTGGAGAAACACTAACTTCGGTGAAACCTTGACAGAGCATCAGAAGAATGACACAAGCAGGACATACCACTTCACCAAGCAACAAGAAAATAAAGTCACAGAATTTCTGATGGGCAAGAGCTGTCCCCCACCCTTTAATTTAAATGTCTTGCTTAAAGAGACATAAGATTCACAAGGCCAGGACAACAGCCACAGTGAAGCGGAGTTCTGGTTTAGCACCAAAACCGTTCTGCAGCAGCAATTAGCCCATGAAAAGGCACAATAAAACTGATGCACGCAAATACAGAACAATCTTAGCCTAATACCTAAAAGCTGCCTCGAGCAGAGTGCCTGAGGCTTTGTTTCCTTTCCAGTACCTGCTGCTAACATTATCTATAATTCTGAGCATTGCTACAGGCTCGGCCTCTACCGAACCAAGTTTAAATAAGGACTGTTCAGAAAATACTTCCTTTTATCCATTGTGAATTTCCCATTTTTCAGTGTGACTGGCTCTTACTCTGGCAGGAAGGAGAAAAAAAGATCCTGCACTCATTTTTCTAGAAAATAGATTTGGATGTATTTACATTTTTGCTTCTCCAGCTTCTTTGTGGCAGATGATGCAACAACAGGGAGCTTTCGCCCACCCCTGCAAGCCGTGGCACCCTCCTGCCAGCTTCACTCCACCTAAGGCTCGTCCTAGCGCCGCCGGCTTTACCCCTCCAGCTCCTCCTGCGTTTTCCCCTCTCTGGCTGCTCGGCTTCCTTGAGCGCGGGCGGCAGCTGGACGCTGCAGGGCTGCACACAGCTGGGCATCAGCAGCCTCCCGGGTGCCGCCTGTGGCACAGCCACCTGCCAGGACACGACCCAGCGCCGAGCGGGACCCATGTCCTGCCTGCAACTGCCAAAGCCCAATGTTCCGGGCCCTTAGGAGAGCCCTGGAACAAGCCAGTTGCTGCTGCAGAGGGTTTGCAACTCGCAGGCCGGGAAATATCTGCGCAGTGATGCAGGGAGGAGTGATGTTTGCAGGCATTTTAACTCCTCCCAAACACAGCGAATTTGGTATTTTGGGCTTCACAAGCACTGCCTTCGGATGACTGCAAAATGAGAAGAAAGCTCAGCAGAGGGAACAGAGCAGCCCCAACTTGCAACAGATCTGCAGCTTACCATGTTACAAACTGAACTCACCATCCCTCACCCAGCAATCAACATCAGCTCTAATTTCCCCAGCAATATTTCCTCTAAACCGCTAGCTCAGTCCCAGCCTTAGATTAAGCATCAACCAGCAAGCACCTCTCCAGCCTCCAAGCTCCCACAAACACAGGGGTATCCCCAAACGCAGCATCAGCACTTGGACACAGCCAAGAGCCTACAGGCCCCAGGGTGCCTCATGCAGGTGAGGAGATAGAGCTCTGTGGTCACAGGGCTTTGCATGTCTTCATAGGATGCTCTGTTCCCTCCTCAGAGAGTCCAAAAACCTCAAGGCTCTGCAGATCTTTCCTCACTGAAACCACTCCCTCTCCCAGCAACATTTTCAAGTTAATTTGCTTAAGAGAGCTGACCCTGCAAGCTGTGGCTGCTACCAGATGAAGCTGTCCTAGAAACGAATGAGGCAGCTCTCAGAAGGGTGGAGTACACTGTGAAATTTGCTAAAACAACAGGGCTTTGGTGAAGGCACAAAGATGCTGCGATCTGGTGGACAGCAGACTCCCAACACTGGAACATCAGACTTGCCACTCCCTCTTAGCAGACACATCGCTTGGCAGTGCTCAGGTATGACAGCCCTAAACAAGGACACTAAGCTCAGAATCTCACTGTGCTAACGACCAAAATTTGTTCCTGATCAAGATGTTCTTGACCGAGAGGTGAGCACAACTGCTGCCACTTAACAGAGGTGACTGCTGCCCTTAGCTGGAGCTAGATAATTACCAAAGAAATGGTGCGGGTGAAGCCCTGGTGACGTACATGCACTGGATACAGAGAGATGCTATAGGATTTGGAAGGGGACAGGGAAAAATCCAACAGATCCAGGGGCAAAATGCAGCATCAAGATCCGAGGACAAGGATTTAGAGGGTAAAGTGAAACAACAGGGTCTGTCTGGAAGAAGAAGGGGCCGCATGTGGTAGATCACAGGTCAGGGGGCTGCTGCGTCTGTTTGGGGGGGGGTCCTAGTGGGTGCAGAAAACAGAGTTACTAAGGGACAAGTCTATTTGCATCTCAGGCATTCCTGCAGGCTGCCTCGAGGGACACAACGTGCACCTTCACATTCCTAAACTGTGTAGAAATGCTCTCAATAAGGCTTGTTCGGAATAACCGTCATATTCAGGACGTTTTTTCAAGAGGTTAAAAATAAACCCTGCACTGGAGGTAAGGAGCTTTAGGCACTACTGAGAAGGCAAACCTATTAAGGGGGATTGCAGCAGCACTGTGCTCTCACCCTTCTCAGAGTGCAGAACTGCTGCAGTTAATGGCTTGCTAGTTAAGACTCATTTAGGCGCATTAGGGACACACAGACAGTTGGTCAGGGGTATATAAAAAAAAGAATCTCTAACAGAGCTAGTTGGGAATAACATCACATTCACCCCCTCTCCAGGGGGTGAACCAGGCCTCTTAACCAAATTGCCAAAGAAGGGGGCAGTTTTTACAATGATTACACCTGAATTTTAAGTATGTTTTTCAGGCTTGGAGGCTATCTGTCCACTATCTGCAGAGGGAGAGACACATGAGCAATACAAGAACACCCTGCCTGGGTCCAAGCAAGAGTTCATTAAAGAATCAGTGTTTTACAGCAGTCAGAAAAATGCAATTGTCAGGTGTGACAGGAATAGCAAAGTCCCCGCATGAGGATTCGAAAATCTTTGGGTGGATAATTGTGTTGCCCTCTGACGATCACTAAACTTCCCCATGGCAACCGCAGCCGCTTGTTCTGCGGAGAAGGATGAAATAACTGAGCAGTCTCTAGCAGTGAGGGCTTTGGTTGCGCGTGAAAAACACCACATCGTGTGTTTGTCTGAGCTCACCTCCTTCCTGGGCCTGCTAGGGTCACCCTTCACTCACACTGCTGCCTGCCTTGTTCTCCACTCTCCTGAGAATGGTACAAAGCTCCTCTCACAGGGCTGACGCTGGTGCACAAGGAAGTTACTAGCTCTCCTTATTTGCACTAGCATCTTCACCAAGAAGACATCACAATGGAGTCTCACACTTCCTCCTAGACAACTGCCAGGAACAAAAGCAATCAAACTAGAGAGAGAAGGACCATGCCCATCTTCCTGCATCACACTGAGGCGCACAGTGGAATGTGTCTGCACTGACCATCATCTCCCATTAAAGCTTTTCAACTTCAGCAGGGGGCAATCAAAATCAGCACTGCACTTCCGCCTAGGGCAGAGGGGAGGACAGACAAACACTCTGGTGAATCAGCAAAGGAGGTTCTTTTCACCACCTGGGTGTCTCTCAATGACCAAGGGGACAGCAAAGGTCTGCCTGATACCGTGCAGAACCTCAAACTTAAAGAGGGAAGAGAATTCTCATCCAAAGATAAGGATAAAACCCAGTTCTCAACTTCTCTAGTCAGAGATGCATACACAACCCAGGAAGAGCACCAGATGAGGCACCGGGAGAAAAGCTACTGCTGCCTCCTAACAGGGAAGGGAGAAGCAGGGAAATTTCCTGAGTTCCCGGGAAAAATGAGAAGCAGATTAACTGGTAGCTTCTCATCACAGCCTGAGGTGAATGATGAACCTTCATGAACGGGAGTCTGAGAGAGCACAGAACACTTCTTCAAGCAGGCCTAGGAATCCAAGGGACCTGCACTGATACTCGGTTTCCACTAAACCTCCATGGGACAACAGCCAGTGGTGACAGAAGCAGGGACTGTGATTCTCCTGTCACCAAAGGGTGGTACCTGGATAGTGATGGTTCCCTTCCCAGGGTCCGTCTGCAGATGAATCTCCATCTCCGGCAAAGTCTTCCCTTCTGTCGTAAGACGATGACGCAGCTTCTCCAGCGCGTCGCTGCCGTTGGAGATCAGCTCCCGGATAAATACCTAGGGAAGGGAAACACTCTGGCACTGCAACCCAGCTCCATCTGCAACACAAGAGTCTCGGAAATCCAGGAACTTACTGCCTTCTTGCAGATTAATATTCTACCCATTAGAAAGAACACTGCACTTCTCCACTGCCTGCCAGGAGAACAGGAGTGTCTGAACTCAATAGTAAAGTGCAGAGGCTCTAAAATGCTCACGGAGTCACCTGGACATTGTTTGCAAAAAACATTTTCAAGATGTCTTAAGAAAACTACATTCGCGGTAGCATGGGATGTGAGCAGCCCAGCATTTGCTCAGAAGGTGAGATGATCTTCTCATAGCTTGTCCATTTTAAACATAATCTTTGTCAGAGATTGGGTTTAGCTAAGAAAGAAGTATCAGTTCAGAAGTGGGTGTCCTACCTCCTTCTCTGAGTACAAAGAACGAGCAACAATGTCCAGCAGTTTCTTCGTCTCAGCCTGAAACTCATGTTTGGAGGCTGCACCTAGAAAGAAATCACACAAACAGCTTTGAGGCACTTCACTGAGGTCCTCTTGGGCAAACTGGCAGCCTACCACGTGCTTCAGCCTCCCAGGAGCCAAGGTCTGAAGCAGGATGGGACACAGGCAGCTGCAGCTCATGACAAGATGATGACAAGGAGATGATGATGTTTGTAGCCCTGTGAGGCAGAAGGCTTTGTCAAGCCCCTCACCTCCTCACACACAAAACTCAGGACAGTCAAGAAGGTCTGTGTGTTGCTCACTATGTCTCTGGTGCAGAGCAATCAGTAGAAGTGAAAGGCAACTTCCCTTATTCCTAACTTGTGGCTCCATGCAATCCCTAATCTGCCTTTCTCCTGTGGTTTGCCGCCTGCCCCCCACGCACTTCCATGACTCGATTTGCAAGGGAACCATGCGCACGTGCTCTGCTCCAAGGGCTGTTTGAGCCCACCACCATTTCTGACATCCAAACAACACTGTGAGCCTCAGAGAGCATGGGCCAGATTCTTAGATCTCTCTAGAGTCTTCAAGTGTGTGCATATACACAGCTACTTATGTATTTAACTGAGGTGCCAGAAATAGGATTCTCCTCTACAAAATATCTCAATTGAGACACCATCTTTGGCCTTTCAAAAACATCATTTCTCACGCTAGAGTCACTAGAAAGACCCTGAAGCATCACAGGAAAAGCCAGGGACGCACAACCCCTCTGCAATGCCCTGCTGACAAGGACCTACATTCCCTGGGGATTGGGGCTAAGCAGGGGTGTGGATGCAGGAGGACACCATGCCCAAAATTGCTGGGAGGCTTTACAGACCTGCGGTCTCGGAAGTACCTGACAGAAAAGCCATGGGAGCCCTGAGTTAAGATGCTATTTCTGCACTCTAACAATCCACCTGACTTTGCTTTAAGGCATATTCCTCTGGAGATCCACAATTCCTTCTAAGAAGAGGGTTGACAGCAGGATTCTCATCAGACCTCCACCAGCAGTCGAATGGGCAGGGAGAGCAGGTTCTGGGACAAAAGTCTCTTTTTAAGTAAATTCTGGGGCCCATGGAGCCTGCACACAATGGCCAATTACCAAGCTAGGACTTTCCTCCCTCAGTCTCAACAGCCCCATTTCTCACTGAAGGTCATTCTGATTTACACGTTCCAGTTTTGAGGAGGTGATGGCACTGTACCAGATGGGAACAGGGATCTGCCCGGCTAGGATGGGATAACAAACGCCTGCACCTTCTCCAGAGACAGAAACACCCTCCCAGAGGACTGCAGAGTGCTCATCCTCACAGCTAGGGCACCCATACGGTCTCCGTGCAGGATTTACCCATGGAGAGCTCCCACACAATAGCCAGCGCATGCTACCTTCCACGTTCTCCGTGTCGCTGATGATGGTGTGCAGGGGCTCTTCCTCCTTGCTCTCTGCTGTCTGCGTGCTGTAGAGCCGGCCAGCGGGAGCGCCGAGGGCAGCAACGCTGCGCCAGACACTCGGGCACTGCAGTATCCCTCTCTGGAGACATGCTGCTCCTTTGGCTGGAAGATGCAATGCAAGATATTTTAGTATAAATCACAAACACCAGCATCAGGAGCACTCTATAAAGGTCCATCTCCACATCAGGAAGAATTTCTCTGTGAGGCTGAAAGAGCCCTGGCAGAGCTCTCCTCCCGGAGAGCGTTGAATCAAGATGCACTACTCCAGCCACCAGCAAAAACTGCTCCTCAGTCACTCTGACCTTAGAAAAAAGAGCCCTTGGTTCTTAAGGCAGCTAACACCTTCACCTGATCCCACCTGATCGTTAGCAACTCCATCCTAACCTCCTGCAAATGTCTTGCAGACTTTGAAAGAGACTTGCAGAAAGACTGCAAGAAAGAGACTTGCAGAATAAGCCTGAGAAACAAATTCTTTAGACCAAGAGATGAGGAAGAACAGCTCTTCTCCCTGGTCCAGCTCTGCTGATGAGCTAGGGCAAATCATTTCATATCAAGCTAACCAAGCGCTGAGCTCCATCACAGCCCACACAATTCCATGTTTGCCAGGGTTTGTGTCACTGCCCCACCTGCATGGAGAAGATGAGACATGTTATTCCCCAAATTCCAGTTTCCAGTGACCCTAATTTTACAGACGGACACAGCGTGGCCCTGCACAAGCGGAACACAGCACAGAGAGGGGAAGGCAGCAGGGCCCCGCAGTAATTCCTGCACCCGAACCCGTCGCTTGCCAGGAAACACAACCTCTTCTGGGAAAGGATCCACAGTGAGTGTTGACCCGAGCCGAGGAAATTGGATAATCAGTGGGAAATGGGACACAAAGCAGGATGCAGCTCAAAACAACAAGGAGAATTTACATCCCTCGCTGTGCGGCCACGAGCCCTCGCTCTTCTTGCACGCAGTGCTAGGGACGTGATGCTTGCAGCTCAGCTCTCATTAAGAGCCAGGGCTCTGCAGCTGGGCCCCAAGACAAGCCCAAGGAGAGGTCACCGCGGGCGAGCGCTGCCGGCACCGAGGTGTCCCCGGGCAGCACGGCCACACTGACCGCGCGAGAGGCAGCAGCCGTCCTGCCCGCTGCGCTCCGGCAAAGGGAGGACGCGGCCGCCCCAGCAGCCCACAGCCAAGCGAGCGCCACCACGGCGCCCAGCCGGCTCCTCTTTCTCCCTCTTCATTTCTACTTCTGCCCCACGCAGCTTCTGATTTATTTTTCTTCCCTTCAGGGGGAAACCTAAACTACAGGTTGATCAACAAAACCTTCATTCCGCTGGATCCAATGGAGACATGAGAGTTCTTTCGCACAAAGATGGAAAGATCCACAGAAAGGGATGCTAACAAGCCCTGCTGGAGGAAGTGAATTGCCTAGAAACACCGAAGCGGCCTTCAGCAGCACAATAAATCTAACAATCTAACCCCGATAGCGACCCTATTTGTCAGATGATTTCCTCCACCATGGTCTCTTTACAACCCAAAGGGAAACCACAGACCACACCGACAACCTACAAATCTGTTCATCAGGAGCCAGAGGCCAGACAAGGCAACACAGAGCGCAGCATGGGCTGCCCGGAGTTGGGATTGAGAAGAGATGCAGGAAGTTTCCAAGGAGCAAGACGTTAAATATTTTTACATGACATGCGAGTTCCCAGGCGTGGGCACTACAGCTGCAACAACTACAGCTGCAATACCCCACCGTGCAGCTCGGCCGCATCCAGGACTTGGGATTTCCTGGGTCTTGCAGGGGCGCGGAGGCAGCCCCTTGAGCAGGGCCCTGGGAAAGGCACACCCGAGGCGGGCCCTGCTCTCGTCCCTCTCCCCACAGGGGCTGCCCTGCCCTGGAGGCCGCTCGTTACACGGGCTCTGGCTGGCGCAGGCCGCGGGGCAGGAGCCGGCCGGCCCCGTGCTCCGAGGGGCGGAGGGGGCTGCGGGACGCCGAGGGCCGCGCCGGGCGGCTGCAGGCG
>VZSG01000630.1:227574-238074 GCA_013398315.1 Nothoprocta pentlandii | reverse complement strand
GGCTCCGCCGCCCCCGGCGCCTCTCCCGCCCAGCGCGGCCCGGCCTGCCGGGGAAGGGCCAAAATGGCGGCCCGGCCCCTGGCTAAGGCACATCCCACCCCCCCGGCCTCCCCACGGGCGTTTTCCCTCCGTGGGGTGCAGGAACAAACACTCTTCCAGTGCAAATCCAGGAAAAAACCCTCCTGTGCCCCCAGCAGCAGCTTGCAGCTCCCCTGCTAGCCTCGTGCTGCCCTCAGCCACGCTGACACTCCACTGCCATGCCAGGGCTCTCCTCCGGCCTGCAGCACAGCTGATAATTGTTTCTTCTCCCCCCAAATTAATTGCTTAATACCCAGGTTCCCCCTTGCCCTGAAATTTCCGCTCTCCCAGGGCTGCTGCGAACCCGCAGAGTTGACCCTTGCCAAGGGCTGAGGTGCTGGAGAGGCTTTGTGCGGCGCGGGGCTGAGAGGAGAGGCCGGGCGCTGCGGGAGCAGCGTTGGGACCGAGCGCGAGAGCAGGGCCTGGCTGGGGCCAGCGCCGCAGCGAGGGGGGGGATGGGATGGGATGGGATGGAGCAGCTCCCATTTCACGGGGCTGCAGCTGCCTGCGGATGGGGGAGACGGCGTGGAGGGCGGTGCGGGGAGCGCTCAGCAGACACCTCGGTCATCGCCGCAGCAGCGGCACCAGAGCGCGCTCCCCTGGCTGCCCTTCTCTTTGGGACTCTGCTGATTTACACATTGCTGCTTTGGTTGTCATCTAAGGAACGCTTGCACAGTGGGTTCTGTGCTCGGCTGGACGTTAGGGCAGCAAACCCAGCACAAACCCTTGCAGATGCTGCCTCGGCCTCCTAAGCTCCAAGGATAAACTGAGCCTGGGCTGTGGCCAGGAACAAGATTACGTTTGAACCTGTTTAAACACTTCCCTTCTACTACTACTGTGATTGTGGCGTGCTGTTGCTTCCACTGTTGTCCCGGTTGGCTCGAGGGGACCTCTGTGCGAAGGTGGCTGCATCTCCAGCACCCTGGGATGGCCACGAGGCATAACCTGCTCTGGAAGGAGCCCCGCGGCAGCAGCACGTCCGCAGCCAGGCCTGAACGCGCTGGTGAGCTACAAAACGCTTCCTGCTCTTGCTGTGCACTCACACCAAGCCCTAAGAACGAGCACGTTGCTGCGGGCACGTACCCGCTTCGGGCTTTGAATGTAGGGACCTGCGGGGCTACTGGCCCCAGTCAGCATCTCCTGCAGGAAGGCAGGTCCTGCTCAGACCCGCGGTTGCCGTCAGACCCTAACCCTTCATCCTGAAGCACCCGGGGGAAAGGAGGAGGAGGAGCAGGTGCAGCAGCTGCAACCGGCATTAGCTGCAGCTGCTGCATCTGCAGCAGCAACAAATGCACTTGGAGGCTGCTGCTGCACCAGCCATTAACAGGTCAGGAGAGGCAACAGCAGAAGCAGAGCACAACAGAGAGCTGAGAACAGGGAAAAGCAGAGAAGCGCATTGCTGCAGCTCAGCAACTGCAATTAAACACCATCCTTCCCTGCAAAATTCATCAATTTGTGGGTAACAGGGACCAAAGGTCTTCACCACCACCACCATCTCCAGCAATACAGATCCCGCACTGATCTCCAGTGCATTCTTACTGCAAATTCAATACTGCACATTTTGAACTTTTCAGGATGCTGTTGCTCATCACTGCTGCAATCTCAACTAAATAGTTCCAGGCAAAAAAAAAAAACTGAAAAGTGAGAAACTAATCCAACCTGTCCACATGCTGAATTTCCTAACAGTTTAAGGAAGACAGGGCCAAAACTTCAGCTGGGACCATAGGGGCTGTGTTCCCAGCTCCGGCCCTGTTCATCTCCACATTTTCTCTCCCAGTCTTACCTAAGACGTGGGCTGAGCCAATGGCCTCTCCCTTGCTCTGCGCTCCCGCTGCCTCTCAGAACCAAGGGCAGCGACCCAGGGCTTCCCACCGGGCCTCTCGTCCCCTCCTTCCCAGGGGTGGAAGGTGGGCAGGGTGCAAGATGGGCGCTCCACACCGCGCTCGCCCAAGGCACGCTCAGAAACGGTACCAAAGTTGAAAAATAGACATGATTTGCATGCATTAGCAAGACTGAGTGCACTTATCTTAATGTTGGCGTCAGGCTTTGCTCATCCTACCAGGCACCAGCCAATTGGAACCATCCTTCAATCCAAGCAGTTTTACCAGCTTTTATTAGAAACACCAGCACATTTCAAGTTTCCTCTTTTTGATCACAAATATAGTATTTTTCCTCTTTTAAGTACACAGCATGAGACACAGCATCAGGGCTTTCCATCTTTTTTTTTTTTCCTTATTTTTTTTTTTTTTAACAGCAATTTCTTTTGGCCAAGCTTTGGGTTAGTGTTCACTGCCCTCGCCCCAGCCCCCCAATTTTGACATCTTGAATTGCTGAAGACAATTGCGTGGGCAGATGAGTCCAATGGTGGTGGCAACGGTACAACAGCTACGATTGGCAAGAAGAGTCGAAGCAGAGACCTCGGGCAGCTAAAGAGCCTGACCTTAAGGCCGGGGCCCGGGGCTGAGGCGGCTCCTTTCCGCACACCTTTCCGCACACGGAGCAGCTGCTCCCAGCGCTGCCCGGTGCGACCAGGGCTGGAGGAGGCTCTGCCTTAGTGCCCGGGGCCGCGCGGGGGCCAGGGCTTCCCCTGGGAGCGCGGCCCGTGGCAAAGCCCGGCCCAAGCTGCAGGGAAGGGAGGAGCCTCCAGGCTTGGAGAGGTGGAATTTGAAGCTAGTCCAGGTTTTTAAATTCAGGCCTACACGGGGGGAAAGGGTCCTTGGACTTCAACTCCAAGCAAGTAACTCCTTGGGAGGAGAAGGGGCAGGTAGCCCAGGACCATGAGGGCATGGGGACAGGATATTAAAGGGAACATGTACATGATTTGTTATTTTTTATTCCACAGAAAACCCTCAAATCTAGACTCAGAGTTAACAGCAGAAAAATAGTGTTAAAGTCAATAGGTTCATATTTTACTGGAGACTAAATAAATTAGCCTAAAATTAACTCAGTACTTTCTATGTTTCCTTTCATTGGTGATCCTTCTCTAAATTAATGCAGTTTTTAAAAGCAACGGCTATTAATAATTTATTCCAGTTAACCCTTATGGATGAACACCTGTAAGTTTTAAATCTATGGGAACCATTGCCCCTCTCCTCTCCCTCCCCGAAAAGGAAACAATCACTAAAGGGTGCTGTAAAAACAGACATGCTACCTACAATACTCCATGGCTCGTGCCACTGCTAGCGAGGCCTCGGGCTGCTCTGCGTCACGGGTGAATATCCATAGCCATGTCTTACAAAGAACATGATCCAAAAATATATAAATAAATAAAAACCTTAAACATTCTTACATGGATTTTTAAAGAACAGAATACATGTTAAAAACTTCAGTAATTTATATCAATTTTAAGCAATACTTTATATACAATGGAAAAAAGACATGCATAGTCCAAATACAATGTTGAAAACAGCATTTTCATAACAAAAAACCCAAACACTAAGTGTTAATACCATGTACATGAATTCAAGAAGGACCACCCTTTTGTCTGTTGCACACAGTTTATTTAACAATATGATATTATAAGTAAGAAATGAGTTTTTTTTTTTTACCATTCTATACAGTGATTGAATCTTCTTGGATTTTCTTATTTATAGTAATTATAGCGCTTGCATGATTTACACTAGAATTGCTTTTCCTCATTTCAAGTTTCACATAGAAGAAAGAAAGAAAAGAATGCTTCTTCTCTATTCAAATCAGCACGGTCTAAGAGTGATCATCCCTATTTTCATCTAAAACCAGTTTTATCAGAGAAACAAAGCAACAATTTCTACATCTGCAAGACAAGGATTTTGGCGTTGGCCAATATGTGTTTTTGTGTGCAAGAGTCAATTCCTATCTTCCCAGGGGTAATACTTCAAATGCCTGCAGAGTTCACTATAGAAAAAAAAAAAAAAGATCTTCCCGCAACATGTCAAAGTTATCGGGATACATTATAATGTTGCATTATTTCAGGAAACAGTTTCTGAATATTATTTCTTCTTTTAAACGCAAATGTTTAAAGTCTTGAAAATACAAATAAAAAATATGAATATAATGAACTTGTTTTCCCCATTAAAAAAAAGGTATGAGTCAACAGCAACAAAAAAAATAAAAACCAAAAAAACCCACAAAAGAGACCAGATATTTTAACCGCCTGGCTTTAACAAAAAAATATATTCTTTGTATTGTTTTCTTTTCTTTAAACAGCAATTCATTCTTCCACGGGTAGGAAGCAGCAGTTCCATCCAGGATTCAAAACAACCCAGATGTCTGAATTTTCAGTACAAAATGTCCAAGAACACGAAAGGAAAAAAAAAAAAGAAAAAAAAAAAAGTGATGCTCCCATAATGCTACAAACCCTCCACAAATTTTTCTAATGTGTCTCCGGTGGTGTCCCCGACCAGCGACAATTCGTTAGACAACGCACTCCTGTTCGGGGTGTTTAGTTGTGGAAGCATTGCACTCTGTTCTGGGTTGCCCAGGTGTCCCTGATCCATGGAGCTGGCCATAGTGACCGCGAGTCCCGGGTGGGGGGAACCAGTCTGGGGAGAGACGTGATGAGGTGACGGCTGGGGCTGTATCCTCGGGGACGGGCTGGAATGTGGCGGCTGGGACTGGGGACGGGGAGACTGCACGGGTGCTGGCGAGCGCACCTGGTTGCTGAGGGAGGTGGCGATCGGCTGGCCAGGGAGATGAGACGCCTGCGCTTGTCCTGAGAGCATGTGCTGCTGCGGGCTCATGGGGTTGGGCTGCCCCGGCGAGCCCATCTGCTGCTTCATCTGCTGCTGCTGCAGGATCCGCTGCTGCAGCGCTTGCTGGATGTTGGGGGTGCCGTCCGCCCCCATGCTGGCCTGGCCCATCTGGTTCAGCTGTCCCATCTGAGCCATCTGTCCCATGGACCCCCCCTGTATCGATAGATGCTGCTGCATCCGCTGCTGTTGCATGGCTTGAGGGTACCCTCCTGGTCCTTGAGGCTGCTGGAACTGGTTGTGTGCTGCCATCCCTCCTGCCATGCCAGCCCCTCCTTGCTGCTGCTGCTGCTGCTGTTGCTGCTGCTGCTGCAGTAGTTGCCGCCTCAGTATTTCGCGATACTGCGGACTCATGTTTGCCATGCTGGGGTTGTGGCCAGGGTTCATGATGTTTATCGCTTGTCCCTGGGGGTTCATACCCCCTATCCCTTGCTGCTGGGGAGGAACGCTGGGTCTCTGCACTCCCGCTTGCATTGCATTCATGTTCTGCAGTCCTGGCTGGGCGTGCATGCCTGGCTGTTGCATGCCAGCCTGCTGCTGCTGCATGCCAGGCTGGGGCTGTATGCCTGCTTGCGCCTGCATCCCAGGCTGGTTAGCCACGTATTTGGCTGTTCTTTGCTTTATAAAAGCTGCCATAAGCTGAGGGTTGGATTTAAGGATATTAAGAACCTGCTGCTGCTGCTGCGGAGAACTCGGTGATTTCAAGGTCCTCAGTAAGTCCTGAAGTGCGTTTGGGGGGATGCTCCGTGGTGGCTGTTGCACGCCCGGCATCCTCGGCCCTGCCACCGCTTGCGGCGTTGCCATCGGCATGACTGGTCTGGCCATTCCCGGCTGCATGGGCTGCTGCTGTGGCATTGGAGGCGACTGCCACTGTCCAGGCTGCATGTTGGACATCACTGGACCGCTGACAGGGTTCGACCGCGGTACATTCATGCTGACTTGCTGCATCTGGTTCACCGAACCCACGGCGGGGTTGACGAGCCCCGGGCGCCCCGGGGGCAGACCGTTGTTCATGTTGTTGACCCTGTAGAGCTGCTGCTGCTGCTGGGCAGCTTCCCTCTCGATCTGCCGCGCGGCCTCCACCGCGGCCGGCGGCGGCTGGGCCGGCGGCGGCGGCGCCGACACCGGGTTCGCGGGTTTTCCTGTCGAAACAGTAGTAGGGGGCTGAGTTCTTGCCACGCTGGGGAAGCCGGCTGGTGACATACTCACAGGGGAAGGCTGGGGCTGGGGAGGAGGCTGCGGGGTCTGCGGTGTGCTTGGCTGCTGCGTAGGGGTACCAGGCGTGGCTGAGGTAGGAGAAGGCAGACTTTGCTGAGGCACGTTGCGGGTGTTCATGGTCGCCATCCTTCTGCGCATGAGCTGCGCCTGCTGCAGGCGATGCTGGATCTGCTGCTGGCGAAGCTTGTGTTTGATATTGAGGCAGAATGGCACGGGGCATTTGTTCTCTTGGCAGTGTTTGGCATGGTAGCAGCAAAGAGCTATGAGCTGCTTGCACACTGGACAGCCACCATTGGTCTTGCGCTTGCAGCCCTTGGTGTGCTGGACAACCCGTTTCATCTTCTGGCATGACGGCAGGGAGCAGTTCGCGTTGCGGCACTGGCAGGCGTGGACAAGGGACTGAATGCAGCGCTGGATGCTCAGCCGACGCGACTCCTGCGGGCTCTTTGACTGTTGCTCTCCTTGGCTATTGCTCTCGTCGTCCAGACCCAGGCCCCACTTAACCATCTTGTGGTCATGGCTCTTAGTGTTGTAGCAGTTAATGCAGAGGTCGTAGTCCTGAAAGCAAACACAGTCAAGAGCTCAGCTGTCTGCCGCATTAACTCTATCAACAAAAGATCTCAAGAGAAAGGGGTGCTGAGCGTGCAACGAGGTAGAAGCAGCCTTTGGGTTTCAGCAGCTGCAAACACGCAGCACAACGAAAGCAAGACAAGAGCCGAGTGCTAGCAAGAGCTGCCAGTTCCAGTTCTCACCCAACCTCCTGATGTGGAGCAGCGCAGCACAGGCTGCGCAGCCACCGCGGCAGTGGGACGGGGACCGGGGTTAGGCAGCGCTGGGCAGGGGAGGGCAGCAAGGTGAGCGGGCATCGTGGCTGCTCCCGACCGCTGCGGTACCGGCGCAGTTAGGGCGGCCACTGAGCCCTCCTTTTAAGTTAAATTATCCCACAGGGTTTGGGTGGTTTTTTTTTTTTCTTTTTAAGGATGGGAACTATTTATTTCTCTCTCAGTTAAGGTACCTACACAAAGAGTATCAACAACCTCTGGAGGCTTAAGTTTAACTCCAGAGAGAGCAAATTTGTTAACAAAGTAGAGAAGACAAACTTATCACCCAGCGTTATCTATACAAGAGCACTGGTGCAAGTGGCAAGAGTTCCAGGCACAGGCATCTTGATGCTCAAATGCTCCTCCTGAATCACAGAGGCTGCATCTCCTCAAGACAGCATTTCCACAGACCCTTTGGTACTTCTTTTACCAAGGCTATTTTTGCCCTGGATCAGCTTACTGTGTGATGAGACAGTCCCCAAATCACTGTGTGGTGTGAGGACAAGTGACAAAAAATTGGGACCTGCAACCACCCCCTTCCACAGCACCGAAGCAGGGCTGACTAAAGCCAATACAACATGGGGAGCAGAACAAAGGTTTAAGACCTTTGACTGCAGCTGCAGAAAGGGAAGAGATTCTAAGGGAGATCCCCCCTTACAAAACCTGGGCTGTGGCTCTCTGGGTCTCAGAACCTGCACACAGGAACTATCAGCGAAGCTTTCAAGAGAGCTCCATTTGGTGCAGAGCAGTAACTTGCTTTTTCCTTCGGCCTTACAGCAAGCAAAGCTCCAAAGCACTGCTGTAAAGATGGCCAAGGCCCGGGCCGATCCAGTTCTCATACATGTCAGCGTTACAATGAACCCTGTCCCAAGACTGAACCTGAGCCCTTCCACTCTGACAGTGCACTCTGTCCTGAAAACCTGCTGGGAGCTTCAAACATGGCAGTAGCTGAGAATTTTCTTAAACCCTAACCTCAAAAGTTAGGCTCCAGAAGAGCTTACTGAAGAGCACCCGTAGCTGGGAGTTCTTTAGAAAGCCAAGCACGTGTCACTAAAGGCTGAGGTGTAAGTGATCCTAAGGGCGGCGGGACAGAGGGGAAACCTCCGTGAAACCTCTTCCAAGCCCTGTTTGGCTCTAACTCTGCTAACTGTGCTCATACTAGTGAGCTAAACTTAGCTCAGAGACTATAACAAATCTAGCCTATATGCTTAAAAATTCCAGTTTTGCTCTTCACTTGGCAATTCTTAGTGTAATTACTGATTACTAATTGCTACTTTTTTTTCTCTCCTCTAAAATGACCCTTAAATAGAGTTCAAGTTTTAGGCTAAGAAAGACACTTATCAGACAACTTGCTCAGCTCAAATGCCCATATTTTCACTGCCTTGTGCTTTCTTGCTAGAGAGAAACCATTCCTCTACACAGAAATACTCAGAAGGAACCTGAGGCCATACTTCCTTCTGCTGCTCAAGTCTCCTAGTGTGCAGATCTGTTTCTTCAAGTCTTGCCTCAAAAAGCCCCACTCGGAGCTTTCCTCAGTGGAATCAAAGCTCTTCCCACCACAGACCTGCACTGCTCTCCATTGTGGACACTAGGCTGCACTCAACCACTTTCCCGGTTCAGCTACAGCCAGAGGTCACTCCAAGCCCATCAGGGGCTACAGCCCTTCAAGCCCACCTGTCCAACTGCTTGTGCAAGAGCTCTCTAGCATAGTCCAAAGTGACCTAATGCTGTTAAGGGAGCAGACATTAAAGCCCTGGGCCAGGTCAGGAGGCAATGACGTGGTCTGAAGGGCAGCAGCTCTAGCACTGGGCAGAAGAGGCAGGTAGAAGAGCTGTGGTAGCCTTGCTGGGGCCTGGACACATGTGTGGCCACCCACACTACAACACAGAGTGCCACCTACAAGGTGGAGTGGAAGCTGCCCTGCACAAAGCTAAGTTCTCTCATGGACACACATTTAATCCTAGTGCCCAGGAATCCATGCTACTTCCTACAGTTATTCTGTGGCACAGTCACGCCCTACAATCCAGTCCCAAAACTCTCTAATACGAAGCTAGAAGCTTTGTCTGTGCAGGGAGGCTGCCTGACGCAGCTAGAGTGGAACAAATGACGCAGCAGGAGCCATCCCAGAGTACAGCAGCTTTCCAGGGATATTAACCAGAAGCACTTGCTCTAGAAAAGGTGCTCCACAACAACAGATCCTATAATTCCCATTCCTTAGTAACTCTTATATTTAAGAAAGGGTGTCATTTGGAGAGCTTCAGGCAATACCCAGGCAAGCAAGCTTTGTTCGGAGGGCAAGAGCATGGCTATTGCAAAGGAAAACACCTATACATGTGTACACGCAACGTACCTCACAGACAGTGCAATGCCACCTTGTTTCCACGTGGTGCTTGCACTCATTGCACGTATAGACAAAGCGGTCCTGCCCCTGCGTGTGCAGCTCCACGAGCATGCACAGCGTGGACCACTTGGATCGGCGCAGCGAGGAGAACTCCCAGTGCTTGTCTCTGGCTAAGGTGAGAAAGGCATCCCGCCCATCCATCAGGTCACAGCTCAGCAACGGGTCGGGGTCCACGATGGGAGGGAGGGTGTTTATTACGGGTCCGGCATGTAAATGAATGACAAAAAAGACCTGCAGATAAAAGAGCAAAGAATCAGCAAGATCAGATGATCTTGCAGCAAAAATGCAAGTTCTGTTGAGGAAATGGTGCGCCACAAATGCTACCCAATTAATGCAGTTCATGGTAATCTCTGTCCATAAGATGTTACACAACAGAAAAAAAAATCTAGAGCAATCACAAGCTTTACTTCTAATTTTTCAGCTCTGACTATCATCATGCCTCATTTTACATGCAGAAAGTCTTCTCTTTATGCAGCATATTCTGACAGTACCTCTTTATGCTTCTCCATAGTAGCATAGAGCTTCTGAGACAGATCATTGGACACGTTTGGCATGCTGGGTTTCTTCTTGTTAGCTCTGCTGATGCTGCTCTTATTCTTGTTGGTTTTCTTGTTGTTCTTTTTCTTGGCATTTTTGCTGTCGCCCTGGCTTCCCTGCAATAAATGCATAGGAAAAATGCTCAGTTTTATGGAGTTCTCTCCCATTCACTCTAACAAAGTGAAAAGCTTTTGCTGTCAGTCACAGGACTTTTTTCCAATGCTTGCAAGTCTGCCACGTTGTGTTAAAGATATATATCTAAATATATATATATATACACAAATATATAAATATCCCCATCTTTCAGGGAAAATCAAAAGCCAAACTGGGAGGCAAACAATTTCAAATGCTGTTTAAAAGTGATCTACACTATGCACCTATATTAAGTGATTTGTGTCTTATTTTTTTCCTTCTGAAACTCCGTACTCCAGTGTCTGCTGCTTGCTTTACAAAATTTTATTGATATCTGATGAGAAGGAGTTAAAATTAGAACAGACTTTTAGCAATGTTTTAGACTAACCAAACCCATTAGTTCCCATTCTGAAGACTGGCTGCTGCATACGTGACACATACATGGTATGATTTTGTTTTCTCCCCGCTACTCATAAGCAATATAGATGAAAGCAACCATATACCGAAGACTAAATGTAAATAGAGCTTAAAATTTGCTCCAAAGTCCATCAATTAGGATTTACATGCCTGACTTTAAAGAAGACAT
>VZSG01000630.1:149701-227418 GCA_013398315.1 Nothoprocta pentlandii | reverse complement strand
AAAAAAAACACCCAAGTTTCAAACTTCAAAAGCCCTTGAAAACATTAAAAACAAAACTCCTACATCCCCAAAGCAGGGATATCTCCACCCAATACCGATGTCCTCGCTGCTAAAGTGCTGATTTTCACAATGTAAAAATAAGACACTGAAATGCTCCCAATTTGTATAAGAAAGTTTCACAAGCACCAGGCATGGGCAAAACCACGTTTTACTGGTAACCCTGTTTATTCCAACACAAATCCAAAATATTCCACCTAAGGAGAGCAATATCCCAAGCAGACCAGATGCCTCGCTGCCATCACCCCACCGCACCAATTATGTTTAGAATTAAATTCTCTTTCCTGACTTGGCTTTTTCAGCAACTAGTTTTATCGATGTTTTGACCGTACCTGCTTAGAAATAAAATTATGCGACTTTATGGGATGCCAAACAGAGCTCCAAAGTCATTTAAATGCGTTCAGAATGGAGTTAACAAACTGACAGAATTGAGTTTGACACAGTCAAACGAATGACTTTCTCTCCCAAATTTCCTATTGTGCTGATGGAATTTTGACACGGCCTCCTTTGTCTTTGCATGCCGAGTATCAACAGAGATTAAAATTTAAATGTCAACCAAGAAAGAAGAGAATTATCCTGTCAAGTTTCTGCTCCATCTTTAACTGGTTTATATGTGGTCACCACACAAAGTTATTTTAAAACATCCTAAGAAGCTGCAAAATTGATTTTGGAATTGTTTCAATTCTTGGCTGCTTACTGGATTCAGCCAGCTCTGCCAGCGATGCTAAGAGCAGGGTTCCTACACATCTTGTCCCTTCTCAACTTCCCAAAAACATTTCAATATTACCCAGCACTGCTTTACAGCTTCTTCTAACCAGTCAGTGCAGCACATCCAATTCTCCACCTTTCCAGGAGGAAGTTCAGTGTTTTTGGCAGCTGACAGCAAGGATCAAGATGGACTAATTTCATCTGAATTCATGAACAGGTCAGTAAAATTTGCACTTAAGGGAGAGGTGCTCGTTGCTGTTTTGCAAGCTTCCTTGGGAAGGCTGCAGATGCAGCAGGGAAAAATGTGCTCTCCGGTGATGGGCTGCAGGCAGCTGCCATCACCTCTGCTCCCTCATAAGGCTTTTCCCTTTCTCCTCTCTAATTTTGCTCTGTTGCTGTGGTTCCTTCCAAGGACATCATCTCAGAGGTGACAACCACACTGGGATTCCTCATCATTTTGTCAGGATGCCTGCAGCCTTGGGCACCACTGGTCAGCAACATCTGGCTTTTAAAAAGGTCTCTGCAATTTGCAAACTTTAGCACTGAGAACTTCAAGAAAAAGACGTGGACATTCACAGTCGTGGCTGCATCATCTCCCTCTGCACACCCAACTGGTACAAACGTAACAGCTGATTTGGGCTTCTGAAGAACACGCTTGCCCCCACTTTGCACTTTACACTGGCACATTCTCTGGAAGGGCATGCTCTGATTCAATGCAAACAGATACAGCTTAACTTCTAAGTTTTGCCTTCCTTTTATTTTCATATTGTTATATCGGTTGAAATATTTCAAAATCAAATCTATAACCAGAAGTGAAAAAGGTGAGAGCTATTAACATTATGGTTATGGTATGAAAAAACAGCAATAAACTACAACAGCTTTAGAGAAGCTGCTGAGGGGGATAAGACCCTTCCTGACATAATGAAATGGGTGCAGGAAGCTCTATATTCACTGTATGCAAACTGCCAGGACATCGAAGCTGAATGCAGCTCCTCCCCAGGTGAAGCTTTTGGTTCCACCTTATTCTGCCAGACTTTTCTTCTAAATTAATTCCCAAAATATCCTCCTGCAAATCATAAAAGGGACGGTATAAAAGCTGTAAAACCATTTGTTTTCTGATAGTCCCGCTGACAAGATGCATAAATCTAAACAACTAATGAAATTCTGGCCAGGAGCCTGAGAAAGAAATTTATTCTATTTATAGGCCAAAGGGAGTGCTTGCGAAGGGATACCACCATCAGGAGCAACAATTCACACTGACGGAAAGTTTGCAACTGATCCAAGTGCCTTTGCCAAATGATGCCAAAATTTCATCCAGCTTTGAAAAGCACAGCTCCTCTTCAAGCACAACCACAGAAGGTGCTTTGCAAAGGTGTGAACCAGGAGCTCAGCCAAAGGACTTCAAGCAAATGCAGTGGTCATGATGCAATCCAACAGCAGCTTAGCACATTTCTGAGAACAGAGATGCTGAAATGACAGCTGGCTTCCTGTTTTGTAAACAACCCCCCAAAACAAAGCACAAAAAGAGCCCCATCTCCCCAAAACAAGCCATCTGGATACTTGTTATCTGAGAAGAAAATAAAAAATGCTGTTAAAGGAAACCTGGATTTGCTTCTGATCCAGAAGCAAATCTAGTAAGTCAGTTTAACTCACCTCTGTTGTTTCACTAGCTGCAGTACTTTCTTCCTTTTTCCTTTCCTCCTCTTCTTGTTCCAACTCTTTAATGCTCTCTTCCAGCACATTGGGCCAGAAATCACCCTCAAAGTAAGGCAGCTCCTTGGCACTTGTCAGCCTGTCCTCAGTTGCTTGCTTAAAGATGTCCTGTTAAGTGCATCACACAAGACCAAGAATAAATGAAAAGCACTCGGGGGAGAACCAGACACATGCAACACTAAGATGCAGGCCTGTCCTCGGCAGCCGTGGCTCACAGCTCACGTCCCCCCCCCAGCGGGGCTTTTTTCTGGGCACAGTTAAATGTAGTGGACACACTGAAATGCAGCTGCTGAAGCTCCCTTGAACCTCTGTCAGGCACCTGGTTCATGCTCCTGACTTAATGGGAGAGATGGAAAAAGCCCTGGAAAAGGAACAAATCTTCCCCCCACACCAGGGCTGGGCACTGCATGTGTGCTAAGCCCTGGAAATCCAGGGAGCACCAGCTGCTTGCACAGGCCAGCTACCACAGGCAGGGGCACCAACCCTGCTGTGGCTGCAGCACCGTACGCGGCCTCTGGCCTTCCCTGCCTGCTGGATAAAGCTCTGTGGGCTGCCTGTCCAGAAAGACTGGGAATCACGGAGCAAATACCAACCTTTGAATGGGAACAGGCGTTTTATGCAGCTGTTTTGGGTGCCTTTTAAAGCACCTTAAATCCAGCTACAGGTTTCACAGGTACAAGGTTAGCCAGCTCTTCTCTTCAGGTTCCTTTTAAGACTTTCTTATTAGGACAGAAATAAGACTTTCTAGTTGCATCCTCCCTTTGCTACTCTACATCAGGTGACAAGGCTGGATACAGTCTGTTCCGATTCCACACTCTTGGTAGCTGTCACTTACAATCAAAACATTTTTTTCTCTCCTCAGCACTCTCACTACCATTAAGAAATTCTTGAAAATGTTAATACATAAGGAGTGGCAAATGCTACCTTTTCCATTTTAAGCTTACTTCTTTGGAAAAATGTGTGATATTCTCATTTATATATATATATATACACACACACACACACACAACACACACACACACACACACTATACACACATACACACCACACACATTTTTATACATAAGTTGAGAATTGGGCTATGATTAAGTAATCTACTTGGCTCTTCTCTTTCTTTTCTCCCTTAAGGACCCCAGCAGGAATGTATTCCCACTTTGGGAACCCCACCATGTGGGGTGAGACAGTATTAGCTATCTTTGAATAAAAAGTCATGGAAAAAAATCAGTTCATCAAGTGAATAGTAGCAAACCTTGTAGTCATGAATGATTCTCTCAGCAAATGCCTTGTCCAGCATCTTCTTATACCATTCCTGCAAGCGTTTGGGTTTGGGTATCTTCTGATCAGGTGGGTGGCAATGAAAAATATAGTCATCTCCTTCACTTGGGGGACAGGCCCAGATATGTCCTGTCACATACCTGCAAGGTTACAAACAAGGAAAAATAGAATCTCAACTCCAGTTTTGTCTACTATCTTTAAAACTACCTCATCAAAAAACTACCTTCACTGACATGTAAATTCACACCTCTGGACTTTTTTTTTAATTTCTTTTTCCTTTTTACTACACATGTTGAGGCAATAACCTCCCTTTATACAACAGATGGGAAAGAGTCCAGGATCTCATTATGAAGCTTAAGTTTAGACTGGATTGCTGGAAATCCTAGTGGTAAAATCCACTCTCCTCACCAAAGAGACACGTGTCCTACACAGCTCAAAGATGGGGCAAAACGATGAGACCATCTTAAGTGAAAAGCTACTTGACATATTGCACAAGCAAAATTTTAAGAAAATAGAAAGTTCTTTCTTTACAAAGATTTCACTCACCCAAGTTTCTTCACATATTCCAAATATCCAATGAGGATTTCATGATAAACTGCAGTTCGGAGACAACGTGGGCGGAAGAAATGAATACTATCTAGATATGATATGTACACACGCCTATGGCAATGAGAGAAGAATGATAGAAAAATCATTCTTTCTTGTCTGCTGAGAAGTGACTTTCATAGTTCAGACACATACATTCATACTGAACACAGAAAAATTAATGATTGCAGATTATGTTAATAAATATTCAACCATCTTAACATAGTATAAAGAGTTTTTAAGAGCAAAAGATAGAGCTGCTTTTTAGACAGCAAGAATATACTTTAAGAGGCCAAGTTAAGCAAAGAGTGCAGAAGATTTTCAGAAACTGTAACATTTTTGTTGTGAAATTTGCTTTTCCCAAAGTCATCTGCAGTCATTCAATAATACTTATTTGTGCCACAGAACTGAAATGTATCTCTCATTTTTCTGTTTTTGACAGTGAACATCAAGTTTACTATATATGTTCACTACAGTGAATATAGCTATAGCAGTGAATATAGCAAAATTTTCTCTCCATGTGAGCTACCAGTACAGAAAATAAAGAGTACCTTGTATTTGGAGGGGGGCAGTCTGAGCCATACTCCTGTACATGCATGCCAAAGAAGCACACGTCTACTCCATCTATCTCCTCAAATGCAAACAGAGCTTTGGTACGGTAGGGAAAAGACTCTGACATCTCACCCGAATCCACAAACCTGAAGGAAAAGGTCGTGGGGAGGAATAGACAAAAAAAAACACACAAAGACTTTTTTTTTGGTCTTTTGGTTATGATCTTTGTGTTAAATACAAACTACTTTCAAGAATAAACCTTTCAAACATTTCATTTTTCATGAAGTAATTAGAAAATGACTTGAAGAGTGGAAGTATTTATTAAAAAACACAACATAATGAAGGAACAGTAAGGAACAGAACTGCAGAACTGCACCAAACTAAACTTAGAATTCTGTAATGCTGGCCTAAAAGCACTCAGACTCTCTCTGAAGATTTAGTAATACTGAGTCCCAGCCTCATAACCAAAACCAATATGTTCCTCCCAGTTAAAATACAACTGGAATCACCTTCAAGTTCATTTATTGCATATTGCTTTTCTCATCTTTCACAACCCGCTTGCTCATGCTTAAGCTTCCAAAAAATTGCAAGGGGAATAAGGTGCAAATTGATATAGTATTTCTCTACTTAAGTAGAAGAGAGAAAAAACAATTTAACAACTGAATTTTGTTATAATAAATAGACTAACCTGGATTTCATTCCTGGTTTCACTTCTACTGTCTTATCTGAACTTGCTACCACTCTGACGAAGACCTCTCCTGCTTCAGGATGATTCTGTCGTCGCAAAAACTTGTTTACTCTGTCTTCCAAATGGTTTCCTAAACGAGTAGTCTGCAGCCCTGGAAATGAAAGGGAAATAGGGGAGGGGGAGGAATTACTCTCAAGTTCAAGGTCAGTTACAACATGCACAAGATCTTTCAGCTTGTTACTGAGAACATAAACATGATTTTTCTTTGTCTTATCTCCATGTAAAAAAAAAAATAGTGGTTTCATTTCTATATCCAACATTAAAAAACAAAAGAAAGAAGCTTGCCCAAAGCTTGGATTTTCAAACCTTTATAAGCTATATATATATATATATATATATATATAAGCATACTTCCTATATAAGTGGAAAAATATTTAGTAAGTGAACTAACAAAGAGGGCTTTACATAGCATTTTTAGATGGGCAGGCTTATTTTATGAACACTGCAAATGTTTTCTCCTAACAAAAACACTATTTGGCTGTTTGACAGAGATTACATCACTTCATAGCTCTGGCTCTGGGCCACACCTTTTCAAGCAGAGCAAAGCAACAGAAATGAAAAGCCTTTTGACTGCAAGGGCGATTTCGTTGCTTTTTCGTTTCTTTTTAAGACAGATTTCATATTGAACAGTTACAGTAATCTGCACATAAAGCTTAGACAGTTCTTGCAAGCAACAGACATCTTCAGAAATTGGAGTCCACATATCACCCACAATTGTTCTCCAAGGCTTTACCTTTACAGTTAATTTTTGTGGGAACGGCTGCTTTTGTACTGCTATGGGCTGTGATAGTTTTCAAATCAATTCACAACAAAGTTCAGAAAATAAGATTTCAGTTAAACTGAGAAAAGAGAAGTACGCTGCTCTGACTACTTCTTATGCTACTTTTTGCATTTATTTTACCAACTAGTATTTCTACTTTGTTTTTATGGTCCATCTACTATCTTTTGCCGAAGTGCTGGTGCAATCTACAGATACCCATTTTACCAAAATACATTTAATTTTCAGCTTTGCAACGCTTCATTTTTCAGTTATCTAGCTATGACAAAAGGCTTTAGGTTCTTCTCTGACTGCTGAGGTTGCGTACAGAACGCTGCAGAGAAATATCAATGCTAAAAATTATTTTAGGCACCAATATTAGGAGAAGAGTCACATATCCACAAAGAAAGATTTTTCTTCCTAATGGTTCCTAATGGATTTATACACTCATTTTTTTTTTTCTATTACAACCTGTTTATAAAAAAGCTTGCATACAACTATCTCATTTTACACCTGCCAGGTTGTCTCCTTGCCTCGTGAGGCTCAGTGGTTATGACATCAGGAACACAAAACGCTTTAAATGTCATTTACTTGGGAGCCAGCAACACTGCTTAGAAGCAAAAGTAAAAATCTGTCATTCCTTTCAGCAATTCTAACAGTCTGATTCTATAAACTGGTCCCTCCAAGTATAACAGGGAGGGCTTGAATTTAAAGGGAATCCATGAATAAGCTCCCAAGAAACTACTCTGTTCTGTTCATTTCTGTCCTGACAAACAGTAAAAATGAAAGGGCTCCATTGCAGCTAATGAGTCGGTACATATTTAGAAAGCCAAGTTAGGTAAGTCTACAGTCCTGTTTTCATTTTATTATCTTGCCAATGCTAAGCAACCAAAGGTTATCTGCTTCCTTCCTTGTACTGCTCACAGTAAAACTTGAAAAATGAGGAAAAAGTCCAAACATAAACAGATACATACTTATATCTCTCTGTATCATATATAGATACAGATATAAAAGAAAGTAGCACTAAGATTACATGCACCCCAAACAATGGATCCAAAAGCCATGTACCCTGATGCATTAGATTGTACCAACTCGTTTAGCAAGCACCTGTAATTTGTTTCTTGGATGTGTCCAACAAATATTTTCCACAAAAGCTCAGTTCTCAGAGAAACCCATAAAGGACGTTTGAAAGAAATACATTATTATGAGCCTGGATGCAACTGGCCATTCGGGCAGCCCGAGTACACAAGTTGTGTTGTTTTGCTGCGGCCAAGGCACTTGTTGTGGTCACACATTTGCTGCTGGATGAGTAATCAGACAGATAGGAAGGAAGTCAGCGTTCCTGCCTACTGTGACTTTTTCTCTGTCTCCTTTAGGGAGACTTTAGCCTTTGTAACACTCTCTGCTTTAGCTACTAGCTAAGTAACATTTGTACATCATCTTAGGAAAATAAAAGCTACTGATTTCACAGCGTAACACAGCTGTGCACTGAGCTACAGGTTCCACTTGTCCACCTGCCCACAAGTCTCAGCCAACTTCACTTCTAATGCAAGAAACTCCCTATGTGTTTAAACTAAACCGTTTTACTTCATGTACATGAGGAACATGAATGTTGCTGTAACAGGTGAGCAACAGCTCGCAGCTGAGGGCCGGGCTAACCTGAGTGTCAGCAGCTATGGCACCACACTCAGCATGTCGAAATGTGGAAGGTAACTCAGTAAGCAAAGGTTTGTGTGGGGAAGGAAAAGAAGGGAAAGGAAACGTGATAATGGTTCAAGCTCTCTTCATTCTCGCTTGGTTTTAGGCCCAAAATAGTGAGAGCAAGATTTTGATACCAAGAGCAGGTTTTCTTTCTATCTTGTGTTATCATTAGGGTGAATTAGCACTGTTAAGGGAAACACGTCTTGAATTGAGCCCATCCATGAGCTAAGCTGAAGTGAAATCATCATCGTGGGAAAAAGAAAATCAGAGTCAAAGAGCAGAGAAAGGGAAGGAAACGGAGGGAAAGAGAAAGAAGAGAGAGTAAAAGAAAAATACCATTATTTCTCTTTTCATATCCCCAAAGAACAGAATGGTTACCTTAAACAACATATAAGCTACTCAAATAGCCTTTTTAAGCAAGGCCACAGAAAGGCTGCCCACTGCCAAGGCGTCACACAGCTGGTATTTAAGACAATATAAGTCAAGAGCAATGTCAGCATACATCGGAGACGCATCTATTTAAACTGCTATCTAAAACTACATTTTTATGTTGTCATTTTATTAATGTTCTCTTGCAACCTTAATCTGTTTTTAATGAGACTAATTTTAATCTATTTAATAATACTGTCTTGCATGAGTCAGGTTACTCTGGAGACTATTCTGATTACTGTAACTTGATAATGCAGTATGAGATACATTATCTACAAACTACCTCGCTAAAATCTCTTATACTGAAACTGCAATCAATCACACATGGCTATACCAGGAAGAAATTACATTTAACTCAAAACAATTGCTTTATTATAATTTGGAAGATTTACACCTGCTAACTTATAGTTTTGAACACGACAATGTAAAGCCCAGAATATCAGAGGAACAAAGAACACAGGAGGAATCAAGTCCACCTGCAAGTGCTAGCTATACAGTTGTTGTGCTTTCCTTTATTTCAATTTCTTCTAAGTATGTCTGAATCACACTGTTTGTTTCTACACCCACTTTATTCTTCTACTTCATTCCACAGAGACTGCATTTCAAATGCTGGTCTCTACACTCTTATTGGCTTCCACTGTGTACAAGTAGAAGTTATCAACTGATGTTCTCTAAAACACAAAGAAAATTGCACAGGGATTGCTAAAGACATGAAGCAACTTGGCCTAGCAACCATTGGTACTCTTTGTGGTGTTCATTTCAACAATATTATGATAGTTTACTTTCAAAAAGATTGAGACATGTAATTCCATTGGCTACTTATTCTGATGGACAGCTCCAAAACCACAGTCCACTCCAAAAGGGAAACAAACTAACAAAAAAAAAAAAAAAAAAAAAAAAAAAAAAAAAAAAAAAAAAAAAAAAAAAAAAAAAAAAAANAAAAAAAAAAAAAAAAAAAAAAAAAAAAAAAAAAAAAAAAAAAAAAAAAAAAAAAACCTCATCAAGTCAAGGACAGCTCCTTTGGCACCATTACAGTACACCTGAGATGCTGCACAACTTGTTACCACATGTTTCTTTAAGGATAGAGAGAGCAATTTACTAAATTCAAGGCTACATGGAAACCTGCTTAAATTTAGCCAGCCCAGTACATGCAGCTTTTTGCCGTTGCCTTTTTTTTTTTGATATTATCATCTTGAAAAAATGGGGGCATAGATGCTGAAAACCTCAGACAGTCAAAACATTGACTAAAAATCTGCAAAGTCTTTAAAATGTTGATTAAAGTATGACAGCTACTGAAACCTAGGGTTACTCTATCACACATTTTGTGAATGTTCCCGTACTGCTTGTCAGGACACAGCAGAGATTCTCAATCAAAAGGCAAATTCAACAGAAACATTTCCAAAGCAAGGAATTAGAGATGGCACAGAGAAAATGAAAGGTGAAGAAATAAATAGAAGGATCAAACTCACTTTTAGCACTGAATTTGTTTTCTTTACGTGTTCTACCAGTTTTCTTCAGACAATTATCACAGACAAACCTGTTCAGAAAAAAAAACGCCCAAACTTAATACAAACCAATTATCAACTACATTAATTCAGTGTTTGAACCCCTGATTTTTAACTGTCAGGCAGCAATACATTTTCAGCTTTTATCTTTCCATTTTTCAAGAATTTAAACCCAATCAGAGATGGTTTAATTCTGCAAGCCATGGCACATGCATTGGTGTTCTTCACTGTACACAAGCTTATCTCTTGCCACCTACCACCACAATTCTCCCTTGCACATTTTAATCAGACCACTCCTCCAATGTGTTTTATTTAGAGATGCTTTGCCCTTTTGTACACTGTTCTAAGACGATGATTGCATATTAAAAAGGTAGAACATAATAATTATGCAAGAAACATTGGTCTTATTGCACAAGCATTAAAAAACTAAGCATCATCTCCTTACCCTGAAGGCCAAATAATATCATAATGTAATACACAAATCTGGTGCATCTTCCGACCACACTCTTTGCAGTCAACAAACCTGAGAAGAAAGAAAGTAAACCCAATCACTTTTGTTATTAGGCACATATACTCCCAGATTTCAGTGAGGAATATTTTCCAACCCTCTACTAAGAGCTCAACCAGCTTTAACAGGCCCAATTTATATGCCAATCAAAAATACTCACTGTAATAGCTTTAAGTATGTATCTACGAATTTCGTGGGTAAATGAGATCAAAACGTATGCAACATCAAACAACATGGAAATTGCAAAATCTAGGAGTTAAAAAGCAAAATGGATTTTTGTATCTAACTCTATCCTTTCCTAAGCAGAATTTTAAGTACTCCAGACTAGAGAATTCTGCCTCGTAGTACCTCCACAGGTTTTGTTTTCAACTGCTGTAACCACACGTTCATAAAATAGTTGCTCAACTTATTGTAGAGGTAAAAATTAGTCATTCATGAATGACTGTGCCAAGAAAACATGTTTTAGCTTGTCTTGACCTACAAGAGTTTGCAGCCTATTTTTAAAGTGTATTAAAAACCATACGAACTTTTGGATGGGAAAACCATTGGCAGGATTTACAGTCAGGACTGCAACATATTTACGGAATCAAATGTATTGATTTATCTGAGCAGTTCCCTTTTAAAGGGATGAGGAAGAACTTTAATACTGGCAAAGATAAGAAAATGAATTCAAACGGATTATATATCAACCATCAGAGAAGAAGGTATCAGTAAGATAAAGTCTTTTCAGCAAGCTAAGGGCAGTAGAAACAGTACCACAAAGCTATTATAGAAATACTGATCTCAGTATTTACTGGAGGGAGACAAACACAAGCAAGGAGGACTCCTCTGTCAGTCAGCTAAGCACTCAGTTCCACGGAAGAACATATTTGAGAAGTGCAGCTAAACCAGCAGAGAAAATCTGTAATTCTTGTGTGCTCATACAGGGCTTAGTATCTAAGGTTAATACATGATGAAGGGCCTTTTTTAACCATCGTTTGTGAACTGTCTTGCAAAATACACCTTAGCAATTACTGTTACCCATATGAAACCAATCACAGCATAAAACATTCCTTAAAACATCTGCTGACTTCTCCAATTAGAAAAATTTTAAATTCTTTCAAGGTTTCTGCCTTATTTATTTCAGTAAACCTACTCCCATACAAACACAGTTCTGCTGCTTAGTGGATCTTTTTGAAGCCAATTCAACTCAATCCACCAGGGCTGGTTTTCTTTTCTCACTTTGTTTCCCCCTGTATGAAGCAGGGATGCAACAGCTTGAATCAGTTCATTCAAGGATATGACCAGCATCAGAACTAGTACAATGGAGCAGGACCTCTCTCTCTTTCAGCAGTGCTGCCCATTAGATGGACTCAACCTTCACACATAAAGCTATAACTTTGCCACTCATTTCCAGGATTCTAATTCCAGACGGCGGGAACTGAAGGCCCAAAGAAAGGCTTCCTTATTGCCTGCCTAATCTCTCAAATGCCGAACAAGTGAAAGTCACAAGATTATCTTAACATAAAAACACGGCTCAGATACTTACGGCTCTGGATCTAGGGTATCATTTTTCTTCTTTTCAAACTGATCCTTAGAGATGGTTCTAAAGACAAAGAGTTAATATAAAATCTCAGTAGTACCTTTGTAATAGAAGCTGAGACAATATTATTTTGCAGCAATGAGCAAATCTGAAGCAAGCACACCAGTATAAAGTGTATCTTTCTGTTCAGCGAAAGCAATTTAGCTTGCTTTTATTTTAAGCTTTTATTTTTTCCAGGGTAAATTATAGGCAACACAATAAATAGGCAAGTAGAATGCATAAATCTTAAATCATAAGGAACAACAGAAGCTATGGCAAGTACAGCAGCTACCTTCCAAAGCTGCTAGTGTTCCTCATAAATCTTTAGGCATCCTATTTTCTGGCCAGGTTAAAGATAAGCCATTGGCTTCATAAACAAAAGCTGCGCTTCAAAAGGCGATAAATCAGGATTAGCACTAAGTCTTTAATTTGAAAAAGGACAGGATTAGTAACGTTAGTAACATTTATTGACACTGCTTCAAGTTTCCCCCTCCCCAATCGTGTTATTTAATGTCTTTCACCCTTGGGATTAGTTTATGGGCAGCTCTCGAGTGACATAACAGGACCAGAGAAGCGACGCAGTCGGGTAGACTGCTAGACCTGACACAGTAACAGCAGTTAATTTGTTACTGTAAAAATTAAGGAGAAAGGAGGTCAACACCCAAACCAGCAACAACTCCAAGGTGGAACAAATACAGCTGTTTATTTTTAAAGAGCACAAGGTGAAGGAGAAGGGAAGCAACTTACGTTTGAGGCTGGGAAGGGTCATCACCCAGGGTGACATTCTCCCCCTGGATTTCAGTGAAACACTTCTCACAGAAGTGATACCTGTCAGCAAGAAGGCCATATTTGGGTGAACTGGTCCAGCACAACACACAGCCACCCAAGCACGGAGCCACCAACCAGAGCAGGGCAGATCACCACGACGAAAGGGGGGGCGTTGTTGGTTGATTCATGGGTCAGTGTGGACAATGAGAAGGAACAGAGGGGAGGGAAGGGCAGGATTAGAGAACAGGGGAGGGAACAAACAGCACAGACGTAAGAGGTAAGACGCAAACACCAAGACAACACAGAGCAGAAAGCCAAGGCAAAGCACAGATTAGCATTCGGTCTCATTTTAGACATTACGGCCATCAACACTAACAAAATGGGGGAGCGTCAAATTCAAAATTTGGGGGAGGATTAATGAGGTAGCTACCAAGCGCTACATTTGCGCATACTTCAATTTAAGAATTTAGATTTAATTTTCATTACTTAAGCAGAGGAGGATAAAAATAATAATAATAATAAAAAAGCAAGCAAGCATTTTGATTCCAGGCTTCAGAGTGAATTTCCTTTGGTTAAAAAGGCAGCCTGTCAAAAAGCCTAAGGACACATTTTCACAGATTTAAATAATTTAAAAGTATGCTGAAAGCATTTATTGATTATCATTAAAAACTGTAAAAGCAGAAACAATCGGTATGAAAAAAATAGAAAAATGTTAAATTCAAAAGCCATTAGACTATAGGATTAAATTTGACCAACTGCTCAGCTAATACTATTTAACATAAATGAAACCAAATCCATACTCTAGACAAACATTTAACAGAAATGCAATTATGGGTCAGAGTTTCCAGCCATTTATCTATAACAATCCAATATATGTATATATGTGAACAATGTTAAATATTGTACATACATACAATATATTTAGGGGGTACATCAGAGATCTAGAACAAAGCTTTACAAATTGAATTACGACTCTAAGGTGCAATTTTGGGTCTGTGACCCAGAAGCCAATTCAACTTATACTCAGAAAAAAAAAAAAAAACCAGAAAAACAAAAAAAACCCAAATAAAAAAAACTGACTGCAGCTTAAATAACCAAGCTGAGTAAATCAGGAACTGAACACTACAAAAATACAATCTGCATTTGAAAAACTTAAGTTATATGGATTGTTTTTTTGGTTTGTTTCTTTCAGATGAACTGGAACCAGAGTTGTTAGGGTAATAAAAAACCAAAATAATAAAAGGCTAAATGTTGGGGGAGGATATGAATTCACACATGAACAAAGGTAACAGAGAGAGGCCACAGCTGTAAAATGCAGGAAGGCCAACACAGGTGCACCAAAACGAAAAAAAAAAAAAAGGAGCTTTATGGAGGATCGAGAGAGAGAGAGTTTAAGCAGCGATGGCAGCACAGTAAAACGCAGTTTTAGTACTCAAATGCTACAACTGTGAGAACAGCAAGTATAAAAGGCATCAAAACAAGACGCGGTGTCACATGAACCAACAGCTGGAGGGATGGAGAGGACGCGGCAGCTCGCCCCTGCACACGCACGCACGCACGTCAGGCTGCTGCCGCCCGCCTGCCGCGGCTGGCCGTGCACGGAGGCAGCGGAGCCGGACACGGGCTCCTGCTGGCGCAGCGGAGCAGAACCTGCTCCTGCGGCACACACCGGCCCTCGCAGCCCCCCGAGGGGTGCATAAATGCTCATGAAGGCCAGGGCAAGCAAGCACGGGCCTTGGCCAACACCGGCCAGGGCAAAGCTGCCCCAAGAAGGTCGCCCCGAGACGCAGCCAGGCCCTGCTCCGCTACCGGGGCGCAGGGCCTGGGTGTCCCGTGGCGGGCAGGCCCAGCAGGCTCCGCTCACGACCCGCGGCTCCTCCTGCTTCAACCGCCCGCCCCATGCGGCTGGGGGCTCAGCCCGGGGGCTCAGCCGAGCCTTGTGAGCCAGGAGCAAGCCAAGCGTGCGGGCCACGGCGCTCGCTGCCCGCCCCACCGCCGCGCTCCTCTCCTCCCGCCTCAGCTCCGCAGCGACCCAGCTCCCCTGCCTCCGCCAGCGAGAGACGCTTTCCGAGCGGCTAATGCACCGGGACAAAGCCAGCAGGCGAAAAATCACAAATAAATACAAGTATTTCATTAGCTCATGAGAAATATTTCAGGATTATATTATTATATTATACGGGGCAATATTGTGGAAGAGTGCTTTGAGAGCGCAGAGAGAGGCTGCACCTCTCATCTACACCGGCTTTGCTTGCCTCTTGCCCCTAAAATATGATTTGGCATCTGGTATATAACATTGATTTTCTTCCAACCTTAACAGGTTTAGAATTTATATCCTTTTATGCATCATCTATTAGGCTTTTTTTTTTTTTTTTTTTTTAAATCTTGTGCATCTTCCAAAAAAAGTAATTCCTCATCTTAAGAATCAAACTGGGAAGAACTGAAACAAAGCAGGGTCCAAGCACAGGACCATGTAACCAGAATAGAACATGACATGGCCAAAGCTCCTATTAACATTTCATTTAACCCCAGAAATGGATAATTTGAATCCCTTTTCAGAATTCATGGGCCTTCAACGCATTTGTAACAGTGAACGTCACTAAGCAAGGCCAAGATCCCCTGCAGGTGCCTTCAGTCCCAGCTGTAAGTTACACCACAGCTGATTAACTTTAAGCAGTGCTGCCTGTTGGACCCCAGTTAATCCGGGGACCACAAGGTCAGTCTTGCAGGTGACCACGGGGCAGTGAGCACAAGCTCCCATGCGCAACTGCTCGCACTAGAGCACAGGACTGGGCACGCTGCAGATGGGACATAAAGCCTAATGCTAGCAAAAGTCAAGCCTTAGCATGGGATTAAAATGAGGAAAAAAACACTGAAGTACAGTGAAAATGAATCACCTGCAGGTCACGAATATTACTGCTTAAAATAACCATGGTGGAACAATGTTTAGAACTTATTATGAATATGGATCCTCAGAAATGAGACCTGCTTACAGTCTGATTCTTGCATGCTAATATGATTATTAAACAAAAGCTAGAGAAAGCACGCAGTATGCTAACTGTGAGTCGTACAAAATCCACGGAGAGTTATTACAACATACTGAAAATGAAAATCTTTTCAAATGCAGACTGTTCAGGTGACTGCTTCCCTTTAATCAGAAAAGGATAACATGGTGCTTCAATACCAAAAATCAAAAAGAGGTTCAATTTCTGCATTAATAGGCAATGTTCCAACTGTAGTTGAATGGTATCCAAAGGAAAACCTAAATAATTGAATGCCACTGCTGATACTGAACACTAATCACTTGTTTCAGATGCACTGCTATTCCTGAAGTATATTTTCCAGAACACTAACTTCTGCCTTGCATGACGGAAGCCAAAGAGTTCTCTACTGAGTAATTAATTGCTAACCACTGAATTGAAGTGCCAGAGATCATTAATTCAATAATATCCAAATATTCTTACTTGTAATTTAGTTATGAGACATGCTGGACTTGAGATAATCCCAATTATGCCTCTTCCAAAAACAAAGAAAAACACAGTATTTGGCCAATTAAAGATCTACTGGAACCATACAATTTGTTTTTTGCTCATTTACTATTTGCTTAAGAAAAATCTAAGATTAGGGAAAGATGACTATAATAGGAGAGTTGACTGTTTTAGAGCAGTACACCCAATGAGTAAGGGCTTTCTATGATCTGACTGGCTATGTGCACACTTACAAGATGTGGTGACAGACCTTCAAGTGTTTTGTCAAAAAAACAAACAAGCAAAAAAAAAAAACCAACCAACCTCCAACCTCTACGAATCAACCCTCCAACCTCTACAAATCACTCTAAACTGGCCTAAAATAGAACACTTCAAGAGAAAAGAACCACCCAGCCCTCAAAACCCAATCCTTTTTGCAGATATCTGGATAGACAGGATGCTAATTGTATTTCAGTGCTGTTACTGGCCAACTGATACTTGGACAAATCACCTCCCCTTCCCACTGACTTGATCATCTTCTGTATCAGCACCTTTTGAACTAACGTCCCTAGAGGGTACCAATAGACTGGCACACTTCAGTAAGAAGCTGAAGATTATCCCACGGAGCTCAGAGGAGGACATAGCCCCATTAACTCTTTACCTCATGCTAGTTGCCTTCCACTCAGCAACCCAAAATGATTTAATCCTGATTTAAATAAGGAAAGGAATAACTGAAACTGATGTTGCTATTTCTCTTCCAACACACTATGCTCTGGCTGCACAATATGAAAAGTATGCAAAATTCTAATACACTAAGAATTGATATTTAACATTTTTCTCCTCTTAAAGAGACTACTCTAGAATTCTTTTTAAATGTACTTCATAATGTATATATACTTTTCTTCAGACTGATTTTGTGGGAATTCAAAATGCCTGTATAAAACCTTATATGCCATCTCATAATTTTACATTCCTTCCTAACACGGCCAAGTGAGATCCAATATATAACCTAACACAGTGTTTTATCTCAGGTTATTTTATCTTTTACATTTTCATCTCCCTTCGCTTACCAATTCTAACGCAATCCAAAACATACTGGTATATTTTTTATTTATAACTCTCCTAAAATAAGGCATCATGTTTTTTCTCAGTGCCTTTTGGCAATTCTTACTTCTCCCTACACTAAACCCTGCTACTGATTTTGTGGAAAATCTGGAAAACTTCCATTTAAGCGGTGCATGGTGCAGCCTAAATAATAGGAAGCACTTAAACACCGTTTATATCAAGCTGCAGAATACAAAACAAAAGGTCACCTGCAAAGGCTGCTAAGACAGATATTTTTCCCCCTGACTTAGCTGACGAATAAAGGAACGAGAAGGTTAATAATCATTCCCCTATTTATTGGCAGAGAGCCGATACAATCTCGTTTCCTGAATAAGGTGAAAAAAGCAACTCAATAACTTACCTATTCTGATAACTGTAGTAGGCAGCATCACGAGGAATGGTACACAACTGCTTACCATAGCAACACAAGGTCTGTGGAGAAAACTCATACTGCAAAACAAAGACAGAAAAAAATCTTTACAATGTGACTCTGTTGGTGAAGTTTCTGATAGGCAAACCCAACATTTAAGGATATTATATAATCTTTCTCAAGCCATAATGTCAGCATAGCTGAATGAGCTAGCAATTAACTGTACAAGTTAAAGATATGAGTCTCTACCTGCCTAATTTATTGAAAAATAAAATAATTATTATTTATGACTGAAAAAGCCATTACTTGGAAAAAGGATGCTATCTCTTTTTTTTAGTTCAAGCTTGTAGATACAAATGTGAACTTTTACCATTCCTTTCATTAAGTATTTCAATGAAATAAATAAATAAATAAATAAAAGACCATACAAATGCTAAATAGAACTCTGGCCACCTCCCTGGGATATACATACCTTGCGCCCACAACAGTAGCCAAGTGATTGCATAACAGGATCAATCTCTTGTTCAAACACCTCTGCGAGTTTAGTGCAAAACTTATAGACCCTGGATGTCTTGCGATTGTAAAGCCAGGCATTGTTAAACATCAGCCACACATCGTCCACATACTGCCACGGTTCTTGGTACTGCCCAGTATCCAATTTACGTTTAATGGTTGAAAGGTCCATGGGATTCTTCACAATGTCAAAGTAATCCTTCAAACACACACATAAAAGCCTTTATTTTTACGATGTCAGTGTTTCACGCTATTCACACAAATGATGAAACGTTCATATGAATAAAGATGAAAAATCCTACATAAACATTTTATATTTTGCAACTGCCAACTCACCGGAATCCCTAAGAGCTGGGGATCCACAGGCTGTCTGAAAGGTAGAGACTCTGGGTCCTGCCGGTACAGAGCCTCGAGGGTAGGCATGAGTGCTTGGCGCAGCTCCTCTGGCTTGAAAACTGTTAAAGTTAGAAAAGTTAGCAAGTTTATCTCTAATAATCTTAATTGCTTGGTTCCACTAAAAAGAAAAAAAAAAAAAAAAAAGACAAAAGCCTCCCACCACATTAACACAAATATCTTAGAGGGGGTTTTCTGAGCTGCACAACTATCAGAAGCAAATTTATAATCAAGAGGACACTGCATTGTTTTTTCAGAGATAAAATGACATTAGATGGTGTACCTAGAATCTGCAGATGCCAACTATAGCCTGTAAAGATAATTTTTCTAGAGCTTAAAAAATATTTTACTCAGAGCCAAATTAACCAAGGAAGTGCTTCAATTTGGATGAAGTCTAGCTCTCCAAAGCAGAGACTGAGAGCACATCTTTCTTTTGCCCCTTTCTAACACTGCTCACTGTTTCCTTTCTAGTATTTTTCCAGCAAAAAAACACTTAGTGGACAGGGTCAAAGAGCACCAAAACGTCTACAGAAAGTAATGAAATGTCTTGGTAACTGGCACAGGAATCTTCTGGGTGTAGAACACAGACAGTCCCACTCTGAAGGGCTGTTAATCGACTTTGAAAGCGTTAATACTTGTAGACTTATACGCATCATTGCAAACACTTGGCAACAGTGGCATGGCAACTGCCACGTTCCTTTCAATAGGGGATGACGACGGCAAGAAAGTCGACATTTTCTGAAAAATAATGATAACTTGGAGAGCTCTTTCAGCACTTCAGTAGGGTAATTACATTCATCTCCTTAGGGAAAAAAAAGGGTCTTGAAATTGGGAAGAATGCCTGTCATTAAAAAAAAGCATAGTAGATGGCATGCAGTATTTATCTGCTTGGTTGCAATGAGGATGAAACCAATAAATGGGACCAATTAGGAGTTCTGCTGAGACACGTGGGGCAGCAGCTTGCAATGATCCCAAGGTCTTTCTCCCTCAAATGGTATTTTGTGAACATATGAATGGGTATAATTGGCTTTGGGCCTCTACATCTAGATCTATGACTTTTAAGAAGTTTTTTGTTTTGTTTTTTAATTCAGTTCCCATTTCTGAGAGCAAAAGCCTCTTCATCTCAATTCCACTGAAATGACATGCAAAAATAAAGCAAGACAAAAAGTTAAGTTGATGCTACTCAAAAACGCCTGAAACATTAAAAATTTCAACTTTACTTCAGCGTTTCTGCTCACCACAGCTCCTGGAAATTGTCATTTAGGGTAAAAATAGTCTTTGCAGAGGAAGGAGAAGTTTCAGTCAGGTTTAGTGCAGGTCCACTGACTGCAAGCAGGGCTGCTCCTTATATACCCACTTAACCTAAATAACAGTGAAGGACTAAGCAAGCTGCTAGAAGGATTTCAGCACGGGCCTCCCTTACACATACATCAAGATCTTATGCTACTGCTACTGAACTCAAATTAGTTAAAATTTTCAGCCCTGATCCCAAACAAACTTGTTCTGGATCTACTGACAACCTACTTACAGGCACTAGGAGTGGAAAGGAAGCCTATATTCTCAACACTTCATAAACATTTGCAAAATTATATGATGGAAATCCCAAGAGCAGAATGAGACAGAGTGCTCCAGTAATGAGGAAAGATGCTTCTTACTGCTTGTGGAAACATCATACTTTGACTCAGGTACTTAACTTGACACACTGAATTGTTTCACTCAGTAAAATCTAAAGGTCAAAGAGCCTTTTAATGACCTAATCTGGGCACCTGCTTGTCATCTTCTACAGACTTTCCCCTGCATTGACCCCTAGACACACCACTGAGCTTGAATCCCTTTCAAAACAAACCTAACCTCGATTGTGTTAAATTGCAAAAGTTGTGCTAAATGTCTAAGTTCTTTAAAGATTAATTAGCTTTCCTAAGAAAGTCTGATTTCTTTCACTCTTAAGTTTGAAAAAAAAATAAACCCTAAATTCCATTTGCTCTCATTTTTGACTTCCCTCCAAAACGTAAAGAAAAGTTGCCTTACTCTTTAGCAGTAAAAAAACCTTGTGTTTCATCTTCACAACTCTCTGCCTCTAATGAACATGACTAATAGCAGAAAGCGGGTGCCCAGGATCTCCCCATGCCCTGATTCTGCGAGAACTTTTCTGCTCTTCCCTCTCTCATTTTTCACAATTCGCCTCCCTCCGTTCTCCTCCTTCAGCAAGGGGCTCTCTGTAAGGACCTAGCATCCAGTTATCCCATTTTGTCTTGGATGCGTGGGTGGTAGAGAGCAAATGGGATCTTTGCCTGAATCCTGATGATGGATTATCTGCCTGACAAGAGTATAATGTTACTTTTTTTTTTTTTTTTTCTTAAATAGAGGAAATCCTGCTTGTGACTGCTAAGGAGAAAATTCTTGAGGAAAGTGAGGACACATCCGATCTACTTAAAAGAAAATAGTCCTTGTAGGCTTTGCCTTATAAAGAAGGGAAGAAACTGATAAGACTGATCTTGGAGGTCACCAAGCTGTAAGGCAGTCATCTCTAACAAGAGGAGAAGCCACGAGGTACCCAACAATATTACACTTCTTTAGAGAAAACTGCAAGAGAAAAGGCAAGGAAAAAACCCAGATTTGTCCCTTCCTGTTCATATCAGATTGATGGGAGGGAAGAAGAAAATAAACAACTCAAATGAAAAAGCCCTACAGGGTATCAAGCCTCACTTAGGAAGGCAAAACTGAGCAGGGAGAGAAGAAAAGCCTGTTAACAAGGTGCCTGCAATTGCCCGAGATGACCAAACTATAACATCCATGTACAAGGGAGTCGAGCAAAATCCTATCTCAGCGCTCTCTTCCCTGGGAGGGATAACTGTATGGATACAACATGGGAAGGAAGAAAATGAGATGCAAATACTTTCATACCCTATTAAAACACCAAGATGATTATCATAAGCTCTTGGTCTATATAACATTTTAATACAAACATTCTGTTTGAATTGGACATATTACTTGGTGAGAAAATGCCACTATTTAAAGCTATGTATGTAGTTGTAAACAGCCAAGGTGGAAATGTATTATGTTATAGCTGCAAATTGCCAGTATTTCTAAGGTGAGAAATTCGTTACTACGTAAGAAACTGGAAATATGCAGCAAACCAAGTCAAATAATCAGAATGCTACAGAAACAGTCTGTCAAAGAGCTGCACTGCAAAAACTTGATGCATTCAACCACTTGGCTCCATTTACTCCCAAGCGATTCCTCATAACAGGCACCAGCAACAACTCTTTCCACTGGGAATACAGCTGGTCCACAAATGCCAATAAACTTCCCAGCCCCTGTGCTATGTTTTGTTTGAATCGGACTCTGCCGGCTCCGTGTATTCTCTTTGGCTGGCCCACTATACCACAAACCAAAAATACCATCTGCAGGAAAATGTGTTTATTGACAAAAGATTATATTTAGTAATTAAGTACAATCCAAGGCAGATACAAAGATTTATGATTCATGTTGCATAAACTTTAAAACCTTGCAAATTCATGATCACAGACTGAATATCGTATACAGCTGTAATGTTTTAAGGCAACTATATGTATTTATTTTCCTAAGAAATAAATGCCATGAAAAAGAGCATCAGTTTCCCCTCCTTTGATGCTGGCTGCAGGTCGAAAGCTTAGCTTTGGTCAAAAACTAACCACAGAAAATGTCAGTCTAAAGAAGCATAAGCTAAGAGACCCTGAAAATAGCTAAGGATTTTGAAACTAAAAAACCCATCTCGCAGACTCCCATAAGGCCTGCATTTAAAGTGGATTTTATTTTTTCCCATCCATTTTCTTTAAGCACCTTATTAATTTATTCCTTATTGACCCAAGGCATGCAATCATTTATGTAAGTCTATTCAAGACCTGTAATGGTATCACATTTCCTTTGGGAAAAATACACATTACAGACAGTCATACCCACATCCAAACAGACAAATTCAAATATGACCCCGTAGATCAGCTTAACAGAGCTAACTTACCTGTTCTGAGGAGAACCCTTTCAAGTCAGTACTACACAAATAAGCTACACAGGTGGCCTTTTAAAAAGTTTAAGGCTAGTGATGCAGTCTAGCCTCAGACAAACACAAATTCAGGAAATCAGTTCAAATATGCATCAGGCCAGTGAAAACTAGAACTCTGAGAATGCAGCACAGAAAACTCCTCTCAAAAATAAATAACCTGGAGTATTAATCCCCCAAATTTATGTGCCAAAGTACACATGCAAAATATACCTTCCAGCAGGAATAGGCATCACTGAAAGCAAAGGCTAGTAAAAACAAAGTATACAACAAAATTCCAGTTTTCATATACATACTTTTTTTACGGGGTTGAGATGGTGATGTGGATTGTGAAGTGGTTCCATTAGTGCCACTTTCCTCTTCCTCTTTAGTATCAACTTTTATTTCAGGTTTCTTTTCCTCTATTTCCATTGGCTCCTGTTTAATTTCTGTTCCATCTGCTTCTTCTTTTGTCTGTGAAGATCCTTGTAAATCCTCCTCCACCTTAAGAAAGGATGCAAGAAGACATGATATTACCTCTGTGTCTCAAACTCCAGTCATCCAAAATACAAGTTTATGAGACTGCCAAGCCACGGCTTTCCTCAGGACAGTTACTTCCCAGTAACTACCCTCTTCTCGCCACCTTAACTCACCATTTCAGACACATCATTAAGTGCTTTTATATCTAACACTGCTTTCAGTTAAACTGTAGAGAATCTCATTTACCTCAGTCTTAGCTTCCACTTGTGTCTCACTAGTCTCTGGCTCAGTTTCTTCATTTTTAACTTCTGATTTGCTTTCTAGCATTGGTGCATCTGGTCCTAGTTGCTGGGAATTCGTATCAGCACTAGCAACTGAGGCAGGGGTGGGGACCCTGTTATCAATACTAGCTGCTGCCTGGGATAGCTGTTGTAAAAACAGTACAAAAGAAAGACACTGCATATATAGAAATATTTTCCTTTACTAAAAAATGAACAGCACAAAAAAAAAGACATGAGATGATATTCTAAAACAGTGCAGAACATGGATATAGGAGCTCACTGTAGCCAAGTTTCTATATACCACATTTTGGAACTCTCCGCTTTACAGAGGAGAAGCCAAGGAAGAAATCTGTCCCAAAGAGGCTGCTTTTACAGAGAAAACACCTGCCCAGTGAAAGAATGTACATTCAACAACTCAACATGTGCATTGGTTTTGACAATTAAAATAATACAAAAAAAGCAGGTATTCCAGTTTCATATTCAGAAAGGACTGATTCTCAAAGCTAAATACATGTAGATGGGCCAAATACACATAAAACTACCTTGCCTGATCTTTCCACACACACACACACACACACACACACACACACACACACACACATTATCATCCTTTCTACTTTGAGCAGTGCAAAGTCATTCAACAAGCCCCCCTCCTACAAACAGTGCTGAAAACATCTGAATGGACACGGTTTATATGCAGGTACATGTGAGGGGTTTTTTTTTTTTTTTTTTTTTTTTTTTTTTTTTTTTTTTTTTTTTGTTTAAGCCCTTTTTCCTTGAAGTAAAAGCTGGGATTTACAGCCATAAAAAGTACGGTCTTTATAAATCCACAGCACTGCGCTGTACCAAGGAAGGATTCCCATGGAGTTTTTATTCCACCACACAAGGAAAGAAAAATGCGACGAGCTGGTACTTACTGGAGTGCCAGGTGCCTGTGCCTGCACAGATGTCGGCTGCTGCTGGGAGGGCTGCGGGGTGGGCACAGACTGCGGCTGAACCGGGGTCTGCGGCTGCGGCGTCACTTGGGCCTGCGCGGCAGTCTGCCCCGTCGGCGTGCTCTGCGTCTGCGTCGCGGTGGGGACAGAGCCTGGCGTGGGCGTGGGGGTCTGCCCCGACGAGGAGACGGGCGTGGATGGCTGCGTGGGCGCTGCTGGCTGCGGAGGAGTCATGCCGGGAGGCGCCGGGTGCTGGAGGGGCGGCATGCCCGCCGCCGTGGACACGGCGGGCGCAGGCTGGTGGAGAGGCGGCTGCGTGGCCGGCGCACAAGGCAACTGAGCACTCTGCGGTCCCAGCATGTTGAGGGAGTTGGGAAGAGCAGCACTGGGAACCTGCCCCTGCTGGATGGAGAGGGAGAGAGTCACTTTCGTATATGTCACCCCCTAAACGCGGGGAATCACATTTGTCCTCTAAATTGCAGCACTGGCCTTGGAAAAAAATGCTATGGTGAAAGTCTAATATATCTAAAAAACATGTTTAAGAGTGCTGCTACTATAAATAGCTCTGTTCCAATTTCTCTAAGCATCTTCATGAGCTCTTAGGCAAGAGAGCTTGGCTCTCTTCCGCTCCTAAACCTGTATGTGCCTCATGCATTGTTTTACATTATTTTTACTGCTATAGAGGAGAGGGAATCCTTAAGATCTCCTCAGTAACACAAACCAGTCTAAACCATGCTATTAGCTGGGCAAAGTTTGCACTTAGCACAAAAAATGGTTTCAAGCTATTCCACGTTTTAGGATGAGATTCAAGGGCAGTCCCAGTCCATTAGCATAAGCTCCACTGAAACGCGCCACTTTTTTTTTTATTATTTTGATTAGACTACACCAGGTATTTAAGAAAACTGTGGATCCTTCAAATTAGCGATGGCAGAAGTATTCTGGAGATTCATAAGTGTAGACCTATGAATTATACAGTTCACTAAAAATCCTGTTGTGTAACTAGTGATAAACACAGAGGAATACCCTACCTCTTACCGTTCACAAGTTGAGAGATTAAAAGAAAGTGGTTTTCCTCATCTACTTTATTATAATTCTTGATTTTAAGTTGTCTACTAAAATCCACACACACTCAAAAAGGACATAAGCTCAGCATCCTGTGACCTAATTTGATATTCCCCCCTAAAAAAATGGTAGCAGGAATTACAACTGAGCACAGCCCCCTGGTTAGTACATGTACATGTGTCCTAGAAGAGCTCATGGAGAAGGCAGATATAACCCAAGAGTCACAAACGGACAATAAAAAATGGATATACAAGTACACAGAAATAATAATTGAAAAGAACAGATTGAGGTAATCAAGAGTAACACATGTATTAGAAAATGCATCTTACCTGTGTTACCCCTGCCTGGGCTGTTGACTGACCCATGGCCACGTTGTTCACATTCATAGTCCCACTGGACGCTGGAAATTGATTCTGAGACAGGAATTGGCTCTGGGTAGGAGCCTGCCCCATCATGTTATTGGAATGAGCTCCCATCATGTTCTGCGGCTGAGGCATTCGGGAAGGAGACATTGCCATCTAAAAAGTAATATCAAATTAAAGATATTAATACATTTTATTCTTGTGCGGCCACTCAAAGGAAAACACTCTCAAAATAGCCAACTATAAGACATGCCCAAGACTAAGAGGAAAACTTACTTCAGTAAATTAAATAGAACCTGGCATGTACACGGAATATTAATACTCATTCCATGGCATTCATGGCAGAAGTTATTTTTAGCAAGCTAATAGTATTAGAGCTGTATTAAGAATGCTAAATTCTGTTTTGCTCTCTGAGCTAACAGAGATAAACCACTGAAAGCAAAGATATTTTCATCTTTCTAAAGAATAAAACCAAGTTTTCACAGAAGAATAAAGTTTATATAGGAAAGATAAAGTTCCTGAAAGAACTATGCTCTTTATTGGATAATATTTCATCTGACAACTACCTCAAAGGATGGTCTATTTTTTTTTTTTTAAACATGTAAATAGCAAAAATAACCATCTCAATAAGAGTCTGGCAGAGTCAGTGCATTTTCCTGAAATTATCCTGCAATTCACAGAACTATTTTATGATATGGCCTTTTGAGAGGAGTGTTAACTCTGCTAAACGTAATGCACCTATTCTGAGCAGAACCTGGTAACAGGAGATACGAACCGCAGGAACGGCGCCCATGTTGTTCATCTGTACAGGGTGGTTCATTGGAGAAGCTGCACGGGGTCCCATGGGTGCTTGTGGCATCTGTACATTCCCTATGGACATGGGGTTAAACTGATTCATTCCTGCAAATGCACCCCCAAAACAGCTCATTAGGAACAAGTCACCAGAATTTGTGTGTGTATACTCTACAATAAAAGCTGTATTTATTATGAGTAAAATCCAGCTCTCCTACGCTTCATTTTTTCCCTTTAACTTTGTTCAAATTCAAATAACTTGGCTTAAGAGGCAAATTGAGAAGCAAAAACATTAAGAGGAACGCCAGTGAAGGTAAAATAATTTACAGTGTCTAAAACACACACAAGATGAACAGTGTGGATGACCCCCTAACAAGAGGATAATATTTGTATATAACTCCCTGGAGTATTTTCTTAGAAACAGGTATATGCCTTGAAATAGTAACCTTATTCAGGCATTGAAGTAAGAAAGATACAAATACCTATTTGCTAACATTAAAAAAAAAAAAAAAGCACCACTTTTTTGGGAAAGTTGAAGCATCTACAAGTTATTGGTTTTCATTTTTCAGAAAAAGGCATCCTTGAGACCACAGCAGGCTAAATCAGTGATGGCAAACCAGAAGTACTGCAAATTACCCACAGCACCTTTTTCAATGAAATTTGTGGCAAGTTTTCAGCTACACACACATTTTTGGCTAATAAAGTGACAAAAATATACCAAACTCCCACTCCCAGAAGTTACTGGTTTTTAAATGACAGATTATTCACAGCATTCTTATCTTTTTTCTCCTCTTTTTGAGGAGAAACTTCCTCAGTTCCTCCTAGTACTTCTTCAATACCTCCTAATTGCTAATGAAGTATTTGGTACATTTGCTAGCTCTTAAGACAGCACCAAGATGGTTCCTGGCACAGAGAATAGCAAAGATGCTGAAAAAAATGAAACCCATCAGACCTCCCTGCTCCTGTCTCAAAATCTGAAAAGGAAAAAAACGATCATCAGCTTTTCTCCATAATATATGTTTGAACCCACAAACCGTAATGAGAGAGGAAAACATAGATACCTTGAGAAACCTGCATACGACTCATAGGCACGTTTGGCATGGACATAGGTCCGTCTGCAAAGAAAAGCAGAAGAATGGACAGAGAAAACAATTAACATAGAAGAATAAACTCATCCTTGCACTTCTCCCTTTAATTTTCCTCCGTTGCTCCCATCCTGGTAAGGAAGCACTTACTGGGAGGCCTCACGGGCTGTGCCTGGCCCATGGCAGCAGCCACCTGGGGGATGCCAGGGGGCTGAGGTCCGGGGGTCTGTAAGGCTGGCTGGTTCCCCAGGATCCCTTGCTTATGTAGACGAGACCTCCGTTTCTCTTCCAATTCCTTCTGTATCTTATAGATCTTTTCTGCTAATAAATGATAATACTCGTCCTAAGGGGGGAAAAAAAAAAGTGAAAACAAAAAAAGCACTCAGTTTCAAGTTTAAGAAAAACATCAGTAGAAGTTATGGAGTCTATCAGAATACTCCCTGCCCTCTCTTTACTTAAAGAAATGTATGTATCTGTCTAAAGAACTAGTTCTTTTCACAGTTCAGTTAAAATGGGGAAGAAACATCACTGTTTTGAGGCAAGTAGGAAAAAAATAAAGTTTCCAGAAGAAAATGCCTTGACTTTATGACTATCCATCCCATCTATTCTGTATAGATTTGCAAATAAAGGAGAAAATTGCAGGTTCTCTACTGCTTGGACAAAACCCAAAAGAAAGCTGCAATTTGGTTTCTAAGTGTTAATGATTTTTAAATGATATTTTCATAATAATAATAATAATTTTCACTAATCCAGAGACACAAGGAAGAAACACCAGCAATACAATAATGCTGAATAAACTTCAGGAGAGATATGTTAAAGGTAGATCAATTTTATGTAAAGAAATCACTCTTTGCCTGCAGAATTTATCTATCAACACAGAGCCATTGCAGGGAATCTAAAAACAGACAAAGGGACAAAATTAGTGAAAAACAGTCCACAGGCTTAGATGACTAAACACGACCTCTGTGCACAACAAAAAATGTCCACTTTATTCAGAGCAAAATGACAACAGATCAAACAGCAGGCAGAGTGCACAGCAAGGGAGCCAATTTTGCTTGCTGGCAATTGCTGGACACACTTCTTGTGAGTGCATGAAATTGTAAGTGTCTGCTAAAGGCAAAAAAGCTCACAAAACCCAAAGGACTATTTGCTTTGTGAGATAATCTGTGATCTTAAAACCATTCTGTTTTATACGGACCAATGGATGAGCAATGTTCATTCCACAATCATTTTCTCCTCATCAAACTGGCATTCCTGATCTAAAACTTACTACAGTAGGACCTGTTGCATGTTAGAGAACTGGGATCAGAGGGGTATCCCTCAACAATCTTGTCAAGGAAGTCCAGAGTTGTAATATAAAACTTCACTTCTGAGAGTTCTTCGCTTCCCTCCAACTTCATTCCTCTCCCATTCCCTTTTTCTGCTCAAGGATTTCACTTGTAACCTCCTGCTTGCAGATGCAGAGTGACTGCCTTATGCTACTTCCATACTACTATACACTTGCAGACTACTATACACTTGCACAAGGACACAGTACACAACATCACGTCAAACTGTTTTCTACTATCACTCAAGCTCCGCTTCTCGGCATTATGAAGTAGAACTGCTATTCCTCAAGAAGATGTAATTTCACAAAACATTGTTTATAATGTCTTAACTACTCCTTTCTCCCACGTTCGCTGCTTAGAGCCAAGTATCTCAGATGAATCCCTATAAAAAAAGACTTTGGCAAGCAGCTCAGGCAGCTGCTGGAGCCACTTCTAGGTATTTGCCTGACCTACAGGTCAGAGGATACTTAATTTTATAGAGAAGTTTACTAGTCTCATCCTTGCTGACAAAGTACACAAGTGGAGAAATCCTACGTATGCCTACAAAATACTCATTTGCTCTCCTAAGCTGTCAAGACAGATCACACACACATCTTCCTTCCTAGACGGAGAACAGGATACTGTCATTGAACAACACTATTACAAGAGGGATCAAATTGCATGTGCAGGTAGGAAGAGAAACTTCCTCTCCCTAGCTCTTTTGGGAACCTATTTGTGGACTTGGTGAAGCATAACTGTCTTGCTGGTGATTATCACCTGGAATGTGCTTAACTACTCTCTTTTGGTATCGTTAGCTTATTTAAGAATTGACCTCATGACTCTGGTTTGCTAAGATCTTCAACAGCTGTTAATACTGTTGCTCAGAACACTGTTTTTACCTGATGAAAACACTTTCAGCAAGAAGCTCCTTCGGAACAGAAGTGCCACAGTAACATAATGAAACAATATGCTCAATATATCAATCAACGGGGATTTGATACATCTGAGTAACAGAAATTTGAGATGACACCTCATTGCAGGCGGAGACTAATTAATGAGCAAGAACAAGCAACTCTGTCTCATCTCCCACGTGTAAGGACAACCACAGATAAATTCATTTCTTACACTCTCATCACCTGGAACAGTGATTTGTCTTAGCCAAATCACTCTCGGTGCAGCTGTGTAGAGGAGAAGTTATTCCAACAGAGCTGGTTAAAAGGTAAGCAATATAGCAGAAACAAGTTCTGGACAAACTTTCCTTGGTAGAGACTTTAAGATAATTTAAAAACTGTTATTGACACAAACAGACGTCAAAAAGGAATGAGAGAAAAATAGTCAGGGGAGCAGCAAGGACCACGATCCGTGCTCCAGTTTCCAAACAAGTCTACCAGACTTTCAGAGGGAGCTCAAGAAGTGCTGGGACTATGTTATGTTTTCACAGAGCTGAAAGAGTTGAACTAGCTTCAAGTGACATTAATCAGATAGTACTGGGCTGTGCAAACATAGCAGAAAGCATGATTTTCTTCAGCAACAGTCATGATATGATTCTTTGTGGTTTTCATTACACTCTTCAGATGTGTGATACCACAGCTCTTCAAAGTGTGCTGAATACCTGGGCTGATGCAACATACCCTACTGTTAGCAGATTCATACATATCTCCTTCCACCTTCCTGGCATAAGCCACCAAGTTCTCCATGCGGCGATCCTTCAGTGCTGCTGGATCTGGAGTGGGGAAGATGGCTTGGACACTACAAGAAACGAAAAAAGTGGAAAAAAAAGGTCTTCAGAAAGAACAAATCAGTTCTATCCAGCTTTACAATATTCATCTTACACATTTCTTTATAGGCCAGGAATAAGTAAAGATCCCTAAACTGTTTTCTTTTTAAAAATCTGCATTACACTATTCCCCACAATATTAAAGCAAGTGTAATGATGAAAAAAACATGAGGTTTGACAGGCCAGAGACTAAATTACTACAAGTAAACTAGCAATACAAACTGCCTGCCCTATCCCTTAATGTGATAGTATAATAAGCTACAGAGAAAAGCTAAGGACAACTGCACATCCTCACTGGGCCAGTGCCATGGAAGGGACGACTTCCTCATCGACAATATGAGGAGTCAGAGAGGACATTCTGATATCCACATTTAATGTTTTCCAGCTGCTTACAAAACACCCACCGCTTAATTATAGTTAAGAACCACATTTTCAGCCAAAACCATTTCAATACTGTATTACTACTGCTCTAGACATTCAGGAAAACATGTGGCCCGGGTCAGTACTCACAGTTTATGCACTAGATGATTGCGCAGGTCCTGAGTGACATGTTCATGCCATGCCTTCCTCACCCCAGTACTGGAAGGAGGTGCAGCTGTTGGCATCGAGCTGAGGTTTCCGACATTGCCAGAATTTGTGCCATCATTCATTAGTGGGCTGTAATAAGAATAGGGTCTGTTAGAGTATAATAGTTCACATTTTCACTGTACATGCATGCTTGAGGTTGCTTTTAAGTACTTCATCATTTCTAGGTACTATATTAAACATTTTGTAAGTGATCAAACTAGGAAGCATACAGTAACAAAGCTCCAAGAGTTTACAAGACATGGTATATATGAATGAAAAAGAATCACAACTGCTAAGGTATTTCTTTTATACACTTAAAAATACACAAAAAAAAGCTTTGAGAATTCATTTAAAAGTACTAAATATTTTTGTGCTCTTCAGGAGAAAAAAAGTGGTAGGTGTAGAACTGAAACAGGAAAAGAACACAGTCACAGGCATGACTGATCATTTCAAGCAATAATACTGTAATTTTTAAGGGAAGATCTTTATTTACTCTCATAAAGCATATAAACAAATGATTAATTGAGCAAGAATGAAAATATGTGCATTACTTATTTGTCCCAAGGGATGTTGGAAGAGCTGTTTCAGAAATTAGACTAGCTTGCTGGTCTGTTGTTATTCCTCCTGCGGGAAGGTTCATCTGGTTGGCTCCTTTGGGAAAAAAGTTAAACATCATTGGTATCTAGTTCATAATTTTGATTAAAAAAAATAGCAAAAAAAAAGTATTTTATGAATTCAAGTGACTAGCCAAAGAATCAGTGCATCAGAAAAATACTTACATACTAACATCTACTATGATGCATATCCTTAACTACTATGGAGTCAAAAAATAATTCCAGGCTGAATGATTCTTATATACAAAAAAAAAAAAATATTTGTCAGATTTAAGATCAATAAGCCAAAAAGAAAGTAATATTAACAGCTAATTATCAGAAGCTAGGACCTGAGACGAAATAACCTGCCAGACAGCTGAACCACTTTGGTTAAACCTACCAAAATAGCTAAGGAATTACAGCAAAATATGTTGAATAAGCTACTGGCATATGTTAGAAGAAAGTAAAATTATTGCCATTTGGCAGAAGTAATACATACAAAGCCTTCTAATATTCAAATCTAACAAACTCAAGTTTGTTGTGAATCAGCATGAACAAAGTCACTACTCTGAATAAGTGATGCACCAAACTGTTTGTCCTATGTATTCTACAGTTCAATTTATTTTTTCAACTTGCTTTCCTTTTCTCCCACAACCATCTCCCCCCACACACTTTCTTTTTCACCTACCCAGTGCATTAATGGTCCTCATTTGCTGGTGAGCCTGAGGCTGTGCTGGTTGTTGGCCTTGTACCTGGGGCTGCAACTGTGTCTGGGGCTGGTTGCCATATGGCAGTCCGAGGGCAGCGTAGGCTCGTTGCATGGAGCTGGGGTCAATCGGATTAGGATTACTTAGCGATGGAGTATTCTGCTGGCCTGTTCCAACAGAACCAATGGAATTCTGAATTCCACCAGCTGGAGAGCCTAAAAGGGCTATTAAAAAAACAACAAAAAAAGAACAATGTTGTGGAAAATTCAATCACATCAATGAGGGATTTTTTTTTTTTAAATCAACAATTAACATAATGCACATATCTTTATACAACAAACATTTTGCTGCCAAAGGCCAGAATGACACCTGAGATGTCAAGTAGAGAAACGCGATCTCTGATTCTACAGGATACTCTAGAAATAATCTCATTCTACAGAAACCACATAACATTATCATGTGCAGTCTAAAGAGAAGTGCTGCACACAGGCAAATAAGCCTGTAATTGCTAGAATGTACAAAATGCAAAGCATAGGTTCCAATACAAAGATAAATAGGATATTTGTGCTTGGCAGAGTAGACGAGGATAAAAAGGCAATTCTGTCGTTTCCCTCTTTCTCTCCATTTCAGGGAGTGAATATTCAAAAATCTTTGCCTCCAAAAGATCCTGAGTTGAGCCAAAACACTGTGCCCTTGGACATGAAGGTAATATTGAAAATCTGTTGGTAGAAATTTTCATTCTGAGCAATCACTTGTCGAATCCTCTAAAGCCCAGAGCACTTACCCTATAACTCAAGGTATTCGTCTAACACTGATGGGTTTCAGAATGTGCTTTCAAAACTTAAAACAGTTTTAAGAGTGTCAGGGAGAGAGTGAGCCGGCTCCGGCTTCTGGCGAATGAGTTAGAAAATGACTATTTAGGTACTCGCTAACCTATGAGACCACCAAGATCAACCAATGTCTCTCATCAAGACGACATCATTTCCATTTCGGACAGGAAATGAGAATAGCAGAAAATTAGTTTTACTAAAACAGAACTGAACTAAAAGAACCTGCATTCTAGTCCTCATTTTAGCTGCCATTCCAAATAACAACATTCCCCATTGGGAATGGCATATGGAGGATATCCTTCATATGTGGAGACACCACGTTCTCAGGACAGAGACTCTGGTAGAAGTTCTACCCACTTCATTTCCCTCTCACGTAATTAAAGATATAACGTGAGCTACAAATCTTTGATCTAAATACAGCAACAACAGCTTCCGATATTGCACCAATAGTTATTTTAATGGAATATATAAAAGGGGCACGTGTTAGAAACAAATTAACGAAAAGAGGCCTTCTGAGACATTAACAGCATTATCTAGGCTTTCTCAGTCTTTGCATCAATGAAGAATAATACACATCACCACATCCAAACTTTTCTCTCTCCAGAGGGAAATTCAATTGCATTTAATTTGTCAAATAATTATAAACAAATACACTCAGAAAGAAGAAATAAGACTTCTGTATGCTCGTAATCTGAGGACACGTTCTCTGAGGAATAACTTTTGAATGAATCTTTTTCAATCATCTTTAGCACAGAACCGGAAGCCTTCAAGTTGTTTGACTTGCTATCAGTTTCGTAAGACAGACAAACAACAAAAATATACAAGCTCAACCTTTACACTCCAGACAACTCATCCAGCCCAGACAGTGCTCTACGAGAAAGGCGTCTGAATTCACTCTGTTCCTCTCTCCAGCAGGTTTCTCAAACACAAGTAAGATGATATTCTTTTCCTGCATTAACTACAGGATTAATCCTGTAGATTTATCTTCTGTGAGATATAAGGGGCAAATTCCCCCACAGCATTAATGCCTAATGACCATGTAAACCTATCACCAGGAACTAGGAATTCCTTAGCTCTAAGTCAGAGAACGACTGTTTTCTTACTGGACCAACTTCTTGGAACTCAAGGTGAGTAGAGAGACCTCCCTAGGTCCTTCCATCAAAAAGGACTTATTTAATCTCTGGAATTCTCATTTTTTTCTTGTTGAACTTACTTAGTCTAAGAGAAAGATGTCTTTACACTAGTGTAAACCAAGAACCAGGAGATCTCTAAAAAGGTTTAGTGGTACAAAACCTTAGACACCTTGGAATTCCATGTGCTTCAGAGGCTGTCACAGCAGCAAAGGGTCAGTCCAGGAGCTACTAGCTCCCCCCCAACTCCTTGGATAAAAGCTGAAGAAAGAGAGTGACACTTCTCCATTTCCTAAAGAAAAGCTATAGGGAAAAGAAACTCTCCATCTTCAGCATTGGTTGCAAGAGAAGAGGCAAGTGACTGGAAATGGCCAAATGATGACACATGATACTGGAGACTGCGCAGATAAGAAAGGCTTCTGGCCACCATCCTGAGGACACCCAAGAGTTTCACCACTACTCTCACTCTCCAAGGGAACAAAACTTGGCACTGCCCTCCTGAGGACTGTAAGCTTGGCTTGAGGCTCACAGGGAAATCGAGGAGCGCTGGAGAAGGCTCCTGCCCGTGGTTGTGCCGAGCTTTGGCAGTGGCATCGGCTGCTAAAGTTTGAGCTCAGACCTTCTGTTAGAGCAGCTGCAACAACCACAAGCCAGCCTAGACCAGATCAGCTTGTTAAGCAAAATGCGTTTTTCAGTTTTTTATTTCTGCCCCAGACCAAAGACTGTTTTCAAAAAAAATTAAGGCATCTGTCAAGGCTGACAACAGGTTGAATGAGAAAAGCTTTAAAACTTTGCAGTATGGACAGTGAACGTCTTCTAAACAGAAAAGAGCTAACTGTTCTCTTAATTAAGCCCTTTTGGATGTATACATTAGTGTTTAATCTAAATGATCACACACTCTCCCTTCCATAGAGTTCCTCACCAGTCGTCACAGACATACCCAAGGTTAAGTATATGTAAGTATATGTAACAGTTTCATTAAAGGCTGTATCGTGCAAGGGGTAAGCAAAGACTGCAGAGCAGCTTAGAAGGAGAAAAATCTCAGTATTAAGCTTAAAACAGATACACACATGTATATACACATATATTTTTATGTCTCTATATATGTAGGTGTATATATATAAACATCAAAGGAAACCCCAAGCCTTCACAGTACAGCAATGAACACAAAGTTTTAATTTGTGGGCTAAGCATCTACCACGCGCCTCAGCAGAGTAACTGACGGCTGGCAGGTCATCGGTGTGAGCTCTCTAGTGGGTGCACACACATGTTCTCACCCACAAAACACTGAGGTTTTGGGAGGAAGGCTGCTGGTGAACAGGTTTCTGCTTCCTCCTCCTAAACAGCTATGTCTCCTAAAGCACCCGCTCTCCTTCCCCCAGTTATTCCTGCTGCAGGATTTATCAGCCCAGGCTAGGAATAGGAGAGTAAGAAGCTCAAATATGTTCATGAGAAACAAATTTTCAGAAAAATAACTGTTACAGTGGAAGGGTAATGCTCTGGAATAGGCAAACTATCACCTGCAAAAGTTTATATTTTGTTCAAAATTAGACTGGCTCAAGCGGGGAGTAAAAAAATAAAATAAAAAAACAATCTTCCTGGCAAATCCACCCTCCAAGGACAAAAACCTCACACAAAATCACTTCAAAACATCGGAGCAGTTGGCCTAGTCAAAGAAAACATTAAAAACATAGATATGTAAAATATTTCTTTTCTTGGCAGAATCTCCTCCCCTTCCAACTCCCCAAAATCAGATATATCCTATAATATCCACAAGAAACTGACATTTCAAATCTGTCCTTTAGATTTTCCCAACATACCCTACGGACAAGTCACGTTACTACCAACAGCTATAGGAAGAGAGGTCAAGGTGTTTCATCTTCCCTGCAAGTGCCTCTGGAACATTTCAGAGAGGAAAGGGGGAACACACCACCACCCTGCAAGGTCTCACAAACACCGAGCTGGGGACCTTCCCAGAAGCCTAGCGTGGCTGGAAGGAGCCATGTGAAAGCCCAACAGAGACACAACGGCCCTCAAAATACACTGCAGGGACGAGCACAGCGCAGGAGAACCTAGACTTAAGTCTCCAGTGAACAGCACGTGGTCACTCCTTCTGCAAGGAGCACAGTGTGACAGCACTAATGGGTATCACTATACATTTCTTCTTCCCTTTCCAAATTTTTTCAAAACTGTCTGCCATATGTACACTTTTAACAAAATTAACAGTTTCTCTAGTTATTTACTCGTAAGAGAACCACAGCTTTCTGTGGGAGATCTTAAACTAACCCATCTTATTTTTCACCTGCTTAGGCATGATGTTTCCATATGCACACGCTAATGTAAATTATTTTGCAAACTTGTTGAGTGCCTAGAAAGCCACAGCCTTTACCTTGTATCTAAAAAACCTTTTTTTGGTGTTTAGCTTTTACCTTCAAACAATAACATGTCCTGTGCATGACTTGGTCATATTTCAAAACAGAGAAGTGTGCACCTCGGCACACTAAGCCATAAATCCATCACTACTTGTCGTAAAAACCATCAAATAATTGAATAAAATGGTGGAAGGGAGATTTCACATTTATTTCCTCTACATGCAACAAGAAAACCAAATTCTGCTTTCATCTGCTATTGTTCTGTTGCACTGAAGACAGGACACATCCTGTCAATTCCAGAACAAAGTCACTTTTTAAGGATTGCTTTTGCTCACTTTTGATAAATCACATAAACGATGTAAAGGCAAATACTGCAAAAACTACTGTTCTGCAGCAGCTTGTATAAAAATACATAATTCTATTATGCTAAAATTGTTACCACTTTGAGAAGAACTGCATAGTAGGGATGTTATGCACAAATGAACCACATCTCATTAAAAAGCAAAGCTACCAACACATTTTTTCAAAGACTAAACATAATTAATCACTTGAAACAAATGATTTAACACAAAAGAAGCATCTCAATTATCATGAAGGAATTTGGTAGAAAATAGACAAAAATGTTTTTCTTTTTTCCAGTTAGCTTGCTGGGTTTATTTTATTTATTTATTTGGAGGGGAAAAAAGTAGCCCAAAGCTGGACTATAACAAAAGCACACTCATTGACTATTTTGGGAGTTGTATGACCAAAGTGTTATTCTCTCTTTGTCTTAAACTCTTCTAACTTCAGAGCTCTTTCGTTATCTTCCAAACTTTCGTCACTGCAATGTCAGCTTACAAGCAAATTAGCAGAATGCTTCCAAAACACTTGAAATTTGCAGGCCTAGAGTCCTTTGTCTGCCTTCTGCTTCTCAGCTCCTAAACCCTGTAGAAATTACCTAGACTTCCAAAACTGCTGCATCCATCATTTCAAACCTTGGCATGTTTTGAAAGGGTCTTGGATAAAACCTACCAAAAAATCAGTGTTTTCTGTTTCAGAGTAAGAGGGAATTAATGGCAGAATTTGCCCACAAAAGTAACAGGTTATCACAGAAAAGGGGCATTAACAGAAGTATCATAACTTGTGGAAGTTCAGCTAATCAATACCAGTGTTTAGCATACCTTAAGATATGCAGATTAGATTTTTTTCATATAAATATTCACTTATGCAATTTTGTTTACTCAATTGATCTAATTTATAAAAGTTGTTTCTATTAGTTTGAAAATTAATGGAATAGCTTACATCTTCCCAAAACACTACTGACATCTCAGTGACAAAGTGCGTTACAACAGAGATCATAATCAGACCCAAATAACTACTGACATGCCTCAACAGAAAAGCCAGCCAGAAACTGCTATGCTTGTGAAAAATGGATGTGTGTCTGATCTGAAAACCCTCCCTTTCCTATATTGTATATTTAAGTAATATATTGCATTAAATGATCAAAAAGGAGACTTCACTTTAATACATTCATTCTTACATAAGAAGATCAGTACTTACAGCTATTAAGTTTGTCAAGACACTGTCAAAGTTTATTCCTACGCTGCACGTTTCATTAACTCCATTTCACCGTATCATTCCAAGATGACAGCAGTAAAACAACTACTTACGCTGTTGGTTTCTTTTATCACTGGCGTTTTTCAAAGGAAGGCACACGGGACAATCGTGCCGAGTACAATTCTTCCAGTGGGAGATGATTTGTCGTGAAGACGCACAATGAGCAACTATAACAAGGCAACGTGATAGAATTAAGCTTACTACATGGTTTGCTGGTTTTGAATAAACTTATTTTTTTACAGAGCACTATTTTCTCTCCTCTACAAGCAAAACTGTAAATATAACTAAAAGCAGCTAAATGCAACTGCAAACTTTTGGGACTCACTAACAATACCATAAGAAAACAGAGGATATTAGTGAATTCTGTGCGAGTGATTTAGATACAAACATGTGATGGATATTATACCCTCTTTCTGTAACAGTGGATGTCAAAAAGAGGCTTTCGAGACTACTGCTAGTACTATTCCACGTCAGAAAGGCAAATGTTGCTTTCTGTTTCCTGAAGTGGAAACTGTAAAGAGAACAAAAATGGATATTGGGAGAAAAATAATAAAAAATTACCAGCAGTTCAGTTAAAGAACTAATTAACACCTGTTTGTGCCAGATATGGGCATCTTCTTCACCAAAGAGAAATACTGTGGAGAAGAAATCTTACATGGGTTGTTTGTCAGAGTGGCTTTAGCATCATGCTCTCACCTTGACAGGCTTTCCCAGCTTGACAGTGGGTCATGTGGTTGAGGACGTTTTTCATGGTTCGGCAGTGCGGGAGGGCGCAGGCTCGCACCTCGCCGTTCGCCTGCTCGCGCCGCTGGCATTTGTGGGCATGGAGGAGCAAAACCAGCTGCTGCTGGATCAGCTTGCGCTTCTCGGGATCTGCTGTTGGTCCAGTTGCCATGGCCTGCGTTGGTACAATCCCCACTTGCTGGACTTGGGTTTGCATCTGGGACTAAGGAAACAGTCAGTTAAGTATCATGTTTGCAAGGCTGAATTCTGAGCTTAATCTACAATAATTTGAACATCACAAGCCCATTCACCAAGCATTTTGATATGACTGGCCACCACTATTAACCTGATCTCTGGAGCTTTCTTCTGTATTCTACTTTTGGAGTAACAAAAACCTTTTGAGAAATTTTTTGTTAAGACACAACCAGTACTTTAATTTGCAAGCCATGCAAAAAATCCTCCGTTTATCAGGTAGATCATAAATCTAACAGGAAAAACAAACTGTAGTCATGCTGGATTTGGAATTCAAGTATGTTTCATATTATATTTTAGTATTTTAGGTATTATACATTTCAATCCCAGTTCTCGTCCCCAGTAGAAGAAAAAGGTCAACAGGTAAAGACAGTAAGGTTTATCTGACTAGACTTACATAATTGTAGTAGTATATAGAATTAATTTTTGAAACTTGCACTATACTTTTTTCTTCCAAAAAGGGACATCTATATCTGCAATGCATTATGTACTCCTAAAGTACACTAGAATTAAACGCAGGGTGATGCTCAGCTGTGTCTGCTTTAAAAGTTCCTTCCAATGTTTTACTTGGTAAGTGAAGTATTTTACTTCCACTACACCAAGCATATTCACTAAGCAGCAACTTCACCAGAAGCAGCAAGTACGGGACCACAAAAGGGCTTAAATCCTTATGATTATTTTGCCTGAATTAATCCCACGGACAAAGGATAAACTGTCTCAAGAAGCAGTTTGATTATGCACTGCAAATACAGGCTCCCAGGGAAAAGCTTAGCAACTTCTAAGCTGCCCAAGGAAAACCAGCCATTAAAAACACTTTTTTACAGAAAACAAGAAAAAGATTTTGCTGGAGAGGTAACACAGGAAGCAGCTCAGTGCTTTCTACAGAACCACTGACCAAAGCAACTTTAAGTGAAGGGATGAACCATTATGAACCAACTTGCTTTACTTCCAACCTTTAAGAAAAGTTTTCCAACTGAACTCCCACAAGCTCCCCAAGCTGCAGGATGGCACAATCCTCTGAGGTGAGGAAAAGTTCCCTGACAGAACTTATCTTTACTTGAGCAGAAAACCACTGTCCTGAGTTGTGCCGCTGGCCCCTCAAGCACCTTTTCTTTTGGAGAAGGAAACACACAAGTCGCTGAGAAAACAAGAGGCTGGTATCTGATGGAGGAGCTCTGCTGTGAACAGTGATTTAGGAAGGAACAAAACGACCCAGTGCTGCATCCCCCTGCCCAAAGCTTGCAATAAAACAAGCAGTAAAAGGAAAGCAGGAGAGGGAAATGCATCCCCTGAGGCTCACAGGGCATGCAGCTGAAATCCAGCTACTCCTTTCTCATGTGACCAAGTGCAGGAGAGCGGACAGGCTTTGCTGAAGTAATTGTTAGCTTACAAATAGGAAACAATTAGTTCAGCCAATCTGCACAAAAATACAGAGACCGTGCCAAAGAAAATCTTGTTGAAAGCAATGTTTTCGTCCCAATCAAAGAACTGCTTCCCAAGCCAGAGTCCTTCATATGCTCTGGCCCTACCATGAGCGTGACTACAGTCATATCAGCGCAGAAATCGTGCCCAGGCCAGAAGGGATTACTTGGAGATCAAGTAAGAAAAGAGAATGGATTAGCAGTAGTCACAAAACTGATATAAAAGAAGGTGGTGTCAGTCCAGCTTCCACACAGAATTGCATTTTAAAAACGCACTTCCTCTTCCATTATTTCTTATTTCCACGTCCTTTCCTTCTCCCTCGTCATCACAGAAATCTGCTTTCTGAAATCACCCTATTAGGCCAAGTCCTGCGTTACAAAATGTCTGGTGGTTCTTCAAGGCACGCTGCTAACTGGCAGTGGATCTAAGGGAGACAATTAAGAATCCACCGCTACAGGATTGATATTCTGATGTAGGTGTTTGTTCCGTAGACCTTTCATCATCCTAACCTGAGGTAATCTGCACCATCAAGGCAGTTAGCACTTTGTACTTGTGGATTTCTCAACCTGCTGACATCTCCGAAGAGCAGAGAGAAGCTATTTACCAGTAAAGTGAGCTTCTTAAAATGTGTCATCCGCATATCTGCTTGCATTGTGGGCACAGCCAGTTTATCAACCAAGGTTCTGGGGTTTTTTTAAATGCTTTCAGTAGCTGAAGAGATATTGAAATGAGCAGAGATGAGGTGATACTCTCAGCTCTGGCATACAGAGTCAATAACATGCACTGTCCTAACATGAATAATGTGCAGCCCGAGCTCTGCTTTAACAGCTTAGGCGCTCAAATGGATCCAGAACTTTCATGTCAAGAGTCAGTACCAGGACTCACATCTATTGAATGTCTTTTAGCACTATGAACTTTTATCTTTGAAGATGGCACCAAGGGGCGAACCTTAGAGCCTTATGAGACCCTGTGATACCCCACCATATGCCTCAATATTTTGCAGTTGACTGTCTTGGCAATCAAGATGGGTCAACATCCTCCTTTGGGACAATATTGCAGAGCTTTATTGCCCTTGCCTTTATAAGCTTTCTGATTTGAATGACCAGAAAAAGGTAGAAAATACACACCAAAGTAATGTTTCTAAGCGATAAAGGAGTGAAGTTTTATAAAGGAATCTGTAGAGCTCAGTTCTCACACGCATCTAAAGGCCAGAATACAATTTTAAGAGAGGCTTTTATACAATTTATCAGGTAAAACAGAATGAGAAGTTTGTAAGAGAAGGAAAGCTATGTCTACTATGGAGTGCTTCACCCCAAGTGGTGGGAGAAGAAAGGGCAGTAGATATTCTCTGCCATATATGTTCATGTCCTGGTGACGGGAGCGTCAACGTGAGCCACAGCTGAGTCAAGAGCAGAACCTGTTTGTCAGCTCTCTTCTGTCAGCCTAGCACCATAGTTATGAATGCCATGAGAAATGAAAGCACGTTCTCCTGTTCAAAGCAATGCACGTACTCAGCATGGACTCCTTCACCAAGGCAGGATAGAGACGGCTCCGGGTACAATAACACAGTTCCTCTGGCATGGGGCAGTAGCTGTCAGATCTCTTTCCAGTTTACTAACTGTGGACAATAGTATTCCAAGTGGTTTGCTAGGCTGCTGCTCAGCTTCCTCTCAGGTGAGAGGCTTTCTTGAGGAAGGAGTGAGCAGGAGGGCGTGCACATCCTCACAGGGCAGGGCAGGCAGAGGGGCAAGGTGAGTGCTGTGAGCAGAGCCTGTCACACTCCAGGGATGGGGACACAGCTAGAGAGAGCAGCAAGGGGACACCCGGCTGCCTCTGAGCCCACACACAGCCCTGCTCTGCAGTCCTGTGCTGTACAGCAGGGCTGTTTGTGGGCTCACGGGACTGTTTCAGCTCCTTGCAACGGAAGAAAATCGCTGAAACGTAAAGGAGAAAGCCTTCAAGCAAAGTTCCTCACCGTGAAGGCAAATAGGTAAGCAGAATGTGGGGTTTTTTTCCATAAACCGTTTTAGAATAAAAAATGAATTGCATATTTTAGGTAGTTACAGCTCTACTTGATCCAATTAAACCTAGTTTCTGATTTTAAAAGTTTTCTTGGTCTCTAGGAGGACCACACCACCTCCTGCACTCTCTTTGCTCAGCTATTAATAAGCAAAAAGACACCAGAAGGAAGCACAGAGACAAACAAGGGGGAAGAGAAGCCTTAACTCAAGCAGTTCAAAAATAAAACAGAGATGAGCTGCTCTAGTTGAAAGTAGGGAAAAAAGGAGCCATGTTTTTGTGAGCTTCCAAAAAGGAACATTCTCTCGACTCCATCTGCTGGTCAGAAGGGTAACTGTGAAACCAAAGCAGTGCCCAGGACCGGCCAAACTTCACACACCCTACTTATAAACCCAGGTAGAAATAACAGACTTAATCGTGATGCCCATAAAGAAAACCCCCATTGTCACCTTGGAGCCAAAGCACCACGTGAACTGCAGCTTTTCAGCAAAGCTGATGGAAATATCTGAGGGCTCCTACTCGCCGACAGCCCATGATCTGCGGGTCCAATTTTAAGGGAGCTGCTCTTGACTCCCATTCCTGTTGCACAGGGTCCAATGCCCAAGGGGGGGGACCACCACTCACTTCCACAGCCCAAACATGTTGATGATCTCGGCTCAGCTGAGCATTGCCAGTTCTGTCTCAAACAATTTAAGTTACACTGAATCTTAGTAGTACAACATCTCCAAAATGGAGACTTTTAACCACTTTGTGAGGAAAACTGACTGTATTCTGTGATGGCCATGAAGCAACAACTTTGTCCATTTTAAGAGCCTTCCACTGGTGGATGTCAAAATGTGCCATGAAAAACTGCAGGTTTTAAGTAAGAATTTTTGAACTTTTGTGTAAGAAGCTATTCTAAAAATGGATTTTTTTTTTAAATCCCTTATCTGGTAAGATAAGAGATTTTTGAAAATGGGCCATCAATTCATTACAAAGCTCAGTGAATCAACCTTTAAAAAAAAAAGGCTGGTAAAACTCCAGCATCCACTAATATGTTGCCTGGCTCCACACAGTTAGGAAAAAAATAACTCATCGTGCTGGACTTGAGCACTAATACCTTCAAGCTGACCTTTTAATCGTTTTAATACCATAAGGTTTGTTGCTGCTTTCCTAATTAAAGAGATTAACCCAAACGCAGGCAGCAGCGGCTTCCTGCCCGCTGTGCTTCCCAAGGCCTGGTGTAAGGTCACCCTGGGGAGAAAGGCTGGAAGATGCCCTAAGCTGCTGACAACCACTTCCATTCTGGGGAGCTTGAGGGTGGGTTTTGTCCCTCATGCTGCACATGGAGGGACAAGCTGCTGCTGCAGTCAAGGGTTCCTTGGCCTGTCAGTGGATGGTTAATGATCATGGCAGTGGGAAAACTCCGGATTAGGGGTTGGGGTGTCACATGAATGCCACAACAGCACTTAGAAAATTATGGGTTAAGAAACATCCTTGGTTTTCTTTACTTCTACAGCATCAATTTAAGGTTACAACAGAAGACACAAGCTTATTAAAATGCTCCTTTCCAATACCGTGTTTTCAGGAAAAAGAGGTCCTCATGGTCATTCTTCCCTTTTTCTCCTCCACGTATTTTCTAGGTGTCTCCAAGTATTTACATATTCTTAGAGGCAACCAAAAAAAGTGTTTAGTGTCCATATGGAAACTGATTTCCTGTCCTAGGCCATACATTAGCCACAGTTTCACTCACATGGGTTTGCCTCTCACGTGGAGCAGCACCTTTGGGGACCTTTAAGATAAGGAGCGCAGCGAGGGCTGTTTTGTCAAGATAGGTGGTTCCAATCAACTTGCAAAATGCTAAAGGTCATTTTAAAAGAAATGTAGTATTTTCTTGTAATAGACACAGGCTGAACTTTTGATCCTCCATAGTTTCACTTCTGGTAGACTTCTGCAGTGTAATACACTACTTGAAAGCCCCTCCTTCCTTCAGAAAAGAGAGGAGCCCGTTCTTCAGCAGGCTAAGCACATGAAATCAAACAACTGCCTGGGATCTGAACACGAGGTAGGCAAAAGCAACATGAAGGATGAAGAAAGAAAGCCTGGCCTAAAGACAAAAGTGCCTTACCTCTGCTCTAGGCAACTGTCTCTCTCAAACACGTCACTTTTCAGAAGCACCATCTGGGTCACATTCTAGCTACCCAGGCTGAGGTAGAGGTACCACTTTTATAAGAGCCCTACACCCAACTGAAATGCAAGTAATTTGACCTAAGACAGCTCAACTGAAGAGCATTTTAATTTCAAGTCAACCAATTGTTCTCATCTCATCCAAACTTAGAGTACATGCACGTTTCACTGAAATTCCATCAAAAAGATCACTTGGAAAAGACTAGTGGAGTGAAATGTAGTATTCCCTACAATAAACAAGGCCCACAAGACAAACACTGAGTAGTGGAACAAAATGTTGACAGTCTGCTCTGTCAGAGGACACCATTCATCCTGTATATTGAATAAGGCAAAGTCCTCATGGAAGAAACGGCATCTGGTCACACATACACTACCACCAACTAACTATACCTCTTTACTCGCTTCCGTCAAGTAAAAGACAAAATGTAACGACTCTGACATCTCCTTTAAACTTCTTGACTCTGCAAGAAAAACGTTTAGTTGGAAATTTCAGTTTTTAGAGATGAAAGGAGCATCTTTCCCTGCAGCTCCACCATCAGGCAGTGCAAACAACCTACTATCTGCCATGCGAGCCATAAGCAGAGTTGAGATCTTCTGGCTCTACAACACAGATGCCAATCACCCAGAACAGTCATTACCCTCTGCATTGGCTCGAGGGAGAAAAAGATGTACAGGACATTTGAGAATTTTGGCATCTGAGAAACAAAGAAAGATGGTTTTGATTCTCCTCCTCCAAGAAGACAGCTCACGTTTTTGACATTTTAAAGTAATTGCAACTTACAGTACTAGAAAAGTAGGTTTCTGTTTTCTTTGTCTTTTGGACAAACTTGAAGAAATTGAAAGTTGTTTCTTTTACCTCATCACTACACTAAGTCTTTCCCCACAATTCTGCATGTGCACAAGGGGCAGTCTGAATATAACATGGTCTTAACTCCAGCTACCAGCTCCTTCCAAAAGAAAAATCACACAAAGTAAAACATCGTATCATAAAAAATTCGTATAAAATAAATATTTCTCAGTGTCAGCAAAGGAAACTTAGGAAATGTTCCTCATAAATTATGGAGAAAGAGGAAACTTGGGTTTATCATCTCCCATTCCCGCTCACAAATTGCCCAATTAGCTTTAGGTAGGTAACAAATCTACTGTTAGGAGGACATACATAGGCATAGCTTGTGCCAAAAAAGAGCCGTTTTTCTAGTTAAATTAAAAAATAAGCAATTTGCATCTTATGGAAGGTTTGACAAGTTTCTATAGTAACTGCTCTCATGTATGAAACGCAACAAGCTGCAGTTTCCATAGAAACAACACAAGCAGTTTGATTAATACGCAGGCAAACTGAGACAAATGGGAATATTTAATTTCATTTTATAAGGAAAACTCTAGTAAACAGAATATTACAAACTTGGGCGAGATACACTAATGAGCACTATTCTCGTAGGTTTGTGAGCTGCATGCATGGCTTGCGCAATCTGAACTGAAAACCATGTGATGTGCTTCCTGGAGTAGATTGCGGAGATATGGGAGGTGCTCCTTGCCTTTTCAGGGAAGTTTGCAATGTATACAAAACAGATTCTAATCGATTCAGCAGTTGAATGTTACAAATAACACTCAGAGAGAAAACATTTTAATCTGGCTTGCAACTAAGTGTAGAAGGACAAAACAAGAGGATGTAATGGAATCCTTGGAACTCACCACAGTGCCTGCTTGGCAATTTAAATTGCTGCTCAAATGCAGCGCATAAGGTTGTCTATGTGCTCCCTCAAGTGGTAGGGAAGTACCACGGGGCAACTCTGATGTCTAAATGACCACGCAGAGGGGGTCAGAAGTAGAATAAAGTTGCAAGACAGTCATTCATACATTTAAAACAACCTATGAACACATAACAAGCAAAAGAAATAGTATGAGATAACTCACCATATTTGGCACACTGGTGACTGGAGTATTCTTGATGTCAGTAGGAAAGGGAGACAAACTATTTGCCATGCCTGGCTTGGTTGGTAACTGCGGATTCACTCCTGTAGTTCCCATCTGCTGCCCTCCAGTTTGACTGAAAGGCTGCCCAAAGGGACTAGTGTTACCTGTCATTCCCATCTGGAAGAGAATGAATGAAATTATTATCATTTTCTTGATCCAGAAGAAAACATATGTCACATACCCACACTGTATTCACAGAGTTCAACTTCCACTTAAAATTGCTAAATATTCAATTCTCAATTTTGTAACATTAATCAAATTTAAAATCATTTAAAAGTATTTGGCTTTTTGCACCTCCTCTGTATCTAAAGCCTTGCAACTCAACAAAATTTCATGCAAATGCAAAAGAGATTACCCTTCTCAATCTGCACTGACAGAAGGCTACTTTTTCCCAACACTTCAAAAAATTTGGAAAGTACAACCACCATTCAATCCTGTATTTTGTGTATCCCGTGCACAAAATCAGATGGGAGGAGAGGGGAATACATATAAGCACCCAACAAACGGTCACCTACTTAGTTTTTCCCTGCACATATCAAAATATATGAACAAACAAAAGGATCTCTAAAACTGACATTTGTGACAAATGACAACCCCAGCACTTCCTAAGAATTGCAGGCAGAAACAAGGCTCCCGCTGAATTAAGTAAAGAGAAGAGCCATTTAGCATGAAGAACAGCTTTCCAAGAAAAGCAGCGACATCTCTATTACTTTAGCCAGTTAATACCACACTGGACATTGGCCCTGGAGAGGGACACTATCAGGGATTCACTTCTGAAGAGGATGACTAAGAGTACGACCCGCAAAAAGGAAACCAGCATAAGAAGTCAAGAGGACAGATTATGTTTGTGCTTTTTACCCCTCTTCAACTGGAAGATTTTTAGAGGACCTCATGTCTGCTCCGGGTATAAAATTCAAACACCGAGGAAGTCTTTATTTGGAATATTAAATCCTGGTTTTCCCTGCTGCAGCCTCCAGCACTCTAAGCTTTCCAGGGCTTTTCACTTCTGTTAACAGCAGGAATCCAGGACCATTTCCACGGCTGGAGAGAAGATCTACGCTCGTCAGCGCCTGCACTCACAGTCCCTCCATTACGGAGTATGAACGGAAATAGGGACCAAGCATCCCTGGAGCGTGCGACATCCCCTCCGGCTGCGTGCTCTGGGCTTGCGTGGAGCTGGCCCTCTAGGCATTCATATATTTTGTTTTTGTTTTTATTAAAAATATTATTCCGGCTGCGTGCTCTGGGCTTGCGTGGAGCTGGCCCTCTAGGCATTCATATATTTTGTTTTTGTTTTTATTAAAAATATTATTATTAAAAAACACATCTGTTAACCTGCCTTTTTTTTTTTTTAATTGGGATACATGTCTTGATCTGATGAGAAACTGGAATATAACTGTAAATGCCATTTTTTTCCCCCATAATAGCTACTCCCCAAAACTTTAAGAACAGACTTTTTCCCTCCACCACCACCAGGGTGAAATGACGTGGTGGGAAGCAGTTTTTAATAAAATGGTCCAATTGCTACAAAGATGTGAGCTCCTACAAACTGAACAGTGGATCAGGCTACTTCTGAAATGCTTATGACTTTGGATGGAACATCTGCATACAGTTGAGGTTTTACAACATCTAGCTCAATAGTTTCAATGCTGAACTAAGTAACATATTCAAAAATAAGGTAGAGCTAGTAATAAAAATAAATAAATAAACACTGCAAAGAAAGCACTCCTAAAAAGATGTCACCACACAAAGCATCACAAATACAACAGGCAAGGATTCACCTGTGCTTGAAGAGTTGTTTTAAAATAGTAGCTTTATATAAAAACCTACACACTGTTGCCTGCTATTTTCTCTGTCAATGAGGATCTTTTCAGTACCTGTGAGCTAGAGGCAGGATGGGTGCAATTGAGTGTGTTAATTCACACAACTTGAAGCAATCCCAGCCCTCTGTGCTCAGAAAATATCAGCCTCTCCCTGCCTAACCCATACACACAGAAGCAGATTTGCTACACAATTACCAGCAAAACATTTAATAAAATTACACATGTAACTTAATCCACTATTTCATACGTGTTTCAATGTATAGGAAAGACTCATCTGTAACAATCCAACCAACATCACGACAATCTCTCAGATTTCATTTTGAAGAGCGAAGAAAACTTCTGCAATAAGATGAAATTCTGAGAAAGTAGCCAATGACTATTTTTAAATCCTTCAAAAGACAGAAATGGGAACATTAGCTATGTGGCTGTTACTCAGGTTCCCCATGCCTCTAAATTCACAAATACAAATTTTTATTGTCCACACAATAGTCCTGTTCAGTCCTGTTGTTCTGTTCAGTCCTGTTCTGTCTTGTTCTCTATATTTGCTTTCAGATTTGGGATTTTTAATTGAATAATGTCCTGATTATACTGGCTAGCGCTGCTATGCTTCTACTTAGAGCAGCCACCGTCGCCATCATGAGAGCACAGCAGCGAAACTGAATGGGGAAAGAAAAGTTTCTCAAATATAACGCTTTATTTTTATTATTTCCACTGCTCCACTTTGGCCAAACCCACAAGGAGGAAATGGTGAGGACAAAATCCTACCTGGAGCTTGCAGCTGAAGCCCACTTGTCCACTCACACAGGGGCTGAGAGGCGGCAGGAAGGGCTTGGCGCAGACTATTTCATTGCCCAACTAAGGCAGCTGCCCTGAGCATGTGCAACTCAGAGTTTTCCAAAGAGCACTAGGTAACTGCAACCCCCAAACCGCTTGCTTTGTCATTTACCTTTAGTATTTCTTTCTCAGCAAATCTCCTAACACATCAGAGCTCAGTACAACAGCAGAAAGAAAGAAAAGCAAAAATACAACCTTTGGGTTTTTTTTTCCTACAAGCTGTTATGAGGAGGATAACGTTTCCCTACTCGGGTGGTTAAGTTAATAGACACTCGACCGAAACTTTAAGAAATGCCTTGTGACTCTTTCAAATCAAATAGAAACTTGTCAGCTTACCATTTGAAAACTTTTATTTTTTAAAGGCTGTTTTTGGTTCAGAGTATTTTTATGTATACAGCTATGCTCATAGAAGTGAATGGATCCCCCAGCTAAGTTGTACTGGTCCACAGCTTTAAAAAGAAACAGCACATACTGTGGGAACACTGTAAACCTTACAGATGCTCTTTAACCCTCACTTCACTTTTGAAAATCAGTGCCACTAAAACAGATTGCCAAAGCTCTGGGGTTTTTTGTTTCGTTTTGGTAAAGATGGGCTTCAAACAACTACAAAACCACAACATGCAAAGATGGAAAGACCCATCTTACGTAGCAATGCTTTAAGTAAATATAAAGGTAGAAGTCAGGAAAGACAATAAACAAGATGAATTACTGCTCACAGTAGCAGTAAAAAGGTAAACATCTGTTTTGTCTTCTAAGACCTGGACTCCTCAACATGGCTCAGTTCTCCAGACACTAAAAGAAGGGCACCCAACAATGCAAGAACAACCAGTGAAGTGTTATGTAGCAAAGATTTTGCACTGCACATTCATTCTGCAAACTGAAACCACCAGTCTTGAAGCTTCTGAAAACCAGAAAGTTCAAATTCGGCGCCAAGAGCCCTTCAAGCTGCCTCCCCATCGGGGTTTTCCTATGTGAAATGAGGGGGCAGGCAGGGGGAAGCAAGACACTCAGAAGACTTTTGTTTTCATATTTCTCAACAGAACTTTGAACCCCAAATTGGTTAATTCACAGAAACATTACTAGATAATTCCAAGGCATCAAAAAAAACCACCTACAACACAAGAACACAGTAGTTAGGAGCCTGATAAGCACTGTCATCTCCTTGTGGGACTCTGAGCCACCACAAAGACTTACATTGTGCCTGGTTTGTTAAAATAACCTTCCTGAAAGCAAAGAACGAACAAGGCCGTCTGGCAGAGCTCCTGCATTTCCCACCAGCAATGTAGAGGCACGGGCCTGAACCACAGGGCTACTCCAGCTTCAACCTATCCGTGCATTAGCATCACAACAAAAGCCTAAAACTTCTCTCCTACCTGTCTACCCTATGTTTCTATTTCAAAATTTCAGTTACGTTTCAGTTCGCTTCCACTCAATTCCTAGGATTCTAAGGATGCTCTTTTCCCTGCTGCCTCCTCTTCCTCTCTCCCAGCTCATTTAGTCATCGATTCGCCTCCTCTTCCTACCAGCTCGGTTGTCACTTCACCACCGCCCTTCTCCAGCGGAACTGCCACGTTCTGCAAGGCATGTTCTCCACTCCTCCACACCAGCAACCATCTCCTCTGGGTCCCATCTCATCCTCCTGCAACTCCCATTTGATATTTACGCTTCCATCTTTCCTTCAAGCTCTTGATTCTTCATAAGTTGTTTGTGGTCACAACTGCAATAAATGCTGATGGAGGGAAGTTAGCCCCCAAAAAACTAGAAAGCTTCCCTCCTACCTCCTTAGCTTGTGTTCTTTCCACCAGCATGTTTGCTACCTGACTGTTCCAGCAACCACAGCAAGACAGACTGAGAGGGGATAGAAGCCACACTAGTTCAAAAACTGCAAGTTAAGGGCAGAAGTCAAGAGTAACAAGCATGTAAGAGTTAACGAGCATGATTTCAATCATGTATTTCTACTGTAAAACAGTTCTCAGAAAAGCACTCATGCCACTGTTCCATAAGGGAAAGAGGCTTTTAATCTGGTAATTCTCCTATCCCAGAAAGATAACCAGACTCTGTGCCCCTTTCTTATTGCTATGGCAACTCTCTAAGATACCAGTATCTGTTACTGAGTGTGGATAGAAACAGATAATTTCATTCAGTCCTCACAAGCCAAGCAGGGTGCAAACTTAGAAGTTGAAAACAACTCAACTCGCAACCTTTGTTTGGCAGACAAGGACAACGCAAGGCACCTCGCGCTGCCGTGCTCTGGGAGGCAGGCGTGGGAGGCGTTTGGTTCTGCTTTTCAGCTATTTCTCAGAGCAGAATGGTTCTGATAGCAGTTATTTTGAGCCCAGAATTCAGTTTCCTCCACTTCCTGCAGATTCACAGATATAACAGACCAAATCTGTGACCAAATACAGACCAAATCTCAGTACCTTTTGTGATGGTGAAATTTGTAGTTGATAGCACAGAAATGAGAACTTCAGTAATCTAATTTAAACATAGCTTGGTACCAGACTGGATCTCAGCATTATCAAGTTTCTTTTCTTCTATAACTTCCTCTCCTCTTTCCTTTATCGCCGCTCACAAACCACAGCACTTCTTCCTGGAGCTCAGCACCGCAGAGCTGCTCCCTGTTTGTAACACTCATTTCCCAAGCTGTTAATAAATCCTGCCCCGTCCTGCTCTACTCTTAAGTTTTTATTAACTATCCCTTGAGTCCTGCCACCACAACCAGTTCGCTCACCCAGTATTTAGCCCTACTTCATTGCCACATATCCCTCTCAGTCTTCCAAGACATGCAACCAATACAAACATGCTGCAAAAATCATTGACCGCTGCAAGGTGCTTCTTCACAATCCCCTTTTTAGCTTTCCCTCTAAGATGTTGCCACAAACCTCACAATTATATGTATTTCTGCTCCTTCCAAACCATTTTCCTGCAGGTAATTCTGATCTCTTCTGCTCTAAGCCATCCTTCCCACTGGAGTTTCCAAACATAGTAAATTAAATGCCAGGGGAGTCCAAGGCTGCTATCAATTTTTCTGCAAGAGTCACCCTCACTGAGAAGCACTAAGACACAAGCAGGAGCAGCATCTGGTAGTGACACCACTGCTGCTTTTAGGTCACTGTTGCCTTCATACAGCCAAACAACATTAATGCTGCACGTGTTGTTATGATCAGTGGGTCCAGAGCAGTCATTTTCCTCAAGTCTTGGAGCACTGATTGTTCTACAGAAAACTAGAAGGTTATTCTGGGCAAGTAGTGGGGAGAAAAAAAAAAAAAAAAACACCTCTCTACACACAACCACCCACAGACGTGGCCTAACCTGAGAGCAGATAAAATACTACAAGGTTGACACGGCAATCCAAGAACTCAAAGCAGCATGACTTCAGTGGAGAATAAGCTTGGTATAAAGTAATCTGATTATCATCCAATCCCATAAACTAATAATAAAGCAATAAAGCTACCATTAATATTCAATTCAGTAACAAGTAGTTTTGCTCAACTAGAAAACAGTCCTAGCAAAAGGCAGCAAGTTAGACAAGCTTGACTAGACCATCATTGGAAGAGCTCGAACAACCAAGCCAAGCCCTCCAGACAACGGTGGGATGCAGAAAGGGAACCCTGGGCAAGTGTAAAGCCTAAAATCATCTTTAGGCTTTAGGCTTGAAGCAGATGCTAGTGTAATGATGACAATCACATGGTATTAATTCTTCACAAAAGATAGGTAAAAATGACAGATTCAGAGCAGAAGCCTGAAAAATTTACAGGACTAAAAGGCATACCCTGAAATTCGGACTAAAGAGGCTCAATTTATTTAGTTTGTCTTAAAAAAAGAATTAAATTACCCCAAAGTACCAGTTGTGGGAATGGAAAGGTGGCAAATGAAGGTTTCCATTTAGCAACAATAGACCAACAGGTAAAATCTCAAGCTAAACAACTTCCCCCCCTGCCTCCCCACCTCCCAAACAACAAGAACAAAATAAAGAATAAAGGATTTAAGTGAGGAAGTCACTCTGAACTTAAAGTTGTATTTATTTAAAATAAAAAACACTAAATAGTTATGTGCTTCTACTTATAAATAGGAATCAACCACAGCCTATGATTCTATGCTAGAGAGGTCATGATAAGTAATGAGAGGTTTTTCTCTTTACAAAGGAACCTAATGACAGAAAGTGAATCGAAAGCTTCCCTTTGTCTACAGAGAACACACAAAAAAAAAGTGAGAACACTCATCTCAGCAAGCAAAGTGATACTAGACCTAAATCAGCCTGCTAAGTCATTAATCAAAGTCAGGGAGAACTATCAAAAACTGGGAGAGCAGAAGTGCAGAACAGGACCTAAAAACCTGTATCAGACATCGCAGCCTCCTCCATCCAGCCCTTCATCCATCTAGAGCCCACTGGCCAATCCCAGCTCTTTTGGATAAAGGTCATGCCGATAATTAAGTTCCTGAGATTGCCCAGTAGATAGATGGACATGTAGATAATGACACTCAAATTAACGTTGCCTCGTAGGAAAGGCCGGAGGGCTCAACCATCGCCCGGCGCAGGTCGCAGCTGCCACCCAGGGCTCTGTGCCGCCACTGTCATCGCTCGCTTGGTCCTGTCAGCACTGCATAAAGATCACACGAGGACACAGCAAGGGGAGGAAGGCACCGTAGGAATCGGTTTAGAAACCTCTGGGCCGTAATAAAGTACCACAGTTGCTGAAAGGCCAGTGCGAGGAAGGCACAAACCCTGCACAGCCAACGTGTTGCTACTGTTTTGCCTTTACTTTTGGCAATTGCAAAAAGTGAGAGCACCTTTCTTACCTATCTCACAATCTCTTCCTATATCTCTGAAGATGGGAAAATACAGCAGGAAGACAGAAAGATGATCTTTTATTCAGTCACTGCCATGCTTATATTATTCTGGGTTTAGTCTATGATACAAAAGTTAAAGCCAATCTTAATGTCAAGCCTCAGATTAATCATTAGACTTTTGTTCCAGAGAACATAACAAAGTGTTAGGATCAGGGAAAGAGGGGAGAAGAGGGGCATCCTGGATAGAATCTGTTTTGATAAAAGGCTAGATCATCATAAACTCTTCTCGTAGCGTTGAAGAGTTGTACACGTAAGAGCCTGTCTGTTCAACAGCAGCAACTGCTCTCATAAAATGTCCCTCTCACAGGACTGCTTTCCTCAATCCTTTATGAGGAATAATAAGAATAAAAAAAAAAAACCACCTTCTGCTTTCTCCTATTGTATCAGTGCAACAGGTCAGTATGAAATAACTCTGTAACTGTTGAACTAGTTTCACCTTTCAAACGCTACCTTTAAGCTACAATTCAGCTTTCCCAAAGCTTGAGCTGCAACTTCAAGGTTACACCGTAATCCCCAGCACAGTGACTGTGCGTTACACGCAAGTCTCTTCCAAGACAATAATCCAGCAATTCCACAATTATTGCAACTCAGCATCTCACCTGCTTCATCAAAGTTCAGCACCAGGAAGTTAGAGATCCTTTTTTTAAAATTATAAACAGCTGAACCGATGTGAAATGGCTATTTTCTACTTCCTATCCTCAGCTGTAGATCCTAGAAATCTCCCAAGGGTTTGGCATGAACACAAAGGGTTGACAGAAACATATGGTACATTTGGCTGATGACCATGGGCTATCGCTGACCCAAGCCCCTGCAGGAGAGGCTCCTCCAGGCTTTCCTCTTCTGCGGCTCTCACCATCCACTCACTTGTTACTCCACTACTAGACTAAGGTACCAAAGCCCTGGTGACCAAATTATCATTTCACATCTGGGCTTCCAATATGCAGCTGGGTGACAAAGTTTGATACCGTGTGTCAAGCTTCATTTTTTCCCATTCATTGAAACAGTTTTGCTACCAAAAGAGGTATCACCTTGCTCAGTTTCCATCATTTTCTGCTCAACTATTTCTCGTAAGGAAATCAAGCATTCGGGCACCTCAGAGGTCCATGATTCATCAATTAAAGTATATGAATGCAAACACAGATCTGCTCTAAGTAACATGGGAACAGCAGGTGCTTAAAACTGATTTATCAGCTATGTTGAATACTGTTAGTAAGGAATAAGAGGAGAACAGAACTACTTTCACATAGCTCATTTGCCTTCATCCAGAACAGTAGCTCTGTAACAGAGATGGAGACCTATGCTTTGCTATCTGCACTGCTTCACTACAGATTCCCAGAGGAGTTAAACACACCAGTTTCACCGTTACCATGATGTAGCATCAACCACGCACAGTTAATCCCTCCCAAGTTCATGGGTGTTATTGCCCCGGCTCCAATCAACCGCCCCGCTTGGCTGTGCGGGGCAAAGCGGGTTCTTCCAGGCAGGCGCCTGGCCTTCGCCCTTCGGACTCTTATCTCCCTCTGGTATGAAGCACAAATCAGTGACACGAAGCAAGGTCCACCTAGCTGATTAAGGCTCACTGCAAAGTGGAAAAGACAGGCCTGGGTGGAAGTTATGTTGGTTTGGGAAGGGAGAAAAAATAGACTTTCCGCACCACGTTGGCACCATCTTGTATCTATACGTTAGCCTCTGCTTATTGCTATTTCATCCTATAGTAAGGAAGTCACCATGGTGCTTGGAATATATATGCTAAAAGGACAGATGGAGAAGCAAAGGAAGGATTAATCACTGTATGGCAGAAAGCCAGTGGTATTAGCAAAAAAAAATAAATAAAATAAAAAAAGGGAGTGAATCTAGCTTAGGTGCCAAGACAGCAGCTACAGAGGCTATCCTATTATAGTGCCTTAGTTTAGGTGAAAGGTCCTAATCAATAAGGCAGATCTGCCAGTTTGATAAAAATATCACTTAAATTCACTTCTAAAGTCAGTGAGCAACAAGTCCACCTTTAAAGTAAGTAAATAATAATTGGCTTTTCAGGAATAAATTTGGGAAAATAACTAAATCATGACCTGGGTTTTCATGTTCAGAGGAGCACATCTTGTCTTGATGGCCTCCATCCCCTACCTCTTGGGCTAACTGCTATAAAAAAGCCTAGAGAAAGATCTGAAGCTTTCAGTATCTTGCTGTTCAGTAGTAAACTAATGTAAAATAAAAATAGAGTGTAAGGAATAACTGTAGTTTATGTCATCCTTGCAAAACCAAAGATTTACTAAAGCTAGAAATAAAATTTTAAAACCCCATTAAGAGAAAGCCAGTTATTTTATTACTGCTCGCAATAAAATTTGAAAACTCCTTCCAAGCATTTCACAGAGGTCAACAAGTCTATTTTTCTATTACTAAAATCCAAAAATATGAGTTTGGAAAAAAGAATTGTTATAAATTATTGGCTATATGAAGGACAAAAGCTTTAAGCAAATTTAACTAGAAAGGTAATTTAACTAGAAAGCTTTCCCCATCACGAAAATGGCCTGCATGCGCTGTGTATAGGAATGAAGAAAGAAAATGTCTCCAAACTTTCTTCTTTAGGTAGGGTAGGAGGGGAAAGAGAGTCCATGAAGGCCCAACCCTTGACAAAAATGGAAATACTATAGGAAGAATTAAAGTAATTTCAGCACTATTCATTGCTGTGCATATCTGCTTATGAATCAAGCACAGAGCTCAGAAGGTCTACTCTGTAGGAAGTGTAATCTCTGAAAACAAAACCTGGAACGTTTTACTGAAAAATTAGCTACAATTGATTAACGTATTCAAATCACAAATTCAAATCACAAATCAAATTCAAATCCAGAGATTTTGACTGCCAAATTGAAAAACAGTCTTTGTTCAGATAAATAAGCTTATAGCTGTCTTACTACATAAACACAGAATATGAAGTTGGTCAAAACCATGCCCAAATTAACAGTTAAAAGAGGTTTCAAAGGTTTGTTTCATGAAGAAAATCTATTTGCTATTAGGTCAAAGTCCAAACAAACAAGAAAAAAACACTAAAACATCCTTTTTAACAGTGTTTTTTAATGTTTGCAAAGCTTTTCATCGCTACAGCGATGCCACCACTAAAAATCAAACATCTCTAATGAATTTATTTTCTTCCCAATTCATCTCTAGCCATCCAAGTTAGCTCAGACTGGTAGACTCAAATAGATTTCATTGTGACACATAAAAATGCCGCAGAGAAGGATGAGATGCACAACACAACTATACCTATAACATGCAATATGAGATTAAGTCTATCAAAGTATTTTGCAAGAAAACAATAACCAGTTTAACAGGGATCCAACTGCCTGTGCTCTGCACGATACATATGATTTATTTTTACTCATAATTAACATTACTTAATAAAAGAGAATCCCTGAATTAATATAAGCATGGCCACTTGCATTAAACAACCCAGTTGCCTTAGAAGAAACACAAATAAACACAAATAGCTAGCTAAGTGAAGAGATATCAAAATTTCAGAGCACAGTTTTCAAAATTCATCTTATTTTTCATCTGAGCAGAGACTATCAACTCATTTTAATAAAGTATTTTCACTTGCACAAACTGTGGAAGGAGAATCTTCTCACTCATCCACTCCATAGTCTTAGCTAGGTCAAGAGAATACCATGATACATACTTTCAAATTTTCTTCAATTGCCCATTTTCTATGAAAATGCACTACCATTTAATTTACATGTCATAATATTGTTTTTTCTGACATATTTCTGTATATACCTCTTAATACAAGATTCACAATATATTCACAGCTCACGGTCAAGTACAAACACTAAATTTAGCTTTAAGCAAGAAGTCTTTAGACCAACCAGAAAATCTTATCAACAGAAAGGTTCCTGTTCTATAGATGTGATGACACTTTTTTTAGATAAATTACTAGGATAAAGACATTTCTAAGTAAGCAGGCACTTTGTTCAAACATGTAGACCTGCCTTTTTCTCAACATGAGTCATATGTCTAATGTGTTTTAAAAATAAATAAATAAAGCAAGTAGGTATTTGAAAACAACCTGAAAATAAGAATGAACTATTTCAGTCTTGTCTGCTAGTAAAGACTTGAAAATTCTTTCTAACATTTTCATAAACATGACTGGAAATCTTGCTTTTAGTCAGTGACTTCTGAAGAACTGGCGCATCTGCAGCTTCTTCCAAATACACCACTTAGAAATAAATACTACTGCAAGAGCAATATAAATCGAAGAATTACGAGACACTAACCAGCGTGATTTAAAGTTGGTTACAAAGTATTTCACGTTTGTGATGCGTTACTGCAATCAAATATAATGGCATAAGTCTACTTTGAAAAGATACCATAAAATTTTTCATTTTTGTCAACTGGACAACAAGCCAATCTCAGTTTACAAGAATGGGATTTTTAACTGTCCAAGTTGCAAGTAAAATGGAGAGGAAACCAAGCGGTGGTTTGCCGCCCACCAAAGGCCAACTACTCCGTTTCATAAATGATTTTAACTTACGGCATTAGAAACCGATTGAACTTTCACTCCTGCATAAATCATCTAAAGACAGGAGCCAAGTGACTATCACTTCAAAGATCTTCACTGAGTATAATTCAAACTTAATAAATAACTCCAATGTACTAGAAATAGGAAACACCTCAATTTTAGGTGCCAAGAGTAACGGTTGTGGTGAATGAGCGATTCAACTCACCAAAACTCTATGATGTATCAAAGGAAACTCATCTGTGGAGTGACGCTTGACATGGTCAAAAAACCTGCACTCAGCTATTTTAATTTTAGTACAATACAGTGAGTTTTGCTGTTATGTGTTCCTAGATATTCTATATTTGTCTGTATTACTACAAAAGAATATATGCCTCCATGCACCAGGAATGTTTTAGTGCTAATGCTGCTGACCAGGGCGCTCAGGAACCCTGTCCAAGCCTGTAACAGTCCATGGAAATCGGGAAGTGGCGACGTCTGGGGTACGACGTGAGCTGGCAGGCTGTGATGGCTGGAGGCACAGCCTGCACCCAGCCAGCCAGCTTGGCAGCTGAGCACCAACAACTTAAGAGGATGAGAAGCAAATTAACTGCAAGTCACGTTAAAGCAATTCAAGTGGATCCAGACAGATTGGAAGTCACTAGAGAACCGAGTAGCAGCAGCAGTCTGCTAAAACACACAGAATTGCAATGGAATAAGGATAGCTTCAGCTGACTTAATTCACAATCAGCAAGTCTTCTACAGCTAAGCCTGCTACTTAGCAAGACCAACTGGGAAATCTGTTCAAATAATTTGCTTTATTCTTTCTCATCACAAGCTTTCTTAACTATGGATTCCTCAAAACACAGAGCCAAGCGACATAACTACATACACAGCTCAAGTCTTGTATCCACAAAGGAGGAAACCAACTCTTGCTCTTCACAGCAGTTTACTCATTATCTTATTCAATTTACTCAAGATTAATATCCAACATCGAAACATCACTGGGCGAATAATGACATGAAGCAGAATTATGCATATGCCTACCAAACACACATGCAATACATATACCTTGCTTAGAGCCAACAAATACCAGAAACCAGGGCATTTAAATCCTCAGCAATACAAAATAAGACAATTGATTATTTCCTTAGTAGATATACATATACACAGAAAAAGGTTTCAGGGAGATCTTTGGGGGAGATAAAAGTTAACTTCTCAGCAGAGTTCCTCCTTCTCTTTAGCCTACACCTTCAGAAGCTTTTCCCACTGCAACATGCACAGCTTGGCAGCTATTTTGATGTGAAGGTGAAAAAAGCACAATGTGACAAATGAATTAGCCTAACAGGATCAAGAGAAGAAGATTACTCTAATATGCAGAAATCCAGGACATCAGACCTCATTTTGGCATGGTCACTGATTTTTGGAACCTGTAGGATTTTGGTGGCAATTCCTCTCTATGCTAACTACCTGGATAAATAATTGACACACACATATACAAGTTAAAAAAACAGAGCACTTTTAAACAATATAAAGATCTCTGTATCTAAACTCATTACAATTAGTTCTTTTTCTGGAAATATTACACTGGAAGACTAACCAACTGTATCAGCTTTTCTATCAGCTTGTCCTTGCCAAGCAACTTCCAGATCTTATCAATTTAAATATTTTCTTTCAGGGTTCTCAAAATACTTGCAATGAAGTTATTTGAATACCACAAAAAAAAAAAAGGCATTTAGCTGAAAATCAATAATGCTGTCATTATCTGAACTACGTTCAAAAAAACAACAAACCTTTTCTCCCAATTTATCGACCTTAAAGGCTGATTTGCTTCCTCACCAGTGAATGATGACACATAGGTAGGCAGGACAGAGCAAGGGGCAGCTGCTCAGCACCCAAAAAAGGCCTCTGTGAGGAATCACCTGTGCCAAGGCCCTCTGCAGCCTGAGCTGCTCTAGGAATCAGTGGGGTTTAAATACACCGGGAATTAGAAAGCTTTCACTACAGGGATTTCAAGAGACAACTCGGATACGCAAGAGCACTCATTTCAAAACACTGATATGTTTAGACATTTGTCAACAAGCTCATAAAGTGGAAGAACTAGAATTTTACCTAGCTATCAGGGTCTTGAACAATCCTAACAAAGACGAAAATGGAAGAAAAAAATTCTAAATTCATTGCAATCACTGTAATTCATGATAACTCACTATAAACCAAGATGCAAGTCATTTACTTTAAATCAAATGAGAAAGCCTTGGTTTAAAAGGTTCTTTAATATATTTTACCCTTGCATTTTTATTTCACACCTCCTCCCTTTGGGATATATTGTTAGAGTTACTAACAAAATAAGTTGCTCCCAGCCTTGATACTGTTTTAGAGTAGGATGGCAGCTACACGTTAAAGAGTTTAGTCATGCTATGCACACTTACTATTAGGTAGATCAACCCCTCTATTTTTAATACACTTCTGCACAATTTTAAGGTTTTTCTTTTTTCTTCCTTTTTTTTTTTTTTTTCTGGTCACCAGGGAACAGGAGGTGAAAAATTAAACTTACATTTTCCTTTGGTAACGATTTCCCTTTCAGAACAACAGTGTTAACACTGAAATTAAGTTAGCAACACAAATCAAAATGTTTATTTGCTGTTCTTAAAAATTCTCCTTTCATCAAAACTAGAACAGCAATAAGGAAAAAAAGCTATCAATCAACCACCTTGACGATCCCATTAAGACAACAAACTAAGGGATGGGAAGAAGCTGGAAGGGGATCCTCAAATGCCCATTAAAGGAGCATTTTAAAAGCCAAATGGCATTTACAGAAATGGCAAAAACAGAACAGAACACTTCTACTAGGGGGAAGTTGCTTTTTCCAAAACGGAAATACAAAACATTTTGTTCACTTGCACTTTCACTAAAAGATGTAGGCTAAGATGTAAACACTTTTTTTTTTTTTTTTTTTGATAAAGCTCTTAAACTTCCTTTCCCTTAGTATGGGACAGAGCCCTGGAAAATTTGGCTCAAGATTGCCAAGTTTTAAAGTGCTAGCACCTTCACACAAACACTATTTTATCAGTTAGGCTCTGTCATTAAATAGTTCTAGTCCCTTCATCCACAACCAACTTTGGTTCCAAGAACTTCTGAAGTGTGCTTCAAAATGCATTACTTTTATTCCTTTTGGAAATGCATCACCAGTGCTGAGCACAATACTGCACATGAGGACAAACTCCAATGATTAATAAACCAGGAGAACTTCCACTATTCTTGTCCAGTCTACTCCTTTTTACCATTTACTTTGCTTCTGGAACACGTGCTAAGTGAGCAAGTCCAGGCTGTCCTCCTTGGCTGGGGCATTTTCGAATACCATTTGCAGCTGGCTTCAGGCTAAGACCAAAGACACTGAAAATGGAATTTGTGCGTTTGCCTTTTCCTCACTACAGAATTGGTTTCATTCAAAAAAGTGCCTAAATATCACAAACCCATCCCTGTCCAGAACTGCACACACTCCTTCAGATGGAGGCCTCAGGCAAGTCCCATTGCTTTAGGGTAATCCTATTTTAAAAGACATAGACAAACCTATAGTTTTACCATGTAGCTGTGTAGTAGCTAGAGACAATCTATTCTGAAGAGCTCAGAAATATATAAACTAATGGAAATAAGCCAGATAACTACAATTTGTCACTCTTTATACATATTTCAAAGAAAAAATGGATGAAAGGGAGGCTTATTTCTTTCTGTGAAACGACAAATCCCTCCACACAGCAAATTTGATGGGATTCAGAAGCTACAAACAGCTACACTCACTTCCATGTTCTATTACCTTTATCCAGATCATAAAACATTTCTTCCTAAACCGAAGGCATCCCTTTTCAGACTCCAATAGAAGGCTTTTTATATTTTTTGTTTCAAAAATTAAAATGGACTCCAGTGACGTTCACTTTTCTTAAAAGAACATGATTTATACTTGGCTTGTTTTAATGTCAGGCAGTGCAGCTTTTTCTGGGATTGCTAACACAGTGAATTAACACTTACATGTCCACAAATTAACATGAAAATGGTCAGACATGAAAAGATAGATAAAAGATCAAAAGTCTTTTTCTAGATAGACAAAACTATCTTTTTCTACATATCAGAAGAGTGTGTTTTTCCCACACTCAAATTCTAGGAGGGAACAGGACCAGAGCAGCACAAGACATGAGTGTAGGGCTGTTCAGCCAAAGGCCAAGAGGAGCAGGACCCATAACATTTCCCTCATCTCATCAGGAATGTCAAGACCTGACAACCATGGTCTATGAGACCATGCAGCAGATCAGTGCAGCAGATCCGCAACCAGCAGCAGATCAGTGCCCCAACATAGAAATACCTGCTTCCAGATAAAATATATTCTCTCTCCCAACCTGCAAGGACCACTGAGTTGGACTCTTGCACAGATACTGCCCTTCCTAGACTTTGAATTAGTCGGGGAATCTAAATGAAAATCAACATTTTCAGATCAGATCCTCTGCATCTCAAAAACATGCACTGAATGTTTGTTTACAGTGATATGTAACCAAAAAAAAAAAAGAAAAAAAATCGTTATATCTCCTTATTCAATTTAGGCACTTTTCTCTAACAGATTTCATATTGCTTTAGAAGGTGCAGTTGCCAAACTCCTAAAATAAGATCCTGCAGAGAAGTAATCACTTGTTCCGTTTTTGAAGGATTAGGCTACTCTCTCCCAATTGACTCTACCAAGATACTATCCAACTTTTATAAAGGATGTTTTTTTAAAGAGTACTTTCATTTCCGATTATGTGAGAAATACTGCTTCTATTAACTTGCTTTTATGGTATCCTTGGTGACTATAACTGGTAACTACAGACTCAGGAAAGCATACGTTTTCATTTTATTCCACGAAAGTGTCTACACAGTTTGCTAAACATCTAAGTGGACAAGAATAGATTAAATTATATGTACATACTTTTGCCATTGCTCCTGTCTGTGCTGTGTTCAGTCCGGTGTGACCAGCCATCTGTGGAGATACTTGGGTTAAAGTCTCTGCCAGCACACTGCCTGCATTCCCCTGCATGGCAGGGGCAGAATATTGCATTCCTGCTCCCCTTCCTCTTCCAGCTGCCCCAAGAGATCCATTCATTACCTGCCCTTGTCCTTGCTGAGGTTGATTCATTAAACTGTGACCAGAATTACTGTTGAGAAGGCTCTGGTGTGTCTGACCGAAATTAGTATTCATACATATCCCAGGTCCAGTCTGTGATGTTGCAGGGCTGCTCGTCACCATCCCCACTTGTTTTTGTGCTTGAGAGTTCAGGGTTTGCGATGCAGGGGTGGTAGGTCCAGAGGTGCTGGCCGCTTGCTTCGCCAGGCCTGAAGCAGAAGAGTCTCCCTGGTTTAAAGGGCTCTTACCCATAGCACCCAGATTGCCGATATTTGCACTGTTCGGCTGCCCTTGAACTTGGTTACCAACTCCCTGCTGGACAGGGCTATTTGAGTTCACATTTCCAATTCCTGGGTTTAAGGAAGAGCCGGTGCCTCCCCTCAGCAGTTCAGAAAGTTGTTTGTGTTTGGAAGCTGCATCCGGAACAAGGCTCCCACTGTTGTTTAAAATGCCCAACTCGCCATTGGGGATCAGCTCATCGGGAAGATCATTTTCCAAGTCAAACAAAGATCCAAAATCTACAAGTTAAAACAGAAACACAGGTAAGAAAAACATAACAAAAACCCACTAAAACATTTGTCTACAAACTTTGCACAGGTCATAAGAATCTCTGAGGTGCATCAAGGTGCATCTTTACATAAGCGCCACTATTGCCACCGCGTGAGCACAGCTCCCTGTGACAGGAATTCCAACATCTTTTAGCAAGTGCAGTCACCGATGCGACACAAATAACAACACAGGGTAACACATCGACTAATAAATGGTTTTATTACAAGCCTTCAGACAAAACATTGTACCAAAGATAAGAAACTGAGAGGGCACAAATACTACCCTTTAACTTTACTCCTAGTTTTGACCAAAAGAAGGTGGCAGAAACAACAAGAAAGGTTTTCTTATTGGTTTATACTCCTGAACAGATTATTATATCTCATGCTCCAATCTCTCACATAATCCCAGGCCACTGCATTTCAGTCAATCATACCTCAACCCTGTAATTTGCTTGCATTTGGCCAAAGAATATCTTCCAGCAAGGCTTCCCCCTTCCTGATCCAGAGATAAACACTTTCTTTGCTAGTAGGAGCTCAGCGTGCCCCAATGTGCCCACTATCAGTATCCAGTCAGTGATCTGTATCTCCACCTGCTAAAGATCCTGAAAGACACTCAGCATTTTCTCCTGCTTCTTGCTCCTCAGCTGAGTCACTCCTCAATCTCTGCACACGTCAGTTTACCAAACCATTCAACTTGTTCTCCAACTGCCCTGCTCTTCTTTTGCCTGCCAGAGGCAAACCCCGAGTGGAAGAAGTAAAAATCCAACCTTCAGGAAGCCAGCTGAAGGGAGTGCTTTGCCTGGCTGGAACACCCAAATGCCAAACCGACAAAATGTTGGATTTTGAATTTCCTTATGGTTTTCAATGAGGAGCAGCTCGGAGTCACTAAGATGTTTTATCGCACATCATTACTATTGTGCGCGAAACAGTATCGTTTTAGTCCTAATTAAAAACAAAGTTATTTGCGCTTTGCAGTTGTTAGCTGTATAGAGGTACCCTCATTAGAAGGCAAATTGGATGTAAGGACAAGTGTACACACCAACATCAACAAAGTAAGCCCATAAAGGAGACTAGCCTCGAGTCATCAGAGCAGCTGTTCAAAATCAACTCTGCAGCAAAGGAGCAGTTTCCCTGACAAAGGACATGAGCTGAAGGAACTGCTTTTTACCGAAATAACATCGTTTAAGAGCTTGTCCCTCCAAAACCCAGCACTGGAAAGAAAAAAACTTATGTCTGATCGTGAACAACAATGTAATTTAAAAAAGTGACCACTAAACACTTCCATTATTTTAAGGTTTACATCATAAGAACTAAACCATTCACAAGAATTAAATCATTCTTGCAAGACAGTGCAAGGCCAAATTGCGAGACTGATCACAAATATTCTTAGTTTTTCTTATCTTGTCCTTCAATTGTTTAATTCACCTTCGCAACTTCCCTTGTATGGAATTTCACGGCACATCTTTAATGACTCTCTTGTCAGTGGTCACCTCATCTTTCTTCTTTCCCTCATAGTAACTTGACAGTTACTATGCTGCAATTTGTGCCTCTTTCTATACATTTTTGGTCTATTTTTCTCCCCCCAGAATTTCAGCATCTTTAACCCAATCTACCCTTCCATCCAGCTCTGGTCCCCTCTGAGGAAAACTCTTTCAGTCACTGCAGCTTGTTGGGAAGTCAGAGTTTTACAGCACTTTTCCCCAAATTTCTGGAACAGAATTTTCCCAACCTTCTACACTATAATTATTAATACTTCATGAACAAAAGATTTGTGCATATGCCGAGTAGGTCTAGGAGAAACAGGGAAGTGAAAAAGAGGGAGAATACAGAGCAAAAAGAAAGAGAGGGTGTCATATTTCAATAGAGAAGAAAGAAAAGGTAACTGTCACCATTAGCCACTACTTTTTTTTCCCCCCTTTTCTTTCTCACGGTAATTGTCTGAAGGGAGGGATCTGCTGCTCAGTTACGCGCTCAGTTATGCTGACTGTTCACAATGCCCACTAATCTACAGGACTCCATACAACTAATCCATGTGTTCAGCTTCTTTCTTTGCATCTTTGTAATCCAGCTTCCTCACTTGTGAAATGGAGACTCATAATTCTTTGTCAAGCTCAATTTCAAAAAAATGGGATGTTATACTGCAAGTGCTCAAGTTTTTTTTTTCTGTTTCACCAGCCAAATATTTTTAACAGGGCTATCAGAGCCAAAGACTGGAAATGTTTTTGTAATTTACAAAAAGAGTGAGGAAAGTGCTCTGGAATATTGCCTCTTAAAACCAAAATATTCTACCACTCTTAAGCTATGAAGGCTATACAGTAATGCTAACATAGGAAGCTCACAAATCTTCCAGCAGAAAAATAAAAGCAAGTAAACACCTTGCTATAGTGGCTATGTAAAAATGCACTGAGCATTCAAGTCTTCAGACAGTGATTAAGCTTTCTGGTTTATATTTTAATCAGAGTTGTGCTCATTAAGAAACAGCAACATATAAGGTGCATTTTACAACAGCTATAAAATACAACAGAAAACTAAATTCTACTTCAGCACGTCTGCAACAAATTCATGAAGATGAGAGATTGTCTTGACAGCTGTATATTTGTATATACCTTTATATACATGAAGTTTGTTATAACAACAAGGTGGCCCATTTTTGATGGTAGGGAAACACGACCTCAGTCCCCTCATCCAAACATAAAGAACATAGCTGATCACATCCCAACTGCTTCAACCATTTCTCTTAAAGCCAAGAGAAGCCATCAAGTGCCTGAAACTCAGATGTGCCTTAGAAGAGTCCCCTCCAGTTACTGACTATTTTACCTGCTCCTGCCCCACTCAAGGAATTAGAAGAGTCTGCAAAAATATATTGTACTGACTGCTCTGCTTGAGTAATAGGAACCACCCTGAGACTTTCCCAGGGATTTCCAAGATAATTTGTCTTTTCTATGTCCACCAGCAGAATCTGCAGAAGCCACAGGAAGACTGCAGGAACCCAGGGCAGCAGAACCACCATGTAAGTGTGAGCTGGCTGCCGCAGGGAGAAAAGCCAGGCTTTATCGCCCTGCCCGGGCCAGACTGAAAGCAGCACTTGTGCCACCACCTGTAACAGCTTTGAGCACATGTACACAGACAAAAATTCACAGATAATCCAGATAAAGGCCCCAAAATGTCATTGTAATGTTTTCTCTTTCTAAAATTCTCTGTTAAGAGCCTCCATTTAAAAGCACAAATAGCCAAATTAAATGAAATCTGAATTTACGTTGCAAGATAGGAAGGAAGGGGGAAAGAATGGAAAAACTGGTAACTATCAATAAGTATTAGATGTTAATATTTGTCCTACACATTATTTAGATTNNNNAACAAAAACAAAGAATCAAGAAAAAAAAAAAAAAGCCAACCAGAAAGAAAAGGCAGACTATTTTTCAAACCTATGAGACTATCTGTCCCTCTCCCAAGCGCTGTTTTACTTTTTCTTCATTCAAAACAGTAGTATCTTTTCTCCCAAAGCTGCAACCTAAAGGAAAAATACACACACATACACACACATATATGTATGTATGTGTGTGTATATATATACATATATGTGTATATGTATAAAGTAGTCTTTATCTTTAAGAAAGTTAGATCTCCTCAACTCAGAACACGCATTCTTGCTTTAGCCATCAGGAAGCAGCAATGCTGACTAAGCCTGGCGAGATCCACAGAGCTTTCGACTCTAAATCGACTCTAAACCTCCCACTTTTCATTATCTCTCTGTTACATAAAACTGCCTCTTGAAAGAAGTAACAAAAAGCCTGGGTACCTTACTTGCCTTTTGAAGAGATGGAAAAGCACTACACTATCAAGAAACCCCCAGTTTTTCCTCCAACTGAACCGTTTCAGATTTGAGTTGAGCATTGTCTGAGCATTGATCTTCATCCATAAGGTAACCACACTCGAGGGAAGCTCCCTCCTTGTTTTAGCCTTACAGGTTAAAATGTCATTGCCTTCCTGGATGACACTTTCTGTAGCTGGAATAGGATATACTTTTTCCTTCCTTACATTCTCAGAAGAAAAGGAATAAAAAGTACAGTTTTACCTGTTTCACAGCTTTTAACAGTTATCAGGAGGGTGTTATTTTGCTGTTGGTAAAACACCTATTCAACCATTAAAGTTTGTTTCAGTATCACCATTTCTGCTTCTTAGCTCTAGACGAGCCTGGAGCAGGGATTAACCCTCTAAGCCATTTCTCTGCATGACTTATGGGCTTATAGAAGTTACAAAGCAGACAGAACATTATCAAATTTGGTTTCCTTTTTTTTTAATGGCAAAATCTTCATTGGAGAAGTGGTCAGGAGTTCTCTGTCCACAAACTTAGAAGTTGACACTGCAGTGGTACTGGGAGTCCTAGCACAGAAGCAGTATTTTCACTCTGCCTTTCTTTGGACACCAACATAGCCGTTACATTTCCATGAGCTCAACCTTGTTTCTTACGGCTTCTTTGAGCCCTGGCAGACACCAGGACAAACCTCAACAGTTCAGCACTCCACCCATTCCCTAAAACTCTATGTCAGGTAACTTGACTCAATAGCCATACTGTTTGTTCCAGGCAGCAATTATCATGTCCATTCCAACCGCTCTTCTAGGTTTGACTAGTTTTGATTCTGTAGTTTGTTGTTTCATAAAGGACAATTAGCACATTTAAGGTTTTATAAAAATGAGACAATATATTCACAGAAAATAAAATGATGCAATTTCCAATAAGGAAGTTTTACATTAGTATCTTAACCTCAGAAGGGCAACAACAAGGCACACAAAAAGACAGTCTACTGCTTAACAGTCAGGTTAACAGCAGTGGCAATTGGGGAATCTGGGTGGACTATAGGAGAACCTAGAAGCTAGGGTGGGCATAACCAAAGGTAGATTAGCAAAGTGGATGAGCCTTAGTAAGCTATGGTTCGAGTTACAGTAATTGGGATAATTAACTAAAATTTCTTTCCGTCTCATCTTCTGAAGTACCTGCATTTGAGAGGAAGATATAAATTTCTAAATCAGGGGACTGCCCAAAATACTAATATATGAATATTCAGAAGCACCTTCACCTTTCAGTAGAGCTTTCGGATATGCCACTAGGATGCTCACTAGGATGACTATAACATATTAACAACTGTGCTCTTGCTACCAGATTTCTGATCATTCAGGTTGAAAGGGGCATCAGGAGGTCTCTAAGACCAAACTTTTGTTTAAATAGGGTCACATAATGGATCAGGTCAGACTGCTCAAGGCTCTACTGACTTGTCCTGAAAACACCATCATGGAGAAACAACTATAGGAGGTTGTGCACAAACTTTCTGCACAAGTCTTCCAACGACTGACTGTCCCCACACTGAATAATAATAAAAAAAAATCTCTTTATATCCAATTGGATATAACTCTCTTGGTTTTATGACCATGGTCTCTTGCCCTCATTCCCATGCCCTGTACAGCCTTGCTCCAGCTTCTCAGCAGCTTCCTCACATGGGAGCACAGGCTGCTGTTTGGCTCCCCAGTCCCACCAAGTCCTCTGTTCTCCAGGCTGAGGGAATCCAATTGCCTCCGCTCTCCTCACAGGGGAAATGCTTCAGATCCCACAACATCTTGGTAGCTCGTTGCTGAATTTGCTCCTAAGTCTTTCTTGTATCCTCAGAAGTGCTACAACTAGATGCAGTATTTTACACACCATCTAAGGAACGTAGAATAAAGGGGGATAATCCCTTCCCTTCACTGGATACTATCTGCGCTCCTGCAAATGCAGCCCAGGGCCTAGGGCAAATGCAGCCCTACCAAGACCCTCTGGAAATGACCCTGACACCAGCCTGAACCACAGGCATGTTAGTCAACATGGAAAAACCACCTGTACCAATATCCCCAACACTGGAACCAGTGTGTGTGATACCAGACAACCATTTCCCTATAAGGACCGAGTGCTCTGCCTCTTTTCTAACCTCCCAGGAAGCAGAATGGTGCAAATTGAAACTTTTTCTTGGTTATATTTAGTTCCTAGTTTTCCTCTCCTCCCCCCATGTCTCTCTCCCCACTTAAATGTGGATTATGCATCACCATGTCATAACCACACATCTCTCTGTTGTACTTATCCAAATCTCCACTATATCTTGTTTGCTGTGCTCACAAGGAAAATACATTTTGTGCTGGAGGTCCTGAAAGAGACAAGGAATTAGCTTCTTTCAGGAATAACAACTGTTTTCAGAATTACTTTTGCTATCCTTCCATTCCCTACCCCCCCAAAAAAGCACAGATTAATATTCCACTATTAAAGACCGAGTAGCCCAGAGTGCAGTTAGTTAGTATACTAACTGCAACTGGTTCCAAAAGTAATATACAAAAATAAATATGAAAAACACATCCAGATGAGAAGCTAGCCTCTCTTCTTCCCACATGTCAGAAAAAAAAAGTGGCAGAAGTCCAACCAGAGTACTCATCCTGGTAATATCAGCTGGAAACGGATGGATTTGCTTTCCTCCAGCCTTACGGAGCATTTTCACAACTATTCTTCCTCTTAATTGCTTCCCAAGGTGGCTGCATTATCTTGACACTACCACTGCGTTTGCTCTTGCAAGAAACTGTAAATCCCACCCAGCAGCATCAACACTACTGACACGATTATTGTCGCATTGCATCTGGCAACAAGGCTGCCCATAGCTGCAGACGAAAAGGCTCCAGAAATTCTTTTCTGTAAAAATAGAAATCTAAATAGGAAAAGAAGGCGCAGTCTGCCTATGGAGTGGGAAAACAATTCTGCACAGGTAATACTAGTTGTTGATTCAAACAATGATCCTGATGAAGAGCAGATATTTTAGGGTTCTTAAAGAACATTAATGGGATTGAGGTTCACACTTTGCCATCCTGTCAAAAATGGACACATCTTCTCTGTTGCCCTATTTTAACAGCTCACAAAACATATAAGTCCAGGATGCTCCTTTAAAGAGGAATTATCCGAGACTCCTATAACTAAAAGCAGGCACTTGCTGGAGGCAGCCTGAAGTCTGTACAGGCTGTCAGGGAGTAAATGCCTCCAGTTTGGCTCACACGACTGTCGGATCCATTGCCTCACGTTAAAGCTGTGCCACCATCCCATCTGGAACAGAGCAGGCAAAAAACTCGAAGGCATTAATTGCCTTGACATGTAAACTTTACCTGTAACATTCTCTGTACATTCCTTAAATACATGGCTCAACTTGATTTTAAATTGTTAAGTTCTCCATCCTCCCCACAATGACTGAGCATCAGTGGTGAGAATCCCATGCTCAATATTGCCTTTTGGTTTGGACTTTTTCAAACAGTGCCTTGAGCTACACAAGGCCTTCTCTGAAAGTTCTCATCTTTATATATCCTCTGTAACATAAGTACAGAACAGGCCTACTTGCGTGAAGACTGAAATAGCAGTGTTTAATATTCCATTGAAGTAATATTATGAAACAGAAAAAAAAATAATTACTGTGCAAGACCATTATAAAACAGGCAGGTTTTATGTCTCCTTTATGAGGTGTAATAGCTGCCAGAATTTGTGTTTCCTTTATTCTTGTTTTAATGCCATTCCCCCTCCGCTTTTGATTCCAAATTATCAAATGAAGGATACTTCGCCTGGCAATTCACATTCAGCTGTGCAAGAACACACAACACAAACACTAAACCAAATGTGCGTAAGAAAGCAACAACAGGCATGCACTTGAAACTAGTGCCTATTACGTACTTCACTCTAGAAAGCTTCCAACTATAGCTGACTGAATAAAAAACCAATGCTCTGACTAACCTGTTTCACTGTAAAGCATGAATTTTGGTGAACTGAGGCTGCTCTGAATCATTTAATACTTTCCTTAAAAGAGTCAGTGAAACTTCAGGAAAAATAGTAACCAAAAAATCTTTTGCAACTCCTGCAAAATAAATGTACACTCGGTACTTAATAATTTCAATTCTTTTGATAATTTCCATCTTTCTTCTTCACCCCATTAGATGAAACTAACAAGAGATGACAGAGCCACCATGTCATCAAGAACACCCACTAAAATAGGTATGAAAGTCCTGGCAGTGGTGAAGTTTGGGCAGAGTGAAGAGAAGTTTGTGCCTCTTTAGGTCTGACATACACAAAAAGAGGGTGCAGGAGGCTCTCTTCTATTTTCTTTGTCCAACAGAAAGCTTCTACCCCTGGCTTACCGCCTCAGCAATGTCTAAGAGTCCCAGGGAAATAATTTCTACCTGTGAGATTAGGAGATGCATCCCTTAGAAAGAGCAACTCATTCTGACAACACTGTCACCAAGGAAATCTCCACAGGTTTAAAGACAACCTTCACAGAAGTATGAGATTATTCTTATACACACACATACATATACACGTCTATATACAGATATAGATACACACAAACATAGAAGACATTATTGCAAAGATACTGTATTTATCTGATGTTCCAAACTACGGGAAAAGATCCTTTTATCTTAAAAGTGAAGAATAAGAAAAGGAAAAAGGCAAAATAAAGCGAAGCTTTTAAAGCATGCATGTAAAAGGCAGATTCCGAGTTGTGTAAGACTGCAAATTAGCAGTGGTAATGGAAGTTTCAGTTTTCTTTTCATTCATGCTATGATTCTGCAAAATAGTCAACACTATTTGTTGAAACGTCCCTATTAAAGACAGTTTTCCAAATAAACGATTTAGGTTCTCTCTGCAACTTAGCCATCTGAAAAGACAGATGGAAAACATAACATATGTTAAAGGGAAGATTAACAAAGCAAAAATTCTGGAAAGTGTAAACCAAATTAAGATGGAAGTGTGAGAATTCTAAGTTGTCCCACATGCTTTTTCATTGTGTAAGAGCAAACCCTTGAATTTTGCAAACCCCGTTCCTCAAAGCCACCCATTTCTCATCAGATTGCAGTATCCTGCTAACAGGGCAAGATTTCTGTTCGTGTTCATCTCTACTGGCGGGCAGCAGCTGAGAAGATGACCTCCAGTAAGAATAAACACCAAAAATAGGCAAGTTGTTTAATCTGAAGTTGCAGATAAGGCGGCAAAACACCACAGCATGTTGCTGCGGAATAATTAATGGCACTGGACTGTGACTCTGTAGAACAGGCAGCCAGAACAGAAAGTGAATAATCGACAACAGAAAACCGAGAATTATTTCACAAGCTGTCAAGAGACCTCAGGGGTACAGGAAAGCCTGACCCTCTGAGCAGTGCCTTGATTCTTGGCTGGTGTTGCCAGGGCTTCTCCCGGAGCTCTACCCCCAAGCACAAGACAGCATTTAGCAAGTTAATTTTGGGGAAAAAAAAAGTCATTTCAATAAACTCTGAAGTATAAATACATTAGCATTTAAGGTATGGGGTGAGGTCGGGAGGTGGGAAACAACAGCTGGAAAGCGTGATCCAGCCACCCTGAAAATTGTCACATAAAATCAAACCCATCTCATCAACTGCTTCACCGCATGCAGGTGCCAGTGTCAAAAATCTTTGAAAGAATCTAAAAAAAAGGCCCCAGTGAGTGAGAAACTACACAAGACCCTGCCCTAAGCAACACTTTATGAATCGGTTCAAATAAGCTACACTACTTTTTAAATAACTCAACCATTTTCAAATCTTACATATCTCTTACCCAAACAACAACTGCAGGCAAAACGTTACATGGGTCAGTTACTCAGGGTACAGAAAGGCATCTTTTATCAAACTCAACACAGCTCACAGCAAACATTTTTGCTTGGCATCATAATTTCCCATTCTCCCCCTCTCCAATGTCCCCCATCACTATAAACACATAACTAGTCTTAAGAGAAAGCACACGCACAGAATATCTCCCTGCATTTTCTCCATCCTGGCTAGTTATGGTAGAAATGCTGCAAAACGAACGACACTCGCATGAAACAAAACTACAGGCACTTCTGCACCTAGATCTTTCTGCTTAAAATTCCAACCCTGCCCACCTACTGAAATTATCCTTTCCTCATCCGGGGGAAAAATTCTTACTGCTATGTTGCACAAATGACACACAAATGGCAAGAAGTGTTACACACATCACGTGTAACAAAAGGACATTGATTAAATAAGCTTCCAGGAAACTCAGCATGAAGGAACTACCGCATCTAAAATACGTGTAACTAAGAACATGAACAAAATCTGCTTTCAGGTCACCAAGAAGTGAATCCATCTGAACTCTCAGCTAAGCTGGTGAATACTAGCTCTGAAATATTTTGATGGCAATTTCAGAGCAAAGACAGACCATCTCTCTTAAAACTAAAAATTAAACAGTGCAGTGGAAAAATAAGATCAAATTGATAGATCAATTCACTTCTGTGAAGCTCTGTATCTTGCTGAGAGTTAACCAGAGCGCTGCTCCTTTTACTACGTACAGGGGAATGTGTGACAATGCTGTGTCAGTATTTTAAAAACGAGGAAAGCCCATGCTTATAGGCTGGGCAGTACAGACAAGGTGAATTACCGGAGCGCACACTTTACATCGTGTGCAGCAGGCACACTGTTTAGCCTGTTTATGTCCTCAAGTTGTGACAAGCCACGAGAACACATGAGGTTGAAAAACCCAGCCCTAACCGACTTTTGCAGCCACTCACCCCCTTCTCTCCAACTTCACCTACTTTAGAAATACGTTAACTCAGAACTCAGCTGAGGGCACCCTCTGCTCTGGCCCAAATTGCGAGCTGCCGTTTCTGGAGCGCGCCCATTCCGAAGGCGGCAGAAGGCTGCAGTGCACGCAGCGAGCAGGGGCAGCGACGGCGCGCGCCATGCAGCACGGCGGAGCACGAGCGCTCCGCTCTGCAGAGCCGCTGCGCGGGGCCGCCCGGCGCATGCTGCTGCTCAATCAAAAACGGTTTGCACAATCTCTGTTCAGAGTTCAAAACGGGACCGGCTCTAGAGCTGCGCCAGGGCTGCTCCTTTGGCAGGATGTGCAGTGAACTGGCAGGATATACTAAGTAGTCACGACACCCGACGTTAACAGAATACTCCGCAATAACCAAAGTCTCTGTAATTCTACTTTTTTTGTATTAGCCTCTTACTTATTCTGATGCAACCCAGATGAGAATGTCTCTCAACACTCAGACAACAAACAAATGCTTAATTATGAGAGCCAGCAGTTATCTAATAAAGTAGTAACAAGACAAAAGTGCTAAACTACCTGGCTACACATGGGAAAGGCTTTCCGGTGAATATTTTTAACACACTAGCTGGCTTGTTAAATACTGAACAGCAATGGTCTGCTGAGTTAGTAGCCACAGCTCTTCCTCAGCGCGCTCTGCTGACAGGAACAGTGCCAGGGCAAAACTGAAATCCAACTATTATGACACCTCGTGATACCCACAACACACACATTTCTGCTCTTCTTCTCTCTAGTCTCTTCTCTTAGACTAGACACTTAAATTAGGCATTTAACAGGAAATGTCTTCTTTTCAGAGCACAAGCAAACCAGTTTAAATTGCACAAACTTCGCTACAGCAGGCTAAGAAGCTATTTTTACCAGAAAGATTAAAAGGAACTAACGTTTACCCTGACAAAAGGAATTGCTTAAGATACCGCATCAAAGCATCAAGTGAAACATAAACAAGAAGGAGCAGTTAGCTGAATTCTGCCGAAAAGTCAGGCCTGCCATGAGACCACCAATACTCTCATTTTTAAGCACTGGCAGGATTTGTGCCCTATTATACAGCTGCAAAACAGGACTGTGGGTCTAGCACCACATCTTGTAAAGCATATCCCAATCACATAAGATACAGCATCAAACAGCTGGGCTTTATGGCTGCAATTACAATTTGGTTATCTAGTACCCAGCTTATGGCCTGTTAAGGGCACAAGTCTCAAACTGATGTACTCAAATACCTCCGATTACAAGCAAATAAATAAATGAAGCCTTCCGTGTTGCAACACATCTTTTTTTTTATTTATGCCTCAATGCAAGAGAGCCGCCTGTTATAGCTTCAACACCAGGGATATGATAAAAATCACTACTCAAACTGTTTGTAAGGCTTGCTACAACACACAGAAAAGTTCAGCGATCTTTCATCAAGCTGCTGGCACCAAATCTAGAAAAATAAAGAACGAAAGAAAAGCACTTTTAAGCACGCAAACCTCACCTGCACTCTCAAAGAGATGCTTTATTCGTTTATTTATTTTCTAAACAACACCACCGGGATCTGGGCAGGACACAAGCAAACCAGAAGCATTTGTCAAAAATGCAACCTGGGGGAGGAGGGAAAAGGGGGGGGGTTCGGCCCTTGGCGACCAAAGGCCCCCTGAGCTGTGCAAAACTTTATGCAGATTCGCCGGTTTACATATCTGGTGCTCCGCAGAGCTCACCAAGACGCAGAGAACTTGCTGAACAGGACGTAATTATGAGTGAGGCATTCCAGAACAGACCAAGGGAACTTCAAAAAAAAAAAAAAAAAAAAAACCTGCTTCAAACATCTTTTCGTGGCTACCACGAGAAACTAGTGGGCCTATCTCAGCAACTAAGGAAAAACTGCCTTTTTCGGTGTGTTTCACGGCACCTTTTGCTCAAGCCTCCAACAGGATATCCAATCACTTCCACAAAAGGGATTAGCGTAGCTCAAGCACAAGACCTCACCTAGGTGTTCGCTGCCAATTCTTAGGCTCAATACTGGCGCTTTTTGGCACGTTCCATTTCTTTGTAGTTCGGCAAGAGGAAAAAAAAAAGTCCATAAAAAGACCCACAAACCTATCTATAAACTATGGCCAAATACAGGCTAAGCAAGCTAAAAAGAAAAACCCCAAACCCGCAGAATTTATCAGCGCGACTCCTGTAGTATTCTTTCGGGCTACGAGAGCCCGGCGGGCGCAACGTGATTAACTTATCGCTGCCCCTTGGAAGGGA